>OLKM01000617.1:31264-216264 GCA_900291075.1 Melanogrammus aeglefinus | reverse complement strand
TCTTGCATCTGGCGCATTTGACTTTCTACACGCATGCGTCGTTGCTCGTTTTCAGCTGGCGCAGAGCGTTCTTTTCCCTCCTGTGCCACCAACCCGGTCCCACGAAAATATGTGACACTGTCACGTTATTTTAATCTATTGTTCGTGATCAGGGACACGTATTTACACGTAAATTCTCGTGTCAAAAAGCACGATTTTCAAACTGTCATGGCAACGTCCGCTCGGACACTGGACTTGCGAGGCATCAAGACATACCATTCGTCGTATTGTTAGCTATCACAGACTATTTTAAGTAGAAACGGGTGGCCAAAAGCTGTCATATTGTTAGTTATCACAGACAATTTTAAGTAGAAACGGGTGGCCAAAAGCTGTCATATTGTTGTCCGAGCGGACGTTGCCATGACAGTTTGAAAATTGTGTTTTTTGACACGAAAATTTTGAAAATACATGTCCCTGATCACGAACAATAGATTGAAATAACGTGACAGTGTCACGTATTTTCGTGAGACCGGGTTTGTGCCACGTGTCGGTAAATTAGGGAATGATCTTGCGGCCCAAGGGGCGGTTCGGCGAAAGGAGGAGGCGTGTTCTCGTGCAAACTTTTCCCGGTGCTATTTTGCAGTTTCATAAAACAATTGCGCCACAAACCAGGAAATACCTGGTTTAAAGTCAGTGGCGCGTTGTTCAGGTGCTATTTTAAGGGTGCATGCATAATGTTGCTTGTGCACCTCGCGCATACACTTTGCTTCTCTCATCTATCTAGCCACACATTCTTGGTAAATTATTTGGGAAAGAACAGCTGAAACAGCGGTAATAAGTTGTACTTTTAAATCAATGCATCTGCAAACACCGTACAGCAAACACATATTTTCTTGACAGACATTGTGCACAAGCCCATAACTTTTAGGATTGATGAGTATTTGATCATTAGAAAATATTGTTTTACCGCAAGTGAGTGTTAAAAAGAATGAATGGATGCGGGCACGCGTTTGGTTCTGTGTAAAATAATTAATGAAAGTGGGCGCGTGTGTGCGTCCATCTGTTTAAACGCATGCAAACGAAACACGTAACGCATAATACAGTCAATGGAAATGTGTATTAATGGGGGGACACATGCATATTAGGAACACAAGTTGATAAAAATAATGCATACAATACTGGTAAGAAATGATGTTTGTTAATGTATTACGTATATCATTAAATAGAACCACAGTTATCGCACATCATATGTGTGTTAAGTTTTCTTTGCCGAAATTTATTTATGTATGCAGTGTTTCTGAAGTTGTGGAAGAAATGCTATTCCATGTGTGAATTATGCCATAATATTTGGCCATAAACTGAGCCATTTAAAATTCATACAGTCATGCATCTGTCTCATCGGAGACTGCAGGCGCGCTGTCAAAATATCAACTCGTCAGATTCAAATGCGCTCATGGCTCTTAAAGGGGATGGGAGATGGCACTCTCATTGGTATATTGCACGTTACCCCCAAACCACACCTAGGGGTAATTAGGGTACTTCAGACCAACCCTCTTTGGATTTGCGCCGGGCGCAAGAGTCATTCATGCGCCGGTAAAAAAGCAACATCGCCATAGTAGGCTACCGGCCACAAAGCTAATTGCGCTTTGCGCTTCTCACTTGCGTTAAAATAAGGCCCGGTATTTCCTGATTTGTGGCGGTATTGTTTTCTGAAGCTGCATAATAGCGCCAGGGACCTTTTGAGCCAGAACACGTCTCCTCCTTTCGCCGAACCGCCCCTTGGGGGGCAAGATCATTCCCTAATTTACCGACGTGTGGCGGTGGAGGGAAAAGAACGCTAGGCGCCAGCTGCAAACAGCAAGGACACATGTGTCAGTGTAGAAAGTAAATTGCATTAGATGCAAGATAGGGCTCCATGTCTCAAAACCTCTTTGTCGTGAACTAGCCTTTCACACATAGTTTATGGCAAATGAGCCTTCTTCTATTCCATGAGGTTAGAACTCCCTATCAATCTATGTTAACATGATAGCATATAGCAAAAATTAAGATTAAAGATTAAATGAGTTATGAAAGCAGGGTTCTAAAATGGGATTAATTGAGAAGAAAATATTTCAAATTTTGTTGCAAGTGGCCTGATTGCATCGCCTTCACATGGTTTTGCAAAGCTGTACATGTCTTAAAGATATTGTTGTGGATGGTTCCAACATTCTCATCTATTCTTTTTTCATTTTTTACATTTCTCAAAGTGCAATTAAGTTTTTGAATGAGTTTCTGAAAGTGGTGTTTTAAGATGGGACACACATGCAATTATAGCCCATGTAGCAAGTTTAACAACAAACAAATAATTAAAATGTTGATGCATGATTGTGGACTATATGGAAATAATACAATTCCAGGTCTTCTGGAAACGTTTTTGGTCGCTGTGTCATAGTTCAGCTTAATATTTAATATAGTGTTGCTTAAGGCACACTCATTAACGAGAAAATGTCAAACTGGCACTGCATGTTGAAAAGGCTGCTGACCCCTGCTGTAGATATTGCTATGGCACAACCTTTTACTACCTGATAGAGGTTACTTATACAAGTACATAAAAATACATTCTTCCCACTGTATTCAATAGTAATCCTATATTGAACAATACTTTGTTTCTTCAATAGGTTTGAGGGCCCTTTCCCCAACTGAAAGATTGTGCTCGCGATATTTTGAATAACCCAGTAACGGCAATCAAAGCTAAAAACTATTTGTGCACCTCACAGGACAGACTATGTCGACTCACCCTTTATCAATTCAAAGGATGTTGCATCCCAGCTGGATCATAACACTTTTATTGCTGAGTTCGTGTCCAAGAAGGCAAGGAAAGTGACCTTCACTTAATTACGGTAATTGATGCTTCCATCTTATTTGTTGGAGTTGCAGTACCCTGCATGTTTATGTTTACTCTTGTCTTTTTAATAATGTAATCTTTTCTATGCCTACTACATAGTTGTTTCTAGCCACGTCCAAATAATTCAAATGTTCGAATGACCCTGTGTTTGTACACTCAGACTTTGACACTGCAGTAGCTTCCGGTCGTGAGTTACAAGTGCACTGCGCCGAGATGACGCGCGCGGCACAGCCAGAATAGCTGCGTGCCGTAGAACTGGAATAGCAATCTGAGACTGCCCTTGATTCATGAGCATGTCAATGAGAGCAGGGCCATGATCCCCCCCCCCCCCCCCCCCCCCCCGCGATGTCCCTGCATCCATTTTAGTACCATCAAAGGATGAACAACAGGACCCACAGAGTATGTAAATGGACTTTCTAAAAAATATATAATTGTCATCATCTTTAACAGTGCATCAATCAAACATACAGTAAAATAATAAGTCGAGGCCAGCGTTTCTCATACTGCATTGGACAGCAGGACAGTGCCTTGTATGCACTGGTTTGAGGGACACAACTAATCTCATTTAAGCAATCCGTGCTCGGTTGTATAGCGCAGATGCATTCAATACTTCCCTGGTCAATACAACGCTAGGTCAAAGGCCTATAAAGGCTGCAGTGTAGCATAAGAAATGTGTTCATTTATTTATTGTTCCTCGACCACTGTTGCTGCTAGTTGTCAATACAGGACAAGAGACAATGCTGCAGAGTGGTTTATTGACAGACCCATTAATCGAAACAAATGCCCTTCTTTGTTACATAAACAGCAAAGCTCTCAGTTCTCATGCTTCACCTTTCTTGGTTTAACTTTTGTTTTCACCGGTCGCTCGCCATAACTCATTGTAATGACAGTGTTTTGTTGTTTCCTAAAATTTCTTCCAGATGGTGGCTGTAACTGAAGCCCTTTACCTTTCAAACACTCAATTATTTTCCCTTAAAGAGACACTGTGTAGAAATTTCTCCTATCTCTTGGTAAAATTGTATTTTGCATTCAAACGAAAAGAGCCCTCTGGCGCCACACTTTTTCAAATGTGCGTTGCTACCTGGTTCCAACTGCGGTAGGTGGTATGTGCCAAGAAGCTATAACATGTCATCCAATACTACCCCATCGAGTTACTTTCGGGTGAATGTACGTTATTTCAAACAAACTTCAAACTGCATTGAATCATTAGTCTGAGCATGCATGAGTAATAACTCCTCAAGCAAGAGAGTTAATTATGTTGCCATGTTGACATTGTTTTTTATTGGTAACATTACTACGTCATAGTCTAGCCTATTACATCAGCAATTTTTTACTCGCATGCTTATATTGCTCTACAACGCATGCTGCACCAATGTTTACCCACGTTTTTTGTGGCCTCTCGTTGCCTTTTCTAATTCCCCTTTTCGCTTTCTGGCGACGAGGATTCCATTTCCTGTGGCGTGGCACCGGTATGAACTTGCATAACTTTCTGGGGCAGTGACAAGAGCTGCGCTGAGCTCATTCTACATTTCAGCCACGCTGGCTCTGAGTGAAAATGGCGTTTAGCCTGGTAGTTCCACTAGGTGGCCTCTCGGCCATTCTAGTTTTGCTAGACAGGGAAGAACATGGAAGCCTCCTTATGTAAATAAAGATAAGAAATATCCGCACAGGAGGATAAATCTGATTTCTCTACGATTAATACGAAGAAGCAGCTCCTTCTAAAAGGGACTTGCAGGTAGAGCCCGACAATAATGGTTTCACCAATACAATATCGATTTGATATTTAGAGTGGCAATCCGATAACCGATTTTCAATCCAATATTATTATTAGTTTTAAACAATCCAAAAATATTTAACCATAAGCTGCAGCTATAGATAATTCATGATTATCATGAATTTACAACAAATTACATGTCAATAGTAATTAGATGTATAGCCAGTCTTACTAATATGCCGTTGCTCTGTATGATGTCTTGTCTTATAACTCCAGCTTCTGCATAAGTGTCAGTGTCCCTCAGTCCCTTAAAAGTTTAAACTGATTAGGTTTAACTACTGAAAACTCATCTATTCAGAGTGCATCTTGCCCATGACAATATTGTAGCATTTAAAGTTTATATATTTAATGAAATATTTGTATTCAAATTATTGTTGCGCATTTTTTGTTATATCTTCATTGTTGAATGCTCTTATTGCAAGTTGCTTTGGGCAAAAGATTAAATAGATGTAAAGTAATGTAATGGTGATTATTATTGATATTTTGACTTGAGTTTTCTTCTACAACTTCCGAAATGAGTCGTCATGTAGATTGTGACAAAGAAAACTTAACACACATATGATATGCGGTCCTGTGGCCGCAACTGTGGGTCTTTTTAATGATATGCGGCAATACATTTACAATAATCATTTCATACCAGTATTGTATACGTTATCGTTATCAACTTGTGTTCCTAATATGGATGTGTCCCCCCATTAATGTCCATGGACTGTATTATGCATTACGTGTTTAGTTTGCGTGTGTTGATGGATGCACACACGTGCGCCTGCATTCATTCAGTATTTTTAACACTCACTCACGGTAAAACAATGTTTCCTCACGATCAATGCTCATCAATCCTAAAAGTTATTGGCTTGTATATGATGTCGGTGTCAAAAAATATGTGTTTGCTTTAAGTGTTTGAAAATGCATTGGTTTAAATACAACTTATTACCGCTGTATCAGCTGTTCTTTCACAAATAATTTAACCAACCTTATTAATTACCGTTAAAGGAGATTTTGTTTTCAAAGGCTTGGATATAGCCTTTGTGTGAGTTTATTATTGTTATTATTATTACTAGAGTTTTCGTAAACCTCTAATTGTAATTAAACCCATAGCAATAATGTGGAAACCCCAGTCGATAATGTAACACATTTCTGAGGGCATAATATAAAAACATTTTGCCTGTAATTTTACAACGTATAACATTCGTTCACCACAAATGGCTCAACAAAAATGTTTTAACCATTCAGCGAACAAAAGGCAACAGGCTGATTTTAATTTAGGGGGCCACTGAATGACACGCAGAACCGTCATCAACACGCCCACTGAAGTGGTGTGAGAAATACAGACTTTCTACAGCTCATTCACATATAAGGGAATTCATTTCCTACAGAGAAAATACTACCTCAGGGGTAGTATTATTCAGGAGATTTTCAGGGTACAAATGTTGTTCACACATATGGCCTGTCAGGAGAATATCAGGACTTCCATGTGTTTCAGAAAGCAGCTAGTGTGTGAGCATTTGATTACATCATAAAATGTGTCAATTTATGGCAACAGGGGTAATTGTTTAATGGAAAGTGTAGTATACTATGCATGCAAATCAATTATTAAATAGATTTTACTGTTATTCAGGGCTGAAAAGTGCATTGACATTTTGATTAAACATCTCTTCCAGTTTCCTGGCCAAGACAGGAAGCAGTAGCCTAGACAGTCACACAAAACATATGAAAAATAAAACAACTAAAGCAGTCCACAGGGGGGAGGGGGGATATCAATGTCGCTAGACATTTGGTGAGGTTTAAGGAGGAGCGAAATATTAAGTTTGATCAACAAGTGTAAAGACATTTTGGGAGGCTCAAGGAGTGAGTAATATTACATTTGAGCAACAAAGTGTATTCTTGTGGTGGATTCTATAGACATAGGCTACTGTGTTATTGACAGGTTTTCGTTCTGTGTTTTAGGGACACTGTCGCTTTAAGAATCCTCCCAGTTCAGTCGAGTTTCCGGTGAATCGATTCACCGGAAACTCGACTGAACTGGGAGAAGTCATTCGCGAATCAGCCTGGTTTCAGGTAGCGATGAATCGCATCATGGAATGCACGCCATTGCACGGTTCTCATCTCAGCTGAGTCAGTCAGACTCAGTGCTACCGGAAACTCGACTGAGCGAACGAACGAACGAACGATTCGCGAACGACTCCTCTTGGCAAACTGACTCACGCGAACTGGGTCACAGAAACGAATCATTAAATCCACCACAATAGCTAAGGTCCATCCTATTTACTGAAGGAGTGAACAACGTTTCCGTTGCATAACGTTACCAGGGAAACTTAATTATGGCATGTAAAAAACTTTATATTTGGATTGTAAAACGCATGAAAATACAAATGAATGAT
The DNA here is from genome assembly GCA_900291075.1 of Melanogrammus aeglefinus. Taxonomy (NCBI): domain Eukaryota; kingdom Metazoa; phylum Chordata; class Actinopteri; order Gadiformes; family Gadidae; genus Melanogrammus; species Melanogrammus aeglefinus. The sequence goes on along the minus strand of OLKM01000617.1, from coordinate 209,246 downwards.
CGTAATTTATTTTCTTTGGCATGTGACCATGGTATAAGTGGGATAATGCCCTTTGAGGTGTCCAAAACATGTTTGATCGATTGTAAATTAAAGGGGACTACTTTTTTAAGGAGATGAACTCGAACAGAGTATACATTTAATAAGCTTGCAATCTGAATAAGAAAAAGCATATTTATTAAAGTATTTGAATTGTTTTATTATGTTGGAAAGCAAGAAGTAGAATAAACGGGATAATCACCTCAAGGCAGGGCAATAAACAGTTTGATATGCCCGGCTCGTGGACAGCTTACCGCCCGAGACGAAGTAGGGCCCTCCAACTCTACATTGTAAAAAACGTTTGCGTCGGTATTTGTTATCCTTGTAATATCTTACATCAGCCAGAGTTAGCAAGCTAGCTAACAACATCTCAAAGCTAACAGTCTAAACAATAGTTTATGCATTTCCTGCATTTACTAGTTAAATTGTTCAAGTGATATATGAAACAGCTCTTGCCTCTCACCCTTTAAAGCCATACAACAGAAGAGCTAAACATCCACTCCACCAGCTCTCTGGTGGAGTCATCATACTCAGTAGACAGGCATCGCTTTCACCCTTTTTCTTGAATCCCCCACTAAAATGCAGACACTGATATATCTGCAGAAGCCTAATTTTGGCAGATAGTGTCAGCTCCACCTGCAGCTAACAATCATACTCTCAGATCAGGGGTTCTCTTGTTGTCCCTCTTGGTGAAATATTGGGCCAGTGGCTTTCCGAATTGTACGAGTAGGCTAATCATGGGCTCTTACTCTTGACTTTAAAGATGCCATGACATGGTATTTTATGGATGCTTTAATATGGGTATTAGTGGGCCACTAACACAGTATTCAAAGACGTTCCCGAAATTCAGCCGTGGTGCAGAGTTACAGCCACTCCGAGCCAGTCGCACATTGAGCTTCCCCCAAATGCGCTGTTTTGGTGTCTGTAGCTATAATGCAAATGAGGAGGAGCGAGGCAGGTCAAGGTGGAGTAGCAGCTTGCAGACACGGTACCATGCGCCCTGTTTACAGTAGATGTATCGCAATGGCGAGGCGCACAGAGCCTTTAGCCATATTCTGTAAATATTCTAGAACACACGGGAGTCCTGGAGCTCTGTATCTAAATAATATCATATACATCACGGCCAAAAGCTGTGTGAGCCGATATTATGAATCTCAAACAACTGCGTTGGGTTCTCCGACGTTCCTGGTTCTTCCACGTCCACATCAATCTGAAGTAGACTGAACCGCGACATGGAGGAGAAAGGGATTGTCGGGCAGCGCTTAGCCCTCCCTCCTGCAGCTCCGAGCGAGGGCCGGCAGCGGACAGTGGTCAAGGGAGACATTCACGCGGAATATGCTTTCTCCTCCATGTCGTGGTTCATGTTCTTGAGGGTCAATGCCAAAGTTCCTTTCCCCCAATTCATTCTCAACCATGGCTGAGATAACCCCCACTACGAGTCGTTGTGGAAATAGAGAGGAGTCCACTGTATGCGCCATAACACCAAAAGCAGAACGGTTATCCAAATAGCAAGGAAGTGTACAACACTTGCGTTACAGTCCTGGAGCTCTATATCTAAATAATATCATATAATACATAGATATCTATATCATATAATACATATTATCATGGCCAAAAGCTGTGTGCGCCTCCAGACGATATTATGAATCACAAACACTTGTGGGTTCTCCGACGCTGGTTCTTCCCTTGCTCAATCTGAAGTAGACCAAAGTTCCTTTTCCCGCCCAGGGCGGGATGTCATCGTCGGCAACCGGCAGCATGTCACAGTTCATGTACTTCAGGGAGTCAAAGCCAAAGTTCCTTTCCCCCAATTCCTTCTCAACCATGGCTGAGATAACATCCACTACAGTCTTGTTGTGGAAATACAAGAGATGTCAAAGAACCGACAAGAAACATTTGCGTTACAGTGTGTGTATTCATACAAACACACATGTGGCGCTCGCACGGTCGTGTCTCATTGGCGGGCCAACGTCTCTGGGCGGGCCAGGCAGAGTAAGGGGTGGAGCTTAGATGCTATGTGACGACATAAGAAACCACGTTCCAAATCAGCGTGCTTGAGCCTTTGTTTTTTCAAAGGCGAGCAGAACACCTAGTGCTCGTTTTACACCAAACGTAAACTTTAGCCACTGGGGGACCATAGGCAGGCTAGGGGAATTCATATTTATGTTAGAAAACCTCATAAAGTGAAATTTTCATGGCATGGCACTGTCACACCAATTTTGTACCGGGTGCCAAATTTCCATACGTAATCCATTCCAAACCTGCCTGGCAACAGACGAATCGCGTCGAATGTTGCCAGGCAATGGACGATTGCGTCGAATGACAAGGGAAGGTTCAAGAACATTCGCAAACTCGTTCATTGAGCGCGACAAGACAGGTAACACTTATTTTACAATTTACATTTTTTTGCCTTCCTAACTTTATTTTTGTATTGTATTTAATTGTTTAATCACATTTAGCTAGTAACCTGAGTGTTTAACGTGTAGTAAACCGAGTGTTTAACGTGTAGTAAACCGAGTGTTTAACGTTCTCATAATCTAGCTAGCTAGCTTGTGTTCATTTAATTTAGATAGATAGATAGCTAGATAGGCTAGATAGCTAGATAGATAGGTAGGTCGGTCGGTCGGTAGGTGAATAGGTTTTTCTTGTTGATTGATTCTGGAACAAGGTGAAGTATTTACACATATCTGTGTCATTTAACAGGGATTGATTAACACTGGCAAACAAGAAATCTAAAAACTGTTGAATTCCTTAATTCAGGTAAACAAGTCCCTTTTTGAGGAGATGGTGTCATACCATCCTCAGGTATAGTGTATATTATGTATGGGATAATGTACAGTGAGACGGTCATTATTGAGAAATAAACCCCAACAGGGTGATGCAGGACCCCGACGCGAATATGATCAGAACGGTGTCCATAGCAAAAGTCTGTTATTCATAGCAGCGGTCTGCTGTACAGAAATAACAGACCGCAGAATGCCCTAACTGACCAATCAGAATCGAGTATTTAACAAAGCTGTGTAATAAAGAAATATAACTGACACAAAAGAAAGATCAATAAGCTTCTAAATAATGTTAATATTTACTTATACATATTTGTGACACTTTCAATTCTCTATTCCCCTTGCTTGTACTTTGCTGTTTTTACAGACCAACAGAATGGATGAGAGGACCAATCAGACACTGAAGAGGTCCATTGGCAAGACCCTTGATGGACCATGCTCAGGCCCTGCTTAAGGCTAAGTACCCCAGCGTCAACGGGCTCTATGCCACCACCTCCCTATCCTTGCTGTCCACTTTGACCGAGCCAGCACAAGGGTTTGTACAGATACTCAATGTTTCTGCAAATCACTGGGTTACGGTAAGTGACATTGGCTGCCAGGGAGGTTCAGTAAACATTTTTGACTCCCTAGGACACACCAGGACAGAGGTCTTCATTCAACAGGTCACAGGTCTGCCTGCTTTTCCAGGGAAGAGTGTCCGACTGCAGTGGCCTGACATACAGCAGCAGGCAGGTGGATCAGATTGTGGACTGTTTGCTATTGCCAACAGTTTTGCTCTCTGCAGCGGTGAGGGTCCCACCACAGTCCAATACTATCAAGGACAAATGCGCAGTCACCTCTTTTCCTGTTTTCAGGCTGGTGAAGTGCAACTCTTCCCTAGAGCCATGAGGTCCCCCACTGCCGAGCCATTCGCCATTGACGTGGATGTGCACTGCCTCTGTAGACGGACCATCGGGCAAGGGAAAGCACCTCTGGTCCCATGCAGGAGGTGTGGTAGGCCCTTTCACCAGTCCTGTCTTTCCCATGTACAGAATATTTATGAATGCATTTGTCCAAATTGTCAAATCATATTCTAACTATTCTTCACAGTTTTGTTCCTTTGTAGGACTGGTAAGTATGAGTCCCTTTGCTGGAGACTTATTTGATTCTTGTTAATATTCAGATTTTCCTTAATAGTTCTAGTGTCAATATTGCTGTTTGTATTTTATGGATATTGTATATATTTAATGCATCTTCTATCTAAACAGTATAATTTAGCCTGATAAATGATTAATTTTTGGAATAAATAATATATGTTTAACGCTTTTGCTATTTTTGATTGTACAGCACTTTGGTCAACCGTTGTTGTTTTTAAATGTGTTCTATAAATACATTTCAGTTGAGTTGCATCAGCCTTAAAAGAAAAAACCTCTCTAAAGGTCTGTACCTTTGACGTTGTGAGAGGGCTTACTACTAAAACAGACCATTTTTCCATTCCATTTCTGTTTTTCAATGTGGATTTGTTTCCTTCTTTGTCTATCCTTATCTCAAAGACATCGTGACAGGAAGAGTTTACCATTGCAGAGGCCACAAAGAACACCAGGGACATCAAGAATCAGCATCTTCTGGAAGTATGGTGCATCAACCTGAACCTGGAACAAGCTAGACCTGTCACTCAGCGCTTATAAATGACATGCATCAAGAAACTGCATTATCACCTTTTTCATTTTATATTGAAGCATGATCATTACATATAAGATTGTTGTCAATGTTAGTTGTATATCTGAGGCAAATAATTAAATGTTATTCATATGTGGCCTGGTGTTAGATTAATTGAAATGAGACTGAGATTGAATGGGTTAATTGATGCTATGTGTAAGGTAGTGTCAGTGTTGTGTTAATGCAGTGGACAATAGTGCAAACAGTGTTAATATATTCGACATCGAGAAGACAGACAGGTTCAGAAAATGACTCATGCCCTAGTCTTCAGATTGATTTAAATCCTCCTGAGCTGAGATAACAACAAGCCTCATTACGTCTATTCTTACATCACAAAATATCTGCCACTTTGTTAAATAAATATATTTCCCCATACTGTGCTTGTTTTGTTTTAATTTTCAACTTTACCTTAAAGTTTAGTCCAAAAAACACTATATCAAGGATATTATTTTAAGTTATCTACTTTTCTAACATATATTATAAACTTATTTATATTATCAATGTATGTATCTATTTCCCTAAACAGTAATATCTAAATGTTATGGGAATAACCTGAATAATAATGAAAAACATTTACCAGTTAGTAAATGCCTGCTCACCTATCTATTACCTATAATGTATCTATTACCTAAATTAAATTAAGGCAATTAAATTAACACAAGCTAGCTAGACTATGATACACTTTAAACACTCAGTTTACTAGCTAAATACGATTAAACAATTAAATACAATACAAATATAAAGTAAGGAATGCTAATAAATGTAATTAGGAACACTAATAAATGTAATTTGTAAAATAAGTTTTATCTGTCTTGGCGCGCTCCATGAACGAGCTTTGCGCATGTTCGCGAACCTTCCTACGTCATTCGACACGATCGTCTGCAATCGTCTGTTGCTAGGCAGGTTTGGAATGGATTACGTAGGCTGTGCAAATTTGGCACCCGGTACAAATTTGGTGTGACAGCACCTTTAAGGGTTAATAAAATCTTGAGGGTATGTATGTTTACAAACCATTGTATTATGCCTCAGCTTTATAAAATCTCTTTAGCCTTTAAATGGGACATATTATACCACCAGATGTGAGTGTGATTAGCCTTACAAGACGTTTCGAAAACCTGCCCCATATGACATCACCAGTGGGCGTGTCCACCTAGAGCTGTGCTGGGTAGATCAGTCTACCAGCCCACCCAGTGGGACTGAAGTAAACGTTGCTCATCTATCCAGCACAGATCTAGGTGGACACGCCCACTAGCGATGTCATATGGGGCAGATTTTAGAAACGGCTTGTCAGGCTAATCACACTAACACCTGGTGGTATAATATATTCCCATTAATTGTATTATTAATCAGTTTTTTCACCCGTTAAATGATGCAAGCTCATAAGGATGATAATGAAGTCATTAGTAGCAGAAGCATTTAATTTATCAAGCCCTCAAATATAATTGATGATATTATGAACTTAAATAAACAAAGCAGTGAAAGAAATAAAAAACATTAAAAAATATATATGTTCAAATTTTCATAACTAAAATATGAAATTCCAGACATCTAGTTGTGATACGGCTTGTTTTGACATGACATCATTGATTGGTAGTTGAACTAAGAGCTAATTTTGCATTTCAAGATGTTTCTTATGACTAAATGTCAGAAGAATCAGGTGGACAGGCTCATTGTTGGAAGGATCACAAACGTTGCTGTTGGCGTGACACACACACACACACACACACACACACACACACACACACACACACACACACACACACACACACACACACACACACACACACACACACACACACACACACACACACACACACACACACACACACACACACAACGTCTTATCATCCTGGTTTGTTGGTATTATAAATGGATGCAGAATTGTTATTTTGACCAATTTATGCCTGGTTCTACTCAGGGAAATAATGAGAGTTACAGCTATGTATCACAGAGCATTTCATTTAAATGCAAATGAATGTATCATTATCTCTTTCTCTGTGGAGAGCAGTGGACCAGTGACATGGGTCACGTGAAAGCAGACAAATTAAATGACGTCTGAAAAGAATTGTTATCGCAGAGGGACAATTATCACAACTCTATTCCGTTCTCCGGCTTCAAGAAAACAAACGTAATGTTTTCATCGGCTCTCCCGGTGATGAATGAGAGTGTGTTGTTACCCGGGCCTGGGTTGTACTTTACCGCGAACGATGAAATGTGCACGTGCGCCGATGCCGTGATGAATGGCCACAGCGGCCTTGAGACCAAAAGGAAAAGCTGGAGTTGGACTTGAGACTGGAGCTGCAAGGGATTCAAGGTTGACAAGCTGCCCACAGGGAGGGCTTCACTGACCCCCCCCCCCCCCATAGCTTAATGGACCTGTAAACACACGGTATGGGCAGCGCGGGACGTGGTCGCACCAGACGACTCGCCGGGCAATGATTGGTTTTCTCCCACATTTCACCCTCATGGCCCTGATACACGTCAGCTAGACAGTTTGGATTTTGATATAGAACATTTTGGAGTCTTGTGTGTGGTGTAGTGGCTACTCCCAAACCGTGGGGTTCTGCGTTGATCCCGATGTCCCAAGCCCCATGCATGTAAGAATCCTGGTGCAGGATAAGTAACCCCCCTACTCTATGTTTGGACTGTGAGACGCTTTGAATAAACGCCTAGGAAGACCGTCCGTTGCCGGTTTTGACAATGAACACAATCTGTTCAGATAATATTCCAGGATCTGACTGTATTCATGCCCGATCTACTGCCGTACGACCATTGTCCAAAGCAATTGCGTTTTCAAATCTAACTACGACCAACGGAGATCCCAGTTGAGGTCAAACATTGACTACCAACGACTGAATGGCTACGGAAACATTTGGCCGCATGGTTCTTTCACGGGCGCCGCATGCAGCTTTATAATCACCCCCCATAATAACAACGTTTGCCTCTCTGTCTCTGCAAAAGACAAAGGAGAACCTGCATCCCCTGCTGTGCGGTGGCCATCACCTCTGCTGCCTGCCCCAGCACCTGGAAAATTTGCTTTTGCTGACGGTGTTAGATGGACCTGCCCTCTCCTCTCCCATGGCTGGTTTGCATTGCGTGCAAGGAACAAAAAACACAGGCTGTAATCACAGAGCGGGCCCCATGCAGACAATGCAAAATGCGTACAAATACACAGGTGTAGGTGCAGGGGAGCGTTCACCCTTTTGTGTGGTTTCACTGTGTGACTCGGGCCAAATAAAGAACGCATTTGAATAGCAGGTGTGGAAACGGTACGGCCTTGACCGCCTTTGTGCTGGGATATGCTGGGTTTGGAGTTGGGGTTTGTTTGAGTAGGTTTTGTCTGATTGCATGCTTCCATCTCCAACAGTGAAATGATTTTATGCTATATGTATTTCCTTTGGCTTTTAGAATTAGCCATGGCATATGCTCTATGCGTAGGGAAGGCTTTGTAATTTCATTATAAGTCGTTTCCTTTTTGTAAATGTGTAAACAGACATGAACATTTAAAACAGTGCCAATAAAAAACAAAACAATGAAAACGCAGATGAAAGATCATTCAGTGTCTGAGAAAAATAGCCCACACACTAGCTTACAATCAATTGAAGAGTTGAAATATATGAAAATAATAAAATTAGCATATTTTTTCAATCAGTACATGTCTTTGCTATTTGTTCATTTGGTCACTCTTTCTTGTGAAAACATTATCTGAAGTAGAGAGAAGAAGAGCCAGCAAATGGCTGTTTCCACCAAAGCGTAATGAGGTTTTCGAAGACACTGAAGTGAAACCTAAATAAGCCAAAACCGGAGAGCGTGACAGAAAAATGGCTTCTCCTCAAATAAGTCATGTGTAACAGTAAAAACAAAACGGGGGAGAAGTTAAATTAAATTACAGCTCCCCACCACCATGATAACCTCCCCCAGGTCTCCTGTCAGGAATCCATGTCTTCCCAAGGTGGATGTGGTTTGTCTCTTCATGGCCTATGCCCTTTCGCAAATAGTGTGCTGCAAACGGATTAACAGATGCAACGTTTGTTTCTGCCTTAAATATTCAATCACTAACTCAATTTATGGTTCTGACGTAGGCCTGTGAAACCCATTGAGGCTATAACCATAATGGGGCTATAGATCAAATTTGGAATGGTTGTCACCAGTAACAACTTTAAGTGTTTTCAAAGATCAGACTAAACTTAAACTCTAATGGCACTCCCTCATCTACTGTAAAATCTTGAATCAACCTAAATATGCCTTTGTCTAGGCTTTTCTTTTCAGCCTCTCACATGAGCAACGATGTGGCAGTTTCAAACATAACAATATATCCCCAGAATGACAATTAATTTCACGATTAGTAACTACACAGTGACGAAATACCCTAACTACCAACATAATATCTAATGTTCTAATGCTCCTAAACTCAGAGAATGGCAACGGTCATTGCAATGTGAAATAGTGATATACAAGCCCTATATACTCACTGTTAAATTCAAATTTCAACATCCTTAGTCCTGCATTTGGCACAGTGTTCATCCGCTAAAGGACCATTTATTCACTTGGTCTGATTATTGAAGGGTGTTTGTCTTGTTTCCTTGAAGATCATTGAGCCAGGGTGACACTTAATGGCCACATGTGAGGAACACTAGATGGCTAGCTGGATGCCTTTGAGGCACTTTGAGCCCTTCAACGCACACCAATTACACTGTCATAAGCAAGCTGTTGGAACACTTCAATTGTAATGGTAGCACCCAAATTATAGAGCCCTTACTTTATTTGTAACTTATTTAGAACATTGTATTTTTCTTTATGATTATTTTTACTGACCTGTTTGTCCATTTGCACCCAACAATCCATCTTTGCTTATCTTATCCCTTCTTATTTCCAACATTTATCTTTATGATTAATTGTTTTACATACTAACTTACATACCACATTTGCAACAAAGACATCGCATTAAATAGATTAAATTGCATTTTTCTCACAAGATCTCTGAATGTTGCTCTTAGTCTTAATGTTTGTTAGCAGACGTCAGCACTCCCTCTCTCCTCTCGATCCACGGACCGTTACATGAGGTCTGGCTGGACTGGCTGCAATCAGCGTTAAACCAGTCCCTCAGACCACCACGTAATGGCCGCTTAGATTCAAACGGCTTTTCAGTCTCCACCAATCTAATCGTTTTGTGTTTGTCAGTTAATAAGAAGAATATTTTATAAACCTTTTTCTGGTGTACATGTTTTCTTATGACTTTGCTATGTCTAGACCATAATTAGCATTTTTATTTCTGCTACTTAGGTAGCTAAATAGAATAAGTGAATAATAAAGATTCCTACATAGAGCGTTGTTTCATTTTGTGTGTTTAATTCTCTTAGTAAACTAAACGGTAAAAGCAAAGAAGATCATTCTTACATTCAAGATGCACTTAATTAAACAATGTTTTGCGCTGACTCAGTGTGTTGCACATAATGTTCAGATACAAACAATCTCACGCACACACATGCACACACACGTGTAGACATAATTGCATTATATGCCTCAAGATCAGGCGTAAAACTTTATATAATTATTGTTTGAAGGCATCTATTAAAATAGTTCCAAACAACAAGGTGCATTGACAACATAATTACTGCCTGCAGGTGAAGTGTGTTGAGGTTAATTAGAACTGTGCTGGAAAATGGAAACAAACCAAATCCAAACTTAGGCAAATATATGTCATGCAATTTAATAGAAGAAGTACTTCCCTTATGTCCTTAATTTTGACTAGTGTCAAACTGAGAGATGGTTTTGACGTCTAATAGGTTCTGACATACGGCTTCTTAAAGCGTTGACGCCAATTAAGCAGCACATGTGGGTTAATACTGGTCTGTGGATGCTAACAATTAGCATGATGGACTTTTGCCTCTTCTGGCCAAGGCAGATTAGCCACACTGCTCAGTCCCACAGCAATTAAAACCTCCTAATAATAGCAATGTCTCAGACTGACAAGAGTCCGTCCCTGAATACGTGTCCCTGTGAATGCATTGAGCCCTTGTCTGGAGGCTCATTGTGCTTTGGCAGGAGCATTCAGTTAACCCAGTTATTTTTCGACATTCAAAACAATAAGCCCGGTCAGTGAGCATATTTGGCCGCGACAATTGGGTTGCCGTGCTGTCGAAGTGCTGCCGTCATTTATTTTGTGAAAATGTTATCTTAACTTTTACCATAAATTCATACAGCAGACAATTGTATCTCAAGTTGTTTGTATGGAATTCAGATACAGCTCATTAAGGAGCAGTTGGGGGTTCAGCATTTTGCTCAAGGGTTCCTAGTTAAAATGTGGACGAGGGGATCGACCCCATTACATTTCAGCTGAGAGTTGAGCAGCCTAGCCTAGCCGATGGGAATGGAACCAGATAGAGGCTTGTTTGGAGGGGGTTGAGTTGATCGATGCTCAACTATTGATTTTGACAACAAGATATGGTTATTGTTATTCTTGTAGGTATGGTTTCTGGTGCATCATACATTCTAAACATGTGACAACTGTATGAGGAACCCACATAATGACAAAGGGTGAATACACGCTTGGAATTTTCATTCTGAGAAGATTCAACCTTGAAATTTCCTCTTTCAAAGCTAAACGGACAATTACACACACTGAAGAAAGTTGGAGTTCTATTCTGCTCTATTCAATCTATTCTACCTACTGAGGATAATTAAATGATCCTGATAAGCCAAAGACTATATACAAAAAAATACAAGAAACCATGTAGGTGAACTGGATACAGACAGGATACATGCTTTACTATTCATGTACACTTACACTCCAAAAGCCTTTTTTTTCTATATGTGAGCAATGGAAGCATCATTACACACAGACCCTCCTGCTGGCATTGTTTACATGAGTTGCAAAGGACATGTGGGAAGTTTCTCTGTCTGACTTCCCCGTTCAATTTGACAATGCAAAACAGCATCCATGAAAATACTGTACATGCGACACACGCAATGGTGCACTGCGAGGAAGAGCTGTGAAACTGCTACACACATATTTCTGCATTCAAAGGCCGTAAACACTGCAAACCTGGCAGGGCTCATGTGTTCATAATGGACGGCTGACTGGCCCCTGGCTATACCCGCAGCAGAACGACATTGTCTGGAAAACTGAAATGTGCATTGATTGTAGTTTCGAATTACGCACGTTGTGTAACAAAAGCGCAGTGATTGAAAACGAAATGTTAATGAAAATATAAAAAAAATAGAACATATCTTGGTGAACATTGCTTTGAGGAAGCATTAATGTAGCATGTAAGGAATAAAGAAAAAACAACAACAACCCCCCCACGTTCCCCGGTGGTGTAGTTTTTATATATTTTGTTATCTGGGTGCCCCGAGGGCTCCTGTGGAGGAGAATATTACAGCAGTCCTCTCCAGTAGGGATCCTGTGGTCCCCCAGAGGAATAATCTTTGCTTAGTATTGAACAGTCAGTAACCATGTATTTGAGCTGTGGCTAAGGCACTACGCCTCTTCTCAAAACGGTTTCAAATGGGAGTTATTTTTTTGTTGTGATTTGTGGTGATGTGGAAAACTATTTTGAACTGCAATCGCAGTGGATATGAATGGGTATATCGGAGAGCTCAGTATCTGTTCTTTGTAAAACAAAAGATGGGTTGTTCCCAGCGCTGCCAAAGAAAACACCATCTATTTACAGTTGGGCATTTGTTTACTACTAAACTAATAATGAGCACATAAATTAATCGGTCGTTCCTTTCCGACTTCTTCAGCAAATGCGTCTCATTGGCTCTCTTTGGTGTTTCGCCTTTTCCTATAATTTACAGTTTTTAGTTTAGCTAAGTCTATTGACAATACGTTTCTACATCTCTAACAACAACAAACAATCAATTACTGCTGTGTAAAGATGTGTGTTTTTAATTTATAGACGGATATGTCCAATGTGTTTTCGGTAATTTGCATGCAATCCCCTCTTTTCTTCATTCTAATTCACCAATCCATGAAATTCTAATTTACCCATTTTATTCTTCTGGGAAAAACTTCTCAGCTTCAGTCAAAAGCAAATACGTGCAGTTTTAATTGGTGCCATGATAACGTGTTTAATAACTTTTTGGAAGTAAATATAACCTAAATAATGTAATTATTATTATTAGTTCAGCATTCTTTGAAGCCCATTATCAGTAATGATACGAAAATTCTGATTTCAGTATATTTATTCACCTTTTACCCCAAATAAAAGTATACGCCTTAATTTATTATAAAAAATAATGTTTTACCGTATAGCAAAATGTTTTATAAACAAAGTCTGGTATTTTAAAGTGAATTTATGTTGCAATATGATGTTCTTTATAAACTAGTTTCTCTTCCGTATCAAGAACATTATTCTCAACAGTGTTCTATAGAAGAAGAGAATGCTCAACATATCCCCACACGCTGAGACTGATAATGATATTGGCATTCATTTATTTCTCTATCCTTTGATTTGACCAGTAGGGCAAGACAGCTGGGATAGAAGTTGCTCACCAGGTCATTCTGAAGGTCATGTTTTACACAGGTTCCCACTGTGAAGGGTACTTTGATTTGGGTGGGGGCCAGTGATAACATAATAATGAACTTTCTTATTACATTTCACAACCCCTGGTTTTGTGAACTTGAGTGTAAACTTCAGTACAGATACAGATATGGGTCGCAATCCCGTCTGGGTCGCCTGGGTGAGGTTTGTATGATGTTGCGAGACCCAAAACACCCTTTGACTCCAGGTTCCATCACTGATGATGTGTCTAAGTGCATCAATAGATGTATATTAAACACCTAGCTAACACATTACAATGAGGGTACTCTAACTTACCATTAATTAACATTATTTAATGCAGTAAATAAGCATTATCATATACCATCAGCATTGGGTAGTGTTAACCCTATTTAATAGTGTGTGAATAATGTTTTTTGAACACAATTCACTAAGTAAACATTAAATTCAAAACTACTGTATCAATCTCACTGAGGACAATTAGTAATGAGCACCACAATAAAATACAACAACATGAATCCCATCCGTTAACATGAACTCCATCAGTATATACTTTAGTTAGTTCACTGTTTATTAACTAGGCCAGTTAGTTATTGCCTATTGCTGCATTTACTGATGTTAATCAAAGGTAAAGTAATGTGTATTATGTAATGTGTTGGGAATTAGCTGGGGGATTTGAACCCAGTGCCTTTAGTATATAGGAAAGGGACTGACATGTGACCCCGAGAACTGCAGCCTTCGGCCAGGTGCCTGATCGCTATACTCCTTAGTCTGAGTTCCCATTGAGATGCTTTGGATGAAAGTGTGACTAAAGTACATGCACTACGTTTACAGGCTTATGGATATGTAGTCAAATTAAAACATGTGTCGTTTGTTTGCAGTAGTCTTTGTTGTTGTTTGTGGGATGACCTGATCTCTGTCTCATTGTCCCGCTTTTGGATTTTGAGGTGGTCAACATATGGGCGACTTTTGAAAGGTATCACAAAGTCAGACCACAATGCAGACCACCAGGCCAGCAGTGTGCTGGGCTCACATCTGGACAGACGGGAGGCTTATGACACAGCAGGGGGTCCAGAATGAATTCCAGTTGGTAAAGCATTCTATGGTTACTGACACGTGCACCAAACATTTGAACAACAACAAACCAGGTGACTCCAATAAAGCTATAGAAATAATACATATTTTCACTCCTCTTTAAAGGGCATTGCTCAACATCCATCCAAATATTATTTTGATGGACAGGGGAGAGGAGGGGGGGGGGGGGGGTGGCTTACGTGGTAAATAACCGCTGGTAACTCACTGTGGGCTATGTGCAGTCTAAAACCCAACTGCCATGCTCGGATTATCTCTGCTGCCGCAGGTCCTGAGCCCGGTTCACTGTTCTGGGCAATCTGGCTGAAATAAATATACATACACTATATATATATATATGCTATAAACACTGTAGTATATGTAATCTATATGATATATTTTCACTGTATCTATACTGTAGAATGAGTTAACATATGCAGGCATTTGCCTGCATATGTTAACTTACTTACACGATATATTGACCATGGATTTTCGATATATTTATTGCTCCCCAACATTTTTTTCTCATTTGATCAATTCATTGTTGTTGATTCATAGATTTTCTCATGTGTGTTAAATACTTTAATATGATATAGAAACTAAAAACACATCTAATACATTCTCGTGCCTGTGGTTGTTTAGAATTGTTGATACTTATTCTTGGAAGTTTATTCTGGGCAGTACTGTGAAATCCATTCATTTTACTTGATAACACATGGAGGCCCGTAGGACGTGCTTCTGAAAGCTACCAGCCAAGGGTTTAGAACGTTTTCAGGGACAGACTGTGAAAGTCTCATTTATACTACATCAAGGAGACTAGTTTCTTTTTCTCATTGCACAAAAGAAGAAAGAAAGAACTAATCTGAATCGACACCTGTTCCTTCAAACTATAAACCTTCAGAAATCTTTCAACTGTTTTACTAGCTCAAATTTGCATGGGCATTTTTCCATTAAGGTTTAATTGGGAACACTTGACAGTATGGGTTGATTCATCAACAAATACTACCTTAAGTTAGTGCAGTAAAACTCGTTATGTAATAATTAATTAACAGTTAACTTATGGTCTCGTGATCATAAAGAAATGAGGTTGCTTAAGGTGTTCATGTTTACCAACCTAATGGAGTTAACTCTGGTATTAATACATTAACCCTACCCCTATGTTAATGCAATTTAAGTATGCTTAGAACTGCATCAACTTATATTATTTAATCGTTCATAAATGTATCCATATTGAAAAGTGTTTGCATTTGATTCTTGTTTGTGGGGATTAAAATAATACTGACTAAATACTAATAAAACGGTATAAAATGCAATATATTACATATTAAATCATGAACAGAACACTCTTCTTCCAAACATTGTCTTCAGTCATCATCGTACAACTTCATGATCGCACAAACCAAAGTAATCTTCGCTTAGCATTTTAAAATAAATATATGTTAAGCGTCATCACTGCTTCCTATTATGAAAACAAGACGGCATGAAACACTGCGGTGAGAGTCACGGCTGACGGCATTTGGCGTGATGGAACTTCTTATGAAGTCATGTGCCAGGCATGCATAGTGTGGTTAGTGGGTTATGATAACCATATTAAATATTAAATGGATCTAACGTGATCCATACGCGCATGTATACTCCATTAGCACGTAGACGCATTAGGACATCATGATGAAGGTGCAGGTATGCCCCCGTTGTGGTTATGGGGAGTAGCATCGCACTCTTTGAGGCCATTTAGCCAAGCTGAGAAAAGTGGGAGACACAAAAGGTGAGTCCCCCCCTTGAGTGTGCTGCAACCTTGTGTTGCTGTTGCCTCTTTTTTTCCACACACACACATACACACACATGAAAACACGCAAACACAGACACACACACACAGCCACAGACAGACATATGTGCACCTACAAACGTGTACACACACACACTCACCTTCCCTTCTCTCGCACACTATTTCAAACGCGCCGACACGTCTTCTCAACACACACACACCAAGACACACACTATCTGACACACGCACACAGACACACACAACATCTTTCTACCTCAAACCAACACAGACAGACCCAAACACACACACACACACACACACACACACACACACACACACACACACACACACACACACACACACACACACACACACACACACACACACACACACACACACACACACACACACACACACACACACACAAAAACTCCAATGCTTACCACCGTTGCTTGATTTAGAAAGCCCTCCTGCCCAACCTCCACCTGTCTGTGAGCACCCAGCAAGGTGGTGCTGAGAGATGGCCTGTGACGGCGACTGACGACGTGGTCACCGCGCGATGAGGTTATCAGCCCTTAGAACCAGGGAAGAGAGGGAGAGGGAGAGAGAGGGGAGGGAGACAGGGGAGGGAGACAGGGGAGGGAGACAGGGGGATTGGGGGAGGAGGGGGATACAAATAGGGGAGAGAGGGGGAAATAGAGGGAGCAACGGGGAGAAAGGGGGGGAGGGAGAGCAGGAGTTTGAGAGAGGGAAAGGTAGACAAAGAGAAAGAGAGGGTGGGTGAGGAGGGGGAGAGAGAAGGAGATGGAGAGGGCTCGCGAGGGGGAGAGAGTTGTGTGAGATGAAAGAGCGAGGGAAAGATGGAGGGAGCCTGATACATGCTGAGAGATCTATTAACGACTGCAACGCACCTGTTTGTGACTCAGCCCTCCCCCCCCTCTCTCTCCCCGAGCTATAGCTCTGCAGCCGTGGCAACGAGGACGGATGCGTGACAGAAGCAGGCCTGTCTGCTGCACGCCGGCTGGCTCCGGCGTTATCACGACTCCCAGTCGCACCGGCTTTATGGAGAGGGACCTCCAAGCGCTGCCGTGGGGTTTAACTGTTGTTTAACCGCCTCCGTGGACAACGGTGGGGCAGGTGATCATGGTGGCTGTGGGAGGGAAATTAGATTAACATGAAATTATTATTCAAACAGAAAGAAAAAAAGATGTATTGTCTTTTAGTTACTGAGTGATTTATGTGTTTTTTATGGCGGCTGAGGGGGGGGGGGGGAGTTGGGGGGGTCACTGAAGACACCTGTCGAACCCCGGCAGACGGACGGATTGGCGGGGGAAGCCGCATTACCATTTAGACAGACCCCGATGGATGAGCCCTGGGAAGGGCCATGACCTTTACATGCAGCGTCACCGACGCATTAATAATGGATGGGCTGTGCTCCATTCCATTACTGTCTCATGAGCGGGACGGGGCGAAGGGTGGGGGGGGGGGGGGGTGTGCTGGCAGGTAAACATCATCAACAACAACAACAACAACAACAACAACGTTCATTCCTCAGCCCCGGTTCTATCTGTCGCCGTGGACCTTAAGGGGCTGTTTAAAAGTTAATGAGCAGGATGGAGAGAGGTGTGGGGGGGGGGGGGTCTTACATGGTAAATAACCGCTGGTAATTCACTGTGGGTTATGTGCAATGTAAAACCCAACTGTCATGCTTTGATTATCTATGTATCTGCCGCTTGCCCTGAGCCCGGTTCACTGTTCCGTGCAATCTGGCTGTTGTTGTCGGGCTGAATTATTAAGCGCCGTTGGTGCCATGTTGTGAACACACATACGACAGCTCTTGTGAGAGGCAGTGCCATGGGGGTTAAAGCTACAGTATGCAGAGGGCAGCGGGATGAAGTGAATAAACACGCACACACGCGCACACACACACACACACATGCACGCACGCACGCACGCACGCACGCACATGCACGCACGCACACACACACACACACGCACGCACACACACATATAAAGTGATGATGGCTGTGGTGAAGAGGCAATTACTCTTGTACTCAGACACGGATTGATTCAATCAATTCCCCCGCACCCGCTTGCAAAGAGTCGCCGCGCAGGATTAGTTCATATCAGCAAAAAACATGTATATACCGTCTATCCAGGGTTATGTATATATAATTGAAACATTCTCATTGATAGCAACCGAAGGTCTATGGCCAATAGTTAATTGCATGCATTTATTTTTCATGCTGCATAATATTAATATGTACAAATAATAACAAGAAAAAAAAAAAGCCTGTCAATATTTCTTTACGATTTTCATTCAGGTGTATATCCCTTTCCGGGTAAGCAAATAATGAAATAATCCGCTGGATAAATAAATAATAAATTAGCTAGCCCATGAGCCAAAGGGCAAACAAATTGCTCCAGGAGGAATCCATCAATCACAGAGTCCGTCCTCATTAGTTTAGTACTGGGCACACATCCTTAAACACGCCCAAAGTCCTGTCTTAGTAATTGTGTGTCTAACAGCGATACGGGCCACTCCTTCACAGTGAATAATTAATTTGGTTAAAAAACTGTGCTGTGATACTTTTGCTCTCCCCGACTAGGTTACTCCCGCGCCCATCTGACTTGGACGTCTATTTCCTGCCCCATATCAATTTTTCATATGCAGCCATTCGTCCTTAGGGGGACGGATGTCATTCCCAGCCTGGATACTTAGCTCCCATGTCCCCCCGCGGCGCTCCACTGACACGTCCTGAAAACTCAAGTGTGAAACATAAAGAATATTGTTTCTTTCTCAAAAAAGTTCTGTGCCTGTAGTGTTGTATTGCCTGAGAAATAAATAAATATATCTGTACATCTATACAGTATATTGAGACCCTCAGAGGCTACAAAAAATGTTACGATATGAGAAACATATTTAGTTGAACAAACTTGAGGTTTTACATTGCACATGATCTGTGGATCGATGATTGTTGACAGGAAGTGACCTTTGAACGCGTGGAGATCCTTATGTCTCGCACGGTTTGGACTAACTCACTCAGCAGTGAAAATGGTGGGTTTGATGTTGTCCTCGGTTAGCATAACATTACAAATGATGTTTCCTACAACATCGATACATGGTTTTACTTTAGCTTCAATCAAGTCTGTTCAGTCCTCATTAAATGGTGAGTATCGTTGAAAACAGGACAGTTGACAGCTGAGTCAAAAGCAGTTCATTTACATTTTACATTTACATTTAATGTATTGGCCAAATTGTGTTCTAGACACTAATGATTACAATCACCCAAACATTTATTATTAAAAACATTGCTAATACACAAACTGCTGAGGCAGAGCTTTTAGGCCAGATGTATAATTTGAAAAAGGAAAGGCATTCATCAATTTAATGCTTGATAAACTGCATGAATATGGGATCATCTAAATCCGTCTGCCCGCCTTTCTGATGCACCGCACGGCATTGTGGTGGATTCCCCAGGACCAAAAACCATTCGTACATTCATTTGCACTTCACGGGCTGCTGCTGGCAAGGTAAAACAAAGACAATGTGTTTTAACAGGGTTTTCTTTCTCTGTGGTAAGGGGCCCGAGGGTCAGTGTCTAGCTAGATGGGAGACAGAGGAATCAAGTGCAAACGAGAAGGAGGGTTAAGACCAAGAGGGAGAGCTAGAGGGGGAGAGCGAGAAAGGCCGAAAGCTGGAGGGAGGAATAGGGAAGGGAAAAGCTAGAGCGAGAGGGAAAAGAGAGGTAGTTGGGGAGAGAGAGTTGGGGCGAGAGATAAAGAGAGAGAGAGAGGGAGATTGCACGAGAAACAGGAGCTTTTTTCCTCGTCTTCCTTGGACATCCTTAGAGAGGCCCGTTCCAGATGGTCATGGCCTTTAGATCTCACTCCCCACCCAGTAATGGAGCGAGTTAGCCCGTACTCCCCCAGCACTCTGTTCTGGGCTCATTCCAGCCCGCCTGTGTTAATGAGCTTCGGACTTTCCTTTTCTCTCTCGTCCAGTCCCTCCCTCTCTCTTCTCTCTCTCTCTCTCTCTCTCTCTCTCTCTCTCTCTCTCTCTCTCTCTCTCTCTCTCTCGCTCAAGTGGCTCTCCTGGCTCTCTCTCTTGCGTGTGCTCGCTCTCTCTCGCAGGGATTGCAGTCTGTGTGTGTGTGTGTGTGTGTGTGTGTGTGTGTGTGTGTGTGTGTGTGTGTGTGTGTGTGTGTGTGTGTGTGTGTGTGTGTGTGTGTGTGTGTGTGTGTGTGTGTGTGTGTGTGTGTGTGTGTGTGTGTGTGTGTGTGTGTGTGTGTGTGTGTGTGTGTGTGTGTGTGTGTGTGTGTGTGTGTGTGTGTGTGTGTGTGTGTGAGTCACCTCTCTTAGTTCATCAGCCAGTGTTTAAGAAGAAGTGGTAGAAAAAAAAAGAAAAGTTAAGTGGAAAGTGTCCCCTACTGTCCTGCAGAGGCAAGGTTTTGAAACGGTGACCCACATAACTTGAGACAAAAACACGAAGAACGTCTGCTTTTGGGCGACTAACGGATCTAACTGATTTGCAAATTATGGTACAACTCATCCCCATGGAAAAGCTGAGAGACAATCATCGGGACCTTTTTTTTCTGTTCTATTTTGGGAGTTGGCGGCAGAGCAGGACTGCACATATGTGCACGCGTGTATAACGGACTGGAAAGTGAAAAACAGATGTGAAATTAAGTTGGGTCACACCTGGGCCCCTCCACTATAAATTGGGAAGGATCCGCAAACGTATCTCTATCTTATCTCTCATCTTTGTCCTTCCTGCAACCTTCACTAATAGGTTGGAGCACATGGCCTTGGAAATAGCCTTTTTGTCAACAGTTTTCAGGGAGAAAGATTTATATCCCTCTCAGTCAAAGACTATTATCAGTCGTTGGGGACTTCCCATTAATAATACTATTTAGTAATTTATGAGCTGGCTATCTAAAGGGATTCAGATTACATCAGATTGCAGATACGATCTACACCCTAAGTACCGGTGGGGTGGTGTGTGTGTGTGTGTGTGTGTGTGTGTGTGTGTTGTGTGTGTTGTGTGTGTGTGTGTGTGTGTGTGTGTATGTGTGTGTGTGTGTGTGTGTGTGTGTGTGTGTGTGTGTGTGTGTGTGTGTGTGTGTGTGTGTGTGTGTGGGGGTGGGGGGTTAGGGCCTCTTGCTCAAGGATGCCTACAGGTTGACTTCCGACATTGGGCATCGAACCGAGTAACCCAGCCTTTCGACCGGGAGTCAAACACCCGAGCCACTGCTGTGCACATTATTTAGCGTTCACTAAACAACCCAATGCATGGTGTTACCATGTTTCCTGGAGCCAGTTTCAATGCAGCTTGTTTAAGGACTTGGATTGCGCGCGGGTGCTGAAGCGTGCTGTATCCAGGACCGGGCGGTTTACTGGGATCGCACTGCGGGCTGTTGATCTGAGAGAGCGCTTCAGAGAGCGCACTAACAGACAAAAGAAAAAAACATTCCCCGGCGACTTCACTACTTTATTTTTCCTCTTCTTCGTCTTCGGCTGCTCTTAGCCAGAGACCCCTCGCGGAGGCTCAGGGGGAAGTAGCCAGTGTGCGCAGCATAGTCAACCACTGACAAGAGGAGGCTGGAAGAGTGATGCATCACCTCTAAGTGTAATAGGGGGAAGTTTGTGTGTGTGTGTTGGGGGGGGGGGGGGGTGGCGGACGTAAAGCGTGCCATACAGCAACACATTCCATCACGCGGGGGGGAGTTTGCTTGGTTGCTTTCTGGATAAGGCAGATTTGATTTATACATCTTTACAAAATGCGTCCCGCTTGATTCATCCCGTACCGTTTGGATAGACATTAAAACAGGACACGGGGACCTGAAGTGGGGCCCAAATGATGGGGCTAACAGTAGATATGTTCTACTTTTTATGAACGTGAAATAGCCTGGCCGTGCTCTGTTGAGTTGTAAGAAATTGCCTTTTTATAGTGCATCCATACACATTTGGAGCAAAGAGAGGTATGTGTGTGTGTGTGTGTGTTTTCTGTCAATGAATCTTCCTTCCTGATTACTCTGGTCCAACAGGAGTTGGAGTTGGATCATTGGCTAACTTAAAATTGTTGTCCCCCACGGCATCAATCAGCATTGATCTATACAGTATGATGTCTAGGCCGATTGATGGAGCTAATTTCTTGCATTTAATGGACCTGGAAATATGTATTCGAACCCAATGATGGATTCCATACATACTGTGAGCTGAGCCCTTTTGTCGTGGGGGTTTTCTTGAATTTCTTTTGGGAGGGACTTGCATTTTGCAGCTATATAAAGATTATTCAGATCCCTCTCTGTCTGTCTGACTCCTGCTACTTGTGTGAAGTGGAGTAAGACTTGTTACTGCTCTGGTGCATAGGAGAATAGAGGAGGAGATGGTCTCCCTCTCTTTGGGCTTCATCTGCCAGGAAAAGGCTCTTCCTGCGGTCCCCAGTGAGCCAATTTGTCGAGGCGGCTCATAAATTACACAGCCGGCTTCGGATGTCACTTATTACAGACAGGTCAGATTCCAACTGGAAGGTCTCGGATATAAAAAGCCTCTCTGATTGGTGTCTCTTTTCTCCTGCACACTGTGTGTGGGCGGGAAGCCGAAAACGGCTTTACATCATGAGATCAGCGTCTGTGAGACACAACAAAACAAAGGCTGGACATAGCAGCAACGATGTGAATACTAAAACCTCACTTGGAGTGTGAATTGGAAAATGGGTTAATCAATGTTTCCGGTGTTCAAACTTTGTCCATTTTATTTCAAAACCATTAAGTAGAATTTAACGTATACTATCACTGTCATTCCGTCCGCTAGGTGTCCCTCAATCAAAGACGATAACAAAAGTCATACTTTGATGACATTGTGAAGTAGCATGGGAACGTGGGATTAGATGTCTTCACCACCACTGCCGGTGAAGATCTATCTGACGAGACAGAGGCAAAAAAAGAAAACCATTGTTGCAACTTCATTACGCTACTTTATACATTACAATGTTTCCCAGACAAATGCTCTAGCTAGCTGTGGTGCAAGATGGGGGGGGGGGGATATCTTCTTACTTGATTTGTTTTAAGTCAGAAGGATATTGGATATTAACAGATATTCACTCTCTGAATAACAGTGCTGTGATGCGAGGAACCAAAGGCTTGATCACCGGTGGGAGTCCTGTGTGTCTAGCGGTGAGTCGTTCAGGCAGCAGCACTCCTCTCTCTAGAACCATTGTTTGCTCAATATTGCTTCACAACAGGAAAAAACAATCAGGATATAATTTTACAAGACAATTTCCTTGTGAGTTAAAAAATATATTTTTCCAAGCATACAGGCAAAATGAAGCAACCTCTCCATTTCCTGACAATTCAAGTTTGAAGTGAGAAGTATTTTCATGTTCTTTCATGTGAGGGATTTCAACTTCTCTGTAGGCTTGAATATGTTTCACTTTTCCCCAGTTGTGCAAAGTCCTCAGAGACTGCACCCATGAAAAAACTGTATAAAATCCATTTAGTTATGGTAATATGCGTCCCGGTGTCAATAAGCTACGAGAAGATTCTAGAAACACAAGCCAAGACCTTTGAAGCTCTGCCAAAGGTTATCTCCCTTCAAACCTTATTTGCTGATCAAAAAGAGCAGCAATGACATGGTTCTAAAACACCTCCCCAGGAAGTGCCCTTTGAGTTTCCTTAAAATAGAAGTGTGTGCTTTGTCTTTTTTGATACAGCTCATTTGGTCTCCCTTTCAAAAGAGACTTCGATGTCAATAAGACTTCCTGATACAATAAAGGTTAAATAGAGTTGTGATTATAAAGTATTGTCACCTATAAAAAAATCTGTGCGCTTTTAATGGAAATAAGCATATTGCTGATAACAGTTTTCTTTATTACAATCAAACACATATAGGTTTATGAATTGATTGCATACCTTTTTTTCCTTGTAATTTTGTTGAAATGGATTTTTACTTATTGTAATGTATTGAAATGTTTCAATGAACTGTAGTGAGAGAAATGTATTGCAATTGGAATCCATAAGGGAACAAAAGTAATCTTTAATCCAGCATTCCTGTTAGGGCAGCCCTTCTGGCGGAGACACTCAGAGCCTGAGCTGGAGACTAAGAATTAAAAGGGGCAGAGTTACAATTTGTTTCCTGTTTTATTATGGAGATATTCTACCAAAGAAAGTCCTTGTGCAATGGCATGAAGCGTTCAAAAGGGGGTTCAAAACCCCTTTTTGATGTCGATTTGAAACCTTTTCAGACATTTTTCTTTACAGATTTAGTGCTGGCCGAGTCTGTGTTCACTGTTGTTTATAGTCAATTTCATGCTCACTGATCCCCACCACCAGCAAGATGATAAGTCGAAACAAAATGGAACAAAAGGAGTCTCACCCAGATTAGAGCATGTCTGCCATCAGACCTGTTTTGATTTGATTTGAGTTTTTTAGTAGAGAAGAATTAAACTCAGAACTCTCAGCTTGTGTACCTACGAGGACATTGACCAGGGTGGATGAGTGCAACAGGCGAGTGGTAATGTGGCATAAATCTACATATTAACGACCCACACCTTCTGTTTCATGAAAACATTTACTATATGCATCAGTTTGTTTAGAATATACATCAGTTTACGTCAGTTTATTTAGAAGTGCCATCGCTATATATTGCATTACGCAGATTTAAAATGGCTGACTGGCAAACAAGACCAGAGTGCTTTACATCAGCGGTAACACATGTTACATTTGTTTATTATAGCAAAAAAAATGATTTTAATGAGAGAATGTAAAATGGTGTATGGTGTTCAGGCAGACCTCAGATGTTCTATAAATTAGTTGCAGATATGAGGCACGCCTAACTAAACGCAGCTTGAACCCCGGGAACAGTAACTCAGGAGGCCAACGTACATTCTCCTTTGAGAATGCAACGTCGCACATTGTTCACTGGATTTTAACAAGAAGAAAAAAACATAAACTCTTCTGGTTTCGGTTCTTATCTACTTTTGGGGTCACGGTCTGCATGGTCGATGTTCTCCATCAGAGACACAGAAAACAGACTGCAAAAGGGCCTGTCAGGATTGTTGGTTGGTAGAAACACTAAGTGACAGGGCAAAGACAATGACATCCAGTTTCTCAACTCCCCTCTCCCTCCAACCAGATTGAGAGGCGTCTTATGTTACGTTGCTATGCAGCACTCATGCGCAGGTTGTTCAATATCAGGAAGTTCCTAATGTAACACTTGGGTTGTGTCCCCTCGGATTATGCCGTAATTACATGAAATGAATACTGTAATTACAGAGACGCCTCTGATAACTGCGTCTTTGCCCTTGCTCTAGCTTGTATTCCTGGATCCCGAGAACCTTCTCCACAGATCATGAAACAGAAGATCTGCCCTGGCTATTTTAAACACGCAGTGGGAATACACATGAGGGGGGAGAGACGGCGGTATTGATAAAGATGTGAAAAAGGCAGGCCGAGGAGGACGCTCAATCCGTCCTCTGGGATTGGTCTTCACATAGAAAAGGGCCAATGGAATTATTATCTACGATGACTTCTGTCTCACTCTCTCAGGGCCCCGGTGGCCGCAATGAGACCAGCGCCAGTAAGAGTGAGTGTCCTACTTTTTTGAATGGACTACTTTGGCAATATCATATAATGTCATCTGAATGTAATTTTAAATTACCTTTGTGTTTAATGGAAATATACACATAATGGAAATAGACAAATAATGGAAAAGTGGAAAGAAGTTACGCACAGCTATTGGCCATTCAAATCCAGCAGTGCAGCTAACAATTGTCAACTTAAGGCAGTTGAGAAATCGCACAACACACCACACACACGACGTCAACAACAAAACACAGATAGCAATAGATATAAGGGGGATGGATGGTGGTGGTGGTGGTGGTGGTGGTGGGCGTCGTGCGTAATACAATGTACTGTAAAGAAGAATGAAGTGGAAATAATTAGAGCTGTAGCGGGGGAGTGGTCTGTGCAACGCTTTCCTTGACTCACGTGTAAAGAGAAACCCACGGTTCTCATCTCAGTGTCCACTTGGGACAACGCTTCTCCCCTCATCAAACGCTGCGTCTGGAGCGTGCGAGCTGAACCGGTGCTGTTGGTGTCGTGCTGCCGGAGATCTATTCGCCTCCTCCTCTCGTCGCCTTCCTTTCGCCTGAAGAGGTAAGAACCAGAGGTATTGTGCACGAAATACGGAATGTCGACTGGAACCCGGTCCGTGCGTTTCAGTAGGAATGTTTTTTTCTTTGAGCATTTCAAAGGTCGTATAACTAATGGCGAGGCGGTGACAGAGGCACAGCACTGGTGGGGATCCAATAACCGTTTAAATCGACACGACGTGCTTTAAAGCCATGTTGGAAAAAAAAAGTTTACGATCACCGGCACAGTTAGAACTGTGTGGACGACCCTCGTTTGACGCATTTAACAATTTCGGACTGAAAAAGAAGTAGACAACAGTTCAGTGAAGTGTGCATTATGCATAGGCTACAATTACAATGCACGGGTACCACGGATACATATTCACCCAATTATTAATTGATAGCCTACATGCATTCTCCATATTTCCATATCCGAAACTACTTGGGTACTGTGATGCTATCTATAACTTGTGATCGAAAGGTTAAACGAACCTCACTTTGACATGGGGACTTGTTTCTAGTTCTGCAAAGGGTGAGAAACCCTTTACATCGGAGCTGGAGGAAGTCCTTCAACATAACTCACTTTTCAAATGTTGAGTATGCTTCAAGATGGAATTAATTGCCTTAAATGCCAACATTCGCGTGTCATTTTGCGTGCGTGTTCACGCGTTTTGGCACGCATGAGCGTGCACTGTGGTCCGCACATTTCTAGTGTTTTTGTTGTTTGTCTTTGCTCATGACGAAAGCCATAGGAATTTGCTTGGATTTACCCTGCAATTATTCCTGCTCTATTTTTCATTTAAATATAGTTCTATACATTTAAAATGAAAAACTTTCCCGGATGTACAACCGGGCGTGCATATAGCCACCAAATGTAGAGGGTTAGGCTACTAGCCGTGTTCTTTTTGCGGTTCCTGTTCGTGAAATCATGATTAGTACGGTACTTTGGGGTCTTCGTTTCTAATCACTGATCTAATAAACCTGTCGCGTCCTTACTAACCCTTTCATTAGTCTGATCACAGCCTCCGGGTTCTCACGAACCACATAATGTCGCGGGCAGGCTCGGGCCACCAGTGGCCCTTGATTTACAAAAGTGAACTTGAAGTTCTGTTTCCCCCGAATCTGTTTAACTTATACTTTATGAAACACATAAGGATCATAGGCTTACCTCATTATATACACACCTATCTGTAGCCTACTGCTACTATAAACATTTTGGATACTAAATGCATAATAAATTTGTGGTACTTCATATCTGTGTCTCTGTACATATTTCATTTACAAATGTTTCTCCAGAATTTCTTTGTACCTTAGATCATGATTTCACATTAAGGTAAGCCTATTATTGCACCATCCGCACACTATTAGTCCTACAGGAACGCATGCAACAGCTGTCGATTAATCCTATCAATGTGGAAAGAGATAACCTTTCAGAGGTAATCTTTTTGTCCCCCTTAGTAGTCACTAGACCCTGGGCCAAGCTAGCTACACGCTAGGCACATCTTCACAAGGGGGAGAAGGAGACAACAGGGATGTATGAATCAAACTTACAGAGGAGATGAGGTGTGTGTGTGTGTGTGTGTGGGGGGGGGTTGGTGGTGAGGGATGAGACCATACACTGGAGGTCCGTTGACAAGGCGGGTTCCGTCGGGGTCTATAATGCCCAGGTGTTGCTTCATCCAGATCTTTTTTCTCTGGCAGTCTTAAACGCCACAGCTGGGCGCATAAGCAGAGGCTTTTGTATTCATAGTCGCAGATGCCTTGATGAATGCTGTTTCGCTGCTCAGGCATCTGTCAGTTGCTCTCACTCCTCAAGTGAAATGCTTTCCTTCCTCTGGCAGCCCGCCAGCCGGCTAGGCTAGGCTAGGTGGCAGGTATCTGGACAACACTGAGAGGAGGAGCTTTACTGCTGAATCGATGCCTCCTACAGTAGTTGATTTTTTATTTTTTCAGGCTTGGGAATTATGTGGCAATTAAAATGGTTGAGACAGTTTTGATGGCCGTATGGCAACGTGGCGTCTCGTGGCTGGTGACCGAAAAAGTTTTTCCACAGTGTAGAGCTTTGAGTTAATAAAGTAGTGTTTTCCTTTGTTTCTTTATTTCGATTCAGAGGGAGAAGTGGACTAAATAAAATAGCTATCATCAGCCCCCCTTCCCTGTCCAGGTATTGTTGACCCAAAGCACTTTTTTTTTCCCGATGTTATTTTTTGGTCTGCAGCAGAAATGTCTTTGCAGTAAGTGTGTGTGTGTGTGTGTGTGTGTGTGTGTGTGTGTGTGTGTGTGTGTGTGTGTGTGTGTGTGTGTGTGTGTGTGTGTGTGTGTGTGTGTGTGTGTGTGTGTGTGTGTGTGTGTGTGTGTGTGTGTGTGTGTGTGTGTGTGTGTGTGTGTGGATAAGCGCTTTGCTTGTCGCTGGTCCACCACTGTGTTGGCTGCTGGGTTGCAGAGGACAAGTGAAGGTGCAGTAGGTGTGTGTGTGTCTGTGTGCGCGCGCGTGTGTGTGTGTGTGTGTGTGTGTGTGTGTGTGTGTGTGTGTGTGTGTGTGTGTGTGTGTGTGTGTGTGTGTGTGTGTGTGTGTGTGTGTGTGTGTGTGTGTGTGTGTGTGTGTGTGTGTGTGTGTGTGTGTGTGTGTGTGTGTGTGTGTGTGTGGGCTAGCAGGAGACCAGGGGAGCAGATCTTGTGACCTTCACCCACCGATAGGAACAAGATAGGAAGCGCTGATGGAGTCTAGAATTATGGTGAATTATTTCCCCGACACCAACCCCGCTGCGACTATCGCTCAACTTAACTACGCCTAAGCTTAGCGGCGGCCCCTCTAAACGACCTAACAGGGGTGACGACGGCCATGTGGTAATAGGGCAACTCTTTAGAGGAACACCTATCCACACACACACGCACGCACGCACGCACGCACACACACACACACACACACACACACACACACACACACACACACACACACACACACACACAACACACACACACACACACACACACACACACACACACACACACACACACACACACACACACACACACACACACACACACACACACACACACAGACACAGACAGACACACACACACACACACACACACACACAGACACACACACAAACACACACACACAGACACAAACAAACACACACACACACACACACAGACACGCACGCACACACACACACACACATAAACACACACACACACACACACACACACACACACACACACACACACACACAAGACACAACACACACAGACACACACACACACACACACACACACAGACACACACACACAGACACACACACACACAGACACAGACACAGACACACACACACAGACACACACACACACAGACACAGACACACACACACACACAGACACGCACGCACACACACACACACACACACACACACACACACACACACACACACACACACACACACACACAGACCCAGACACACACACACAGACACACACACAGACACAGACAGACACAAACACACACACAGACACGCACGCACACACACACACACACACACACACACACACACAGACACGCAACACACACACACACACACACACACACACACACACACACACACACACACACACACACACACACACACACACACACACACACACACACACACACACACACACACACACACACCCACAGACACAGGAACAGAAAGGACTTGTTTACGGAATACAGTTTGTTCTACCTTTGGTGGGTACAACTATAGTGTTAACAGCATAGGTAAATATGGCCTACCTTTAGTGGAGAGTGGCTTCAATTGAAAACTTTATGAGTGCATCAAGTCTGTTTAAACTGCTCAAGCTCTCAAACATCAAAAAATGTGTCTAGTGCTGTTGTTGTATTGCTTCTGATTTGTAATTGGCTTTTGTTAAGAGAATGGTTACTTCCTAGTGATCCACCTTTCTTTAATGCGCTCTGGCACAAGACGCGTGACTCATGAATAAATTAAAGACCTCACTGTCAGTGGTGTGAGGGATAGGAAATGGAATTACGGTTCAGGAACTGGAAGTGCCTTCAGCCTGGCCCTCCGTCCCCTCCTCCCAGCGCTCTGTGTTAAAAATTAAACTGACCCCTCTCAAAGTGCTGTCTATACCTTACGGTGGTACAATCGTATGCACACTTCATGAATCATTTTTGTTTTGTGTTGTTGTTTTCCACAATCACATACTTCACAATCAATTATTCATTAGAACCTGGATCTGAACCCAAAGGCTCCTATGAAAAGATGAAGAACAAATAGGCTCTAATATTATTAATTGTGTTGTAAGAAAAATGCATACCTCTCTTCCGCTATGGTCACCCGGATACAGGCCTTATATCTTATATATTCAACAGATTTGTCTTATAATAAATGACCGATTTCATATCAGATATTTCCAAAGAGCCACATTGTCCTCCATGAGATTGATTTTTTTATGAATGTTTTATGGGAAGCAGATTTATTTACCAGTGCCATTAGCCAAGGTTTAGAAACCCACGATAATGTCCCCGTTTATCGTCCCAGCCTTGAACGCTGTCTGTGCCAAAGGAAAGTAATATTCAAGGCAACCAACCAACAGCCAAGCTAAAATAATAAACTCTGTATATCTTAATAATATTATAGTCACATTACCTCCTCTGCTCAAATGGGCAAACATAAACTTGGACCATCGTCTGCTCAATATGCCCCGGAGGAATCTTTCACAGGCTGGTTGAAACAGGCAGTGCAAAACGCAACCTGTGTTAATTTCAGGGCACTTTACAGGCTGGTTTTCAGAATGGTTTACCGACACGCTACTTTATAGTTTACAGGTTCGTATAAAGGCTGGTTTATTGGATATTTTGTTGGAGGGTTTACAGGAAGGTTACAAGCTGGTTTCTACAGGGGGATTTACAGGCAAGCAGGTTTACCGGCTGGTTTCAGACTAGTAGTGACCTGTTTACAAGTTGGTTTACAGTCTGATATATAAGATGGTTTGCTGGTTGGTCTACAAGCAAGCTGGTTTACAGGCTGGTTCACGGTTTAAAAGTTGGTTTACAAGCTGATATGCAGATTGGTTTACAGGACGTTTCAACGCTGATCAACAGACGGGATACCAAGATGCTTTGCATGCTGTTTTACCGGCTTGTTTCCAGGTTGGTTTAATATATTGCTTTACAGGTTTTTTGACTGGGAAAGGAAAGCTGTATGTACTCTCCAGGACATTAATGTTTGCTCCGAGAAGCTGTCTAAGGCTCACTGGCTCAGGCATCACTAGTAGATCAGCAGAGGAGAAGATGAGGGGCACACATATAAATGGCACTCATAAAGAAATACCTGCAAAATATGCTCGTCACACGTACAGACTTTTTAAAATTGAAGAATTCCCCCAAAGGTATGGCATAAGAATTGGGGATAATCACAGCTTTAGTCCCAAATAGAAGAGGGTCATTTCTGTGAAACACCTTTATCGTATCTTACTAAATAAGGATTTTTATAAATATGTATATATATAATATATATATATATATATATATAATATATATATATATATATATATATATATATATATATATATATATATATATATAATAAATTGCCTACTTAGGCAATATCAGTTATTTTGTGCTTTTCTGCTAATCTGCTAGCTCAACTGTGACGTTCCTGCTTCTCATTGCTGGTGTGTTTTCCTGGTCTGCAGCCGCTCAGTCCTCCACCCCCAGCACCTGCAGGCTCTCGCTCTCATCTTATGTTCCTAGCAGGGGATTTCTTTTGAACATTGCCTCGGCTTGCGTGTGCGGCGCTTCTATCCACTCTTCCGTATTCTTTCCAGGAAATGGAAAAGAGACGTAGCCATGATTCCTTTTGTACAAGTTTTCTGCTGTTATATTTCTGGGATTGGGCTACAATGATTAACTCTGGCGTGAAAGAGTGTAAAACCCTTTGACAAAAATATGCGTTCATTTTAGCTATGCTTTTCGCTGTAAAGATTTAAAGATGAGATCAAGATTTTTAAAGACGCTTCAAGTTTATTACATTATCAAATCTAAGGGACAACATATTTAGGAAAAATATAAAGTTGTTAATTTCCCCCAATCAATATACTATGAAAATGAGACGGTCTGAAAAGTTTCAAAGTACATAGTATATTGTTACTAGACAAAGTATGCCTTCAGATTAAAAAAATGTGTTGATTCTGCTCCACGTGCTATGCCGCGCAATTTATTGAAAGACTAGACAGCAGAGGTGTGAGCCAAGTGTGTCATGGTAATGATGTTGTGCATTAAAGGGAACGCCAACGTGAAGGGAAATCCAGGCAGAGGCAGAAAGACATCCTTTGGTTGTTTGCAGCCTTAACTCATCAACCTTGTTTTTACCCCCCTTTAGATGGGCTTCAATGTGTCAGCTGTCCTTTTGTTAGAGCGCTCCAGCACATAATGCATTGTGGGAATGCCACTCCGAACAATCATTAATGTTGCACCACTCTGCCTGCGGCGGCTACACAGGTCTGTAGTTCAGCATGCCGTTCACCATCTCGATCAGAGCCGTGATGAGCTGCGATGTGTGTATTATCAACCTCAACCTTTTGCCCCACCGTCGCTCCCCTCTTGTCAAAATCACAAACACAAAGCGCTCTTTTGGTAATGGGCATTGATTTTGTACATCCATGCCATCAATCATGTAATGGAAAATAAATAAAGAAACAACATCAAAATCATTCAATGAGTCCAATATAATACTTAACATTCTCATAAAGCATATCATTACTAAAGTACTTCATATAATAACATTCTCATAAAGCATAGTCATTACAAAGGATATTGCATATCTGTTTGCATAATTCATGAACCTTGAAGGCTTTTTGATGTTATATGGTATTGCTAAACATTCAGTGAAACGTAGGGAGGCCATCACATTGCTGTCATTTGAACATTATTTACATGTACTGTAAGTGGCCCACTATGACGTGAGCTATAAGCATAATGTAGAAACATACATTTAACCTCGAAAACGTCATTGGCCGTGTTTAAGGAAAATTCTGGGTTATTTAACTTTTTTTTTTTAACTATTTTTTAGAATTTTGGGTCTTGAGCAGGAAAATGGCCACTGCAGATTTCTCCAAATATCGATTTCTGTTCCCATTCCCACATGAACTCAGGAAATCTTCTAGAACTTACAGGTCCCAAACAAAAACACCACACACGTACACTGTCTCACCCTTGAATTGTAGCTTACTGTCCATTTGTATTCAGTGTATGACTGTAGTAGCAGTGGATTTAATATTATTTCGCCTCTGGCACTGTCATCAATTATATGCGTTCTTACTCTTTAGTCATGTCTTATGTTTATACACATTGTGGGCTTAGTGCTTAGTACAATGCATTTATTTCGGATACGACGCATAAGACGGCGAATTTTATACATTAGGTCTGTATTTAATATGGCATGATCTGTTGTTTAAACAACTGTTTTAACAACAACCATGGCTTAATGAGGGTAATTGCTCTCGGACAGTGTTTGAGTTCAGCGACAAACCAGTGAATTTAGTATTTAAGTTGATCACCAATGTTTCCCCTACATGAATCCATCAACGTTGTTGGATTACCAGAGCCATTGCAATCAGACAACAAAGGATTTTGGCAGGTTGCAGGTAACAAATGATATATATATTTTCTTTTTCCCCCATCAACCCTAAATTGTGACATTGTCATTATCGTCTTTGGTGAAATACATAGCTAATGAATGGCTTGACGCTAAATTTAGGAGGCATAAAGGGAGAAAGTTACACAACAACTGAAAGCAGTAGAAAAGCAATAGATTAGAAAGCAGAACACGAATATAAAACCCAAACATTTGGGTTTCTACAAATAGAAATGAAGGCCTGAACAAGGTTGATTGCGCACATTAGTGTGCAAGCATGCTATCCCTTGTTATGCTATATTGTTATAATGGACCAGAGACCTGCTGGAATCACTGATCACATTTAAATATCTCTGTGCCCGAGCACAGCAGCATAGCTGGAGAAAAATCAAAGGGGAAACACTGAATAACCATATACTGCAGGTCAAGTGATACTTTAGATGCAAGCATGTCTATCTGCATATACAGTACTTACAACAGGGTTAATTTACCGGGTCTTTGGTGAAGAGGTCATATCCTGTGATTATCGTAAAATCACCATAGCATGGCACGTAACGTCCCGCTGTGTGTCTATCTACCGACAGAACGCCTGGTTGAATCTGATGGGGAGAACGCAAGCGCCGAGATGGCGGTACAGTAGTGAGATCAAATCCGCTCTGTCGATGCCTTCATCTGGAGTGGGTGAAGTTTATTCTTCAGTGAGGCCACACCTAGAACACCTTGGAGAGTATTTCATCCAGTGACCTCTGCAATCCATACTATTGGAAAAATTATACAGTTTATGAAGCATTTCAACAGACTTTGTGTTTGTTGTAGATATATGTATTTGAATCCACGGTCCGCTGGGGTCTTTGAACTAGTATGTGCGATACATTTTTAAAAATTAAATCAAGAAAATTGGAAGTATGAATAATGGAGTGGACATAACACGTTTCCTTTGCTATTGAGGCAGAATGTTCCAACGCGCTCCCCAGGAAACTACAGGCCAGCATAAACAGCGAGCGCCATCCTCCGCAGAATGATTAATGCATCGCCCGCAAAATGGATTTGCAACGAACCAATCGTCTGATGAGCTGCTTACACTGGCAATAAATGCACCCCACAGGGTAGCTCCTCCCCTCCAGTCTTTTATCTTAACTTTTGCAAATCAAACAGCTTGCTGCCTTTCTCGTGATTGAATGATGTGCCAAAGCCACACACAAAGACAAGTCCTTCAAATCTAGATGGGAGATTAGTCCACGGCAAATAACCATGGACTAAATAACCATGGATGTAAAACATTCTCCGCTGCATCACAACCTGCTAAAGCTGGCTGTCGCGGTCTGGTGCCTCCCTCTTGCGTTACTCGCTGCCACTCTCTGGGGAACGTTGTCCAAAGAACAACACATTAGTCTTGCTGCTGTGTCTCTTGTTTGTCCCCGTTGCTCCACTCAGGAGGCTTGGATCCCAGCGCTGGTGTCTTGTCGTCATGGTGACCTGTGATCTCTGTTGGGACGTTGGGGTTTGGTCCATCTGTCAGCAGACTTCCGTCCGCGAGGGGATCATCTTTCCAGGATGATCGACAATGCATGATTGCTTAAAAAAAACACAGCGAGTGACATCTCTGATGATCCCCGGCCATTAAAAGGTTCGATTGAACTCGTTTTGATGGATTCAAGTGTCATCCACAGACACTTATTGTACCTATTTTTCACCCTCGCTCCCTATCGTTTGTATTCATCTGAGAGGTCGTGGCTATTTTTTTCACCCAGCTGGATATCGTTTGTATTCATCTTGAGTTCACTGCCAGCTTTCAATTGTGTCACATGATGTCATTTCCAACAGCAACTCGTATCATACCTTTATTATCACCTTTTACTATACCTATTTCTCCAAAGCAAAGAATTGTGGTTTATTTGAATTGCCGCTTACGTTTAATAGACAACATATCCTGCAGATACAGCAGAGTATTGCTGTGTCACTTATAGGCTGAACAGTTCTTCCTATTTCCTGGACTTACAATTAATATTTTTTATCCATTGGTAGTCACGTCAGGGCCCTATTGTTGGTAAGGCGACAATAGGGCCTTAACCTTACAGTGCTGCGGGAAACACGTTAAGCCACCAATGAACTTGAGCGAGCCAAAGATTGCTGAACTAATTACGCTTTTTGCTGTCATTATTATTGATATTACTATTACTATATAAATATTTTTAAATAAACCGTGCCACCCAGACAAAGTGACATTGGCTGTGATTCAGTTAGACGTGGGGCCTGGTGGATATGTGTGCTGGTGAGGGTTGTCCGTGCACCTCCCTCCCCAGTGATGGGTGGAACCAGGGGGCCCAAAGAAGAGTGGGGAACCACTGGCCTGTGATGGTGGTGGTGGTGGTGGTGGTGGTGGTGGGGGTGGTGGGGGTGGAGGTCGAGGTGGTGGTGGTGGTGGTGGTGGTGGGGTTGGTGGTGGTGGAGGTGGTGGTGGTGGTGGTGGTGGAGGTGGTGGTGGTGTTGGTGATGGTGGTGGAGGTGGTGATGGTGGTGGAGGTGGGTGGTGGTGGTGGTGGAGGTGGAGGTGGTGTTGTTGATGGTGGAGTTGGTGATGGTGGTAGTGGTGGTGGTGGAGGTAGTGGTGGTGGTGGGGTTGGTGGTGGGTTGGTGGTGGTGGAGTGGTGGTGGTGGAGGTAGTGGTGGTGGTGGGGTTGGTGGTGGTGGTGGTGGTGGTGGTGTGGTGGTGGTGGTGGTGGTGGTGGTGGAGGTGGTGGTGTTTGTGTTGGTGATGGTGGTGGAGGTGGTGGTGGTGATGGTGCTGTTGATGGTGGTGGTGGTGGTGGTGGTGGTGGTGGTGGTGGTGGTGGTGGTGGTGGTGGTGGTGGTGGTGGTGGTGGTGTGGAGGTGCTGTTGATGGTGGAGGTGGTGGTGTTGGTGTTGGTGTTGGTGATGGTGGTGGAGGTGGGTGGTGGTGATGGTGCTGTTGATGGTGGTGGTGGTGGTGGTGGTGGTGGTGTGGTGGTGGTGGTGGTGGTGGTGGTGGTGGTGGTGGTGGTGGTGAGTGGTGGTGGGGTTGGTGGTGGTGGTGGTGGTGGGTAGAGGTGGTGGTGGTAGTGGTGGTGGTGGTGGTGGTGGTGGTGGTGGTGGTGGTGGTGGTGGTGGTGGTGGTGGTGGTGGTGGTGGTGGTGGTGGTGATGGTGGTGTGATGGTGGTGGTAGAGGTGGTGGTAGAGTGGTGGTGGTGGTGGTGGTGGTAGAGGTGGTGGTGGTGGTGGTGGTGATGGTGCTGTTGATGGTGGAGGTGGTTGGTGGTGGTGGTGGTGGTGGTGGTAGAGGTGGTGGTGGTGGTGGTGGTGGTGGTAGAGGTGGTGGTGGTGGTGGTGGTGGTGGTGGTGGTGGTGGTGGTGGTGGTGGTGGTGGTGGTGGTGGTGGTGGTGGAGGTGGTGGTGGTGGTGGTGGTGGTGGTGGTGGTGGTGGAGGTGGTGGTGGTGGTGGTGGTGGTGGTGGTGATGGTGGTAGAGGTGGTGGTGGTGGTGGTGGTGGTGCTGGTGGATGGATGGATGACCAGGGTGCACAGGGTCCAGCAGAGATGTGCCCACCGTAGCCACTGGGGGATAGGAGCTGGAGATGATTCATTTTCAGCATCACTTCACCCAGGATGATCTCATTACTCGCGGACAGTCCCGGGGCCTCGCCGTCCCCCCCCCGGCCGCCACTCGCGGCGGTGGCTCTCACCCACAGAGAGACGTGTCATGTGAGAGACACTACACGCTCCCTTAGAGGTTTGTGTATTGATTCTAAAATGTAATAGGAGGATGAGCCGGGTGCACATTCATCTGCTGTGTGTCCGTGCACGGTGGATTCCCAGGGTCTGTTGAAGGGGATGTGGGTGGAGCAGCTGGTGGTGCGGGTGTTGGGGATGGAGGGATGCTTCTATTTGATCTATCACTTCTTATTTGTAAATGTTTGGATTTTTGTGTTATCTCGGATACTTTACAGAAGGTTTAGGGAATTACGGTAGGGATATTGAGTTGGCAGTACAGTTTAGTACCCATTTTAGTATATTTATTCGAAATAAAGGATATCAATGTTTTTTTTCTAAGATAAAGACTGAATTCAGTCAGCTATCTGCGTCTGCTTCATTTATAGCACGGTATATCTATGATATCTTAATTAATAATGGAGGCTTCAAACTTATTTATTTTCCGACACACTCACAACAGGTGGTCCAAATGCATAATTAATATTGACAGTCGTAAATAGCTTCTTATCTTGTTTTTCTTAAAAATGATATATAATTGTACGGAAAACACTATTGTGCAAGAGTTGACTCATAATCATTTAAGTGTTGGATTTGTTTTATTTTAGTTACTTTATTCTTGTACATTCCTGCCTCAGATACACATCAATATCACATCAAGTTCTGGCTGCTGATGCTACAAAGACACTTTCCGTCGCGTCCATCAGTCCCGCACATTAGCTGCTTTAGGACAACTGGCAATAACATAGGAGAGGCGATAGAGTGATAGATGGATTACCCACAATGCATCATTCAAATAAAAAAATCGGATCCAAAGGTATGATGGGAGTTCTATAAGCGATGCCCCCTTGCTCTTTGGGTGTGGATAAAGTGTGTGGGCCGCGGCTGCTCGGTACATCTCTATGACAAATTGTCCTCGAGCAGTGCAGCGCTGCTCAGAGCATCAAAGACATCTCAGTCAAGGTGAACACCGCGAGTGGAAACCAACAAACTTTACCCACGATGGCTTTCCAGAACATCTTATGCTGCATTTAGCTTTCAATTGCTTCTGCTTCCTTTGAGGATAGCATCACTCACTTACACAAAAGCAACCCAAAATAATGCACCATCATAGAACGGATTCACATACGCTACAAGGGTAGCACTGCATTGAGGTTTCCACCTCGAGTTTAGGAGCGTATGCATGTATGTCACTGACTCAGCTGTGCCGTCTGTCAAACTGGGTGCTGGTTAACCGTGTCTCATTTGATTGGGCTGCATGCTCTTTTTTTGACAAGACCTCTGATTGGATTTAAAGTGACAAGCACCCTAAAGGAGGAGCAATAGTCAAATGCCAAATCCTTGATTTTATGGTTGCAGGAATAAAGTTGGCATAGAATTGGCTATTGGGCAAAAGAAAATGTTGATGTTGCTTGCTGAAGAAGTTATAAAAGCCTATTTTGTGTTATAATCCATAACGGGACGATCTGTGACGGGAGGTGGAACACCCAGGTTCACAAAATAAATGTGCAAAAAGTATTTTGAGTCAGTCCGTCTGCCAATCAGCTCTGATTCAGCCAAATTGGCTCTCCCAGAAAACTGATTTTACATTAAATGGCAAAGTAGCAGGACTTTTACTTCCAAACCTGGCATTGTCAACCAGGCTAGCAAAGTGTACTCCCGACGCAAAGTAGGCAATCATTTGGTAGATCCATCAGTTAGAGAGTCAGACATACTGCTCAATTTCTAACCATTTTCCTTGTATATTTACAACTTTGATCTCACAGTACATATGAGTTGATTCTTGGACTATCGCTGCCCTCCCCGTTTCAGATCAACTTAGAAATATGACAGTATAGTCATATATATCAGTGTTGAGCTAGTTACTTCAAAAGCGTAATGCATTACTTGTAACTGTCATTTCAAAGTAATTAGTTAGATTACAATATTACCGTCTTTGAATTTTTTTGAATTCACTGCTTTTACATTAGGCCTACTTTTGCATTACTTTCACCAAAATAACAGGAAATATGGATTTGGTGTGGGCTACTTGTGTTCAATGCAGCTCCTTACACAGCAGTAGGTGATGTGGTATGGTATGTGTGTGTGTGTGTGTGTGTGTGTGTGTGTGTGTGTGTGTGTGTGTGTGTGTGTGTGTGTGTGTGTGTGTGTG
Source organism: Melanogrammus aeglefinus (assembly GCA_900291075.1). NCBI lineage: Eukaryota > Metazoa > Chordata > Actinopteri > Gadiformes > Gadidae > Melanogrammus > Melanogrammus aeglefinus. The sequence goes on along the minus strand of OLKM01000617.1, from coordinate 169,739 downwards.
TGTGTGTGTGTGTGTGTGTGTGTGTGTGTGTTTCTATTATATTCTCGCTCGTTCGTAATTCTTATATCAGTAGCCTACTCTCCAATAATTTAAATAATAGGCTATATAGGAACATTGGAAAACGGCAATCTCATACAATCTTTTTCATGCCACTGATTGTTTATATGTAGGGTACAGCTGGCTTGCCGTGTGAATACGCATAACTTTTCATTTATATTCATTCAAAATATTAACATACTATTTTAAAACTAAAGAGGCAGGTTTTTTGTTTTATATACCTTGTTTTTATTGTTCAGGAGGCCTTTATATGCCTACATGAGGCCATAGCAGAGTTAACTGGTGACCTGAGGTGGTGACGTCATCGAGTCCTATGCTGTTCCAATTGCAGGTGCGAACTTGACAAGTCCGGACTTGCCAAGCGCAAACTTCCAAGTCCACGAATCCCTAGTTCGCGTGCTTGAGAAACGGCCATTGTTTCAGTGCGTGCTGAAACCATAGGCGCCGGAACCTATGAGGCCACGGGGACAATGGCCACCCCACTTTTCATGAAAAAAAAAATATATGCATAATTTCTTTTGCCTGTATTGATGAACTATTTCATCAATACAAAACTACTGTATTGAACTACTAGTCAGTAATGTTTTGGCCAAATATTGTTACAAACAAACAGAGCTATGTCTCCCCGCGACCTTATATTGATTTAGTCTAAAACCTTCTCAACGATTCAGCCAATGAGAGCACTACAGCAGGTAGTAATCACGTTGCCATGGCCCATGGGTAAACCAATGATAAGGCACCACTACACAAGTTAACTAAACATCGCTGTAGGCTTCAATATCATGCAAGCACTTTATGTTTTCTTTTTCTTATTTTCTACATCACAATTGTATTGTTTTTACCTACCATTACGAGCAATACTTGGAGGAATTGCGGGCAGGTCGCAGTTGAAACAAATAAATAAATAATAAGTAGGTTAACAAATTGACTAGACAAACGGCCAACTGACAAATTATATTTTTCTATAATCTCCCTGCTTCTGAAATCTTCGCCCAGCGCTGGTCCGCTGGTTTTCCATTAGCATTCCACTGTGTGATCATCCCTGCTGCATATGCCCTCACACATTGTTGAAATCATATGCTGGATGCTTTGTTCTTTCTTTGTGGCTTTAAGTTAATGACCGGGCTATAATAAGACCAGGTTGGCTATGTTTGCTGATAACAGGGGACATTACACAGTGGTTGGACATTTTAGCGAGCCGACAGGCTTTTTTTGTCGGGACGCGGAACATGCCACTTAAAAACGGGATGCCATTACAGCTCATCCGCATATCTCTACTAACTAGACTTCACTGCGCTACGCAGAGGGCCACCATCATAATGCCTAGTATAGGAACTCTGGATCCATTGTTATTTACACTTTGTTGCTGCGTTGATGCTGCGTGAAGCACTGCATTAAACACGACCAAAGTTTCTACAGTCAAATCCAAAAGACATCTATAATGATTGCGAAGATGATGATGAGGATTACGATGACGATGATTTAATCATTGCTTCATTGGCCTCATCCGAGGAGAAATCTATGCCATAAACAGAAATATTATAGCCCTTTATTACACGGGTCTTCTCAATGCCGTGGAGCGCTCCCTTCACTGGGTAGTACTACGGTAACTTGTCAACCCCGGCGTCTTCGGTTGCTAAGCGACGTCAACGTCTTTGGCGGACTATTTCTCTACTTATCAACACTACGAATGCTGGTAAGGAATAAATTGTAAAAATATACACCATGTGAAGTTATTTTTTTGTTTTGGCAAGTAGCCTTGTAATAAGCGGGACAATGAATAGAACGGCGCCGGTCATTATCGAATATAAGCCCCTTCAGGGCGAAGCAGGACACCTCCGCTGGGCGAGCTCATCTGGCTGCGTAGGCGCGTTAGACGCGTTGAACCATTTTTGTGACACACAATGATCAAGCGTCAGGCTAGGCGCGTTACGGGCGAAATCTAACGCGCTTAACGCGTTCATTGTGGCCGCACCTTAACAGCGCCAATGCACTGCTTTAGCACGTGCAACGCATCTACGCGCCTTAACCAATAGTTCCCTGTGCAAAAATGACGATTTTCAACGCCTCTAACGCGCGTAACGTGTTCAGTGTGGCCGTACCTTTAGGGTGTTTCAATAATCTGTTGTTTCAGAGCAGTATCACACAATGTTGGCCCGGTTCAGATTTAAACTAACTTTGTGATTTGTTTCTGTTGTTTTGAGAATCCACGTTGGGTTAGCTTAGACGTAGAATAGTATTTCAAAATATGTTTGTCTATTAAGATACTGTCCTCAGGAGTGGTGTTTTACAAAATAAATAATGCAAAATAAAATTGTTAATGTTACATGGAAGAATATTACCAAAGAAAACCAATCAAAATGGTGTTCATCTTATATGGCATTATTAGGCTGAGATTAGCAGCAATTTAGCTACGTGATGGCAAACATATGAGGGTCAACTCAAGCCAAATTTGTATGTGCCGTTATTGGTTTGACGGGATGAGGTGAGATCTTATTAGATAAGTAGGCCTACAGGATGAACTAATATTTATTTTGACACGCTGGTTGACGCTGCTAAGCTATCATGCTACCATGAGCAGCTCAGTGAGAAGGAACCATATAAACCTGCCAAACATGCTGTTTGTAGGTAAAGCCTACAGGAGGGAATCCTGTGCTAAAACATCAATTTATCAGGTCACAGTACATAACAATGTCCCTGGACTACCCTTTGTAGATTAAATGTACCTTTAAACAATATAGGTTAACTTGTCATTCTCTTTGATTCCACTGTGCAGAAAATCTTTTGCCTAGTATTTCTGAGTCTTCACATTTCTATCATTGCACTCGTTCTAGACTCACAGTCTGTGAGTCATTCTGTGAGAGACTGAGGTCAATCTCCCAGGTTTCATTCTTTCAACTGGTTGGAACTCTTGGAGCCTTTATAAGAAAAACCTCCCTTGCAGAATCAATCAAATCTCTTCAGGGTGGCCCTTCATATTGGGTTGGTTTACATGCAGGTTGTAAATAATGTCATACCAACACGTCTTTCTTTTCCTGGGTAAAAGAAATGGAAAATCTTCATTTCACCAAACTTGTGGGCTGAGCACACGTCTGATGAAATAGACTCAAATAATTTGACAATGGCTGGGACATTCATTTTCAGTGTTTTAAAAGGTCTGCATTACAAAGCGATACACTACATGTCCATCTTACTCTTAAGGCATCATTTAAAACTGTAAGGGGTGTAGGTCTGTCAGTGGCATGTTATCCATGCTACTGTTCCTTCCATTTAAAAATCCCCAGAGGGTGGGTAGGAGGCAACAAGATCTCTGACCGGCTTGTACCGCCAGCACACACCATTGGATCATCAGGAATTGAAGGCACAAATATTCAGTAGTAATGAGAGACTATTTAATGCAGAAGTTTTCAAGGCACGTTTGCCATAACAGATCCATGGCACTAAAAAAGTGTCAAGTGATGATGTTCTTTCATAGATGCATAAATTGTATTTTTAATTCAGTTAATAGGTCATCGCTTACAGGTAAGATAGTGATTATGAGTACTAGATGCCACTAAATATTACAAACCGCACCTTGAAGCGACATTAAATCCTGCATTCCTTCCTCCATGTTTGTTCTTATTGTACTTATTTATTATTTTCGTGTCCAAAACCCCCTCGACACCTTCTCTAGCTTACTCCCTCTGTTGTGTTCTCTGGCAGCTCCGTCGCTGCCAAAGTGTCCTCTCCTGAGCTCTGGGCGGACACAGGGCCAGACGCTGCTGGGTGAGATAGCAGAGGCTAGCGCTTTGAGTGCTGGTCTATCGGGGGCCGGCTGGCTGGCCGGCCGGCTGGCTGACTGGCCGGCTGGCTGCTCGGCACCGGATGGGATTGAAAGCCCTGGACCTCCATTAATCACATTTAAATCAGCATCCCACCGTATGTCTCCCCTATGCTCTTTAAACTTGTACAGCTGGGCTTATCTCAATGTGGGCAGATTAAGTCACTACTGTCTTGTTTGTCATTCTCCTTGTTCCCACTCTGGCGTATTGGTGATCATTCTTGTTGTAGTTATAGTTGCTTCGTCCATAATTGATGATGTCAATAATGTGTCTACTACTAAAAGACACATACGGTTTGTCTGTACAACAGATTGGTGCCTCACTTCACCAAAAAATGATCCATCATTTGAGTTTTTTCCGCAAACGATTGATCCGCTTCACAAAACTGAGAAGCTTGACGCAAACTGTGCACGCTCTCTGTTTATGGGCCTGATGAGATGTTATTGCTATGGTGGAAGATGACAGGCACTTTTTGATACATCTATTTCAAATATACAGCTAGCAAAAAAATCAAAAAGAAGCTCTAATGAGAGAGCAGTGATAAGACGCCTGTGTGTTTCTGATGATAAGTTCCATGTTTGACTTTAAAGACAGCCTGTGTCGTATGGGACCCGACATGATTAGCCTCAGTCTGTTTGCTAGAATGTGTATTCCCTACACAGCTCTGCCATAAATTGGATGATTATAGCTACAGTCTTGCTAAATTAGAAAATAAGCATTCAATATGCATAAAGAATTGCTTAAAAAACAGTTAAAAAGATTTGGCTATTCCAATATACGTTGGGACAGTACTATTAATGCAGGGCTTGTTTAGTTGCATTTCAAGTAACATCTATGTTACATTTCATTATAACCAAAATAGATTTCATGATTTCTTCTTTTTTAATGTTTGCTGAAGAAGTCAATCAATGCTAAACATCCTAAAGTGCCCCTGAAAAGGTTTGCATTGTGCTGAAGCAAGGCAACTCACTTATAATATACTTAATAAAACCTATGTAATAATTATAATTAATTACATTTACATGCCACTGTCCAATGTACCTCAAGCACTTCACGTAGTGAGTATGTGTGTTCCCGGGGGTAGGACTATGTGCCATGATGCCCACCACTCACTGGCTGTGACGTTGGGAGATGTGAGGACTGATGCAATCCAATTAGAGACAGGGGGATGAATAGTTGCCACTCTAGTTTCACACCCAGAGATTGCAGGGTATTTGTGCCTTCAGTGTGATTTACCCTAGTACTACCAAGGCAACAAAGTTCAGCATAAAGTAGGAGTGAAGGTGAAATCAGGTGGAAGACCGTGGAAAGAAGAACATATCTTACATTCGCAAGTGACAGACTTCCAAATAAAGCAAGTAATTAGCTCAGGAGAAACATCCGTCCGAAGTCGATTGGATTGTGCGTAAGTGAAAAACGTGAAGTTTGAGGTCTGAAAAGTTGTCATTTTGCGTTCAGTTAATCAGATTGCCGTCTTTAAATAATTGACAGGTATTGATGTCAATGGTTCTGATGAGGGTAGTCGGAGTGTGTTGACGTCAGAATGTAGATCAACTAGCGCTGATTAATTAGGGAAGAAAGACAGTTGACACTTTTGCATTTTATTGAAGTCCTGTGGAAACACTTGTCAAGATTATCGTATCCAGCTCATAGTTCAAACCAGAGTTTTACACTTGTCAAAGTGTCGGTAAGTGGATTTTTCTCTTCCTGAAAGAATGTCCTGCTCTTAAGGGATCCACTATCAATCTTAAAGTTGTTTATGTGCACAACATTCTCTGAACCCAGATGCCCTTCACTCTCTGGCACGAGGGTAAATATTTGTGAGCACTTAACCTTCTGTGGACAGTGTGGTCTGTAAAAGGAAAGGGTTATAAGATATCCTTTTAAAAAGCCAGATACCTCTCCTCATTGTGAAGGCCAGATCAGACACTATGTGTGACAAATGTATTAGCTTATTACCCCAACCTGCCCATGGTCATCTTTAAGAACTCTGTCTGGTATAACAAAATGAAAAAAATCAGATCAAATCTTTGTTTTGTTTTTTATCTCTAACAGTAGGGAACTGAAAAGTGTACCTGAAGACATTTTTTGTCATTGAATGCTAGAAGTAGTTTCACATTGTCATTGCCGTTGTCTGCATGGAAAACTCAGCCCTTCTCTGATTTACTCCATTCCCATTGGATACTCCCCATACACTTTCTTGGAAAAGACAACATTACAGTGAACATAGCTACCCGTCATCACAGGCCATACTCCCCTCTCTCTTTTCCAGGTGGCGCTACAGAAACACAGTAGAATTGATCGACATGGTTACATGAATATTGAGCGAGAAAGAAAAATCCAAATCCAAATGATTGTTGTTGTTCTACGTTGAGACGCATGTCTATTCCGCTTCAGCCTACAATCTGTCCCAGAAATAATTTGTGTTTATATAAATATATTGATATCATATATAGATAACATCATATACTCAATACCAAGGTATCTACTCTGAACAGGTTCCTATTTTTGCAACCAGAATAGTGGCTCAGTGTCACCAAACATTAGATTTATAATTGTGTTAGCAACGAATTCCAGTCATGCACTACTTAATAAAACCCACACATACTTTTCACATTGTGTCCTATATGAAATATTGTCATCAACTTTGAATCACAAAATACAGCAAAACACTAAGATATTGAGCAATAGTGTTTTAAATCATGCAGTGGTAAGGTGGCAGTGCAAATCAAACATATTCTCTTTGCTCCCAGAGTGTGACATGTGTGATTGGCACAGTCTTTTCTTTAGTTTTTTTTCCGCTGGCAATGCTTTGTCCCTTGTAATGCATCTGGCTGTTCCATTCCAATAAGCTCTGCCACCAAACTAATTGGCCTTGGTGTGAAATCTCAAATTGTCCAACAGGCTCTGACAGGCAAGGGGAAAAATACTGATTGGTTCAGCTGTATTAAGCCTTAACAAATACAGTATGTCTGGTGTTCGCCACAGCCCATTATATATATATATATATATATATATACAGTATATATTTCATTTTAAGTTAAATAAATGATGCATTCATACCGTCAAAATACCCACTGGCGATACCAGCCCTTGAACCATGACACAACGCAACCACAACAAGCCAACCTTGTCACCAGGGTCTCGACTTTGTGTTCCCTGTATGTCAGCATAAAACGTGTCGGCGCTCCATATCCCACTGCCTTCCCACCGCTGTGCCGTTTATCGCTCACTCTGTAAATGGAACCTGACAGATTTACATAATTAGATTCTCCCTTTGATGCCTGCATCAATCCCAAAACCCGTTAGAAGGAATTGGGTAAATCTTATTGTCATATTAAATTGTATTTTATTGAACGCATCTGAGGTATGCATTCTTTATGGGTTTGTTCTCCACTGTGTCACGATCTCTTCCCGGATGCGACCGGATGACAAAGACAATAGACACTCGCTGTTACGAAATCGCACGCAAGGAAGACGGCTAAGTGAAGTACCGATAACGTTGCTATTTGTTTTCCCACAACACACCTACTGCCGATGTTCCCTTTAATTGGTATTAGTTCATTTTTAATTGATTTAGGTAGTCTGGTTTATCAGCATGACAACATGCATCCACTGTCGCTGGAACAGCGTTGACAAATAACACAGACCGCCTTTGAAATATCTTCTGTCACATAGCATCGTGAAGATGCTGTTCGATAGCATGATGATCGAATTAAACAAAACACATAGCATCGAATCAAAGCCAAACGATTCGCTGCTATACCCCTGTTTTCCTTCCAGCGTAATTACTCGTCAATGCCAGTTACTGTGAACTGTTGTGCTGTGATCATTCGTCACTCCCTTTGGATTTGATAAAGGCACTGCTCAGACCTCCTGAGACGTTGGATGCCAGGTCCTAGGTTTCCACAAGATTAAACTTTTGCCCTACATATTATCATGCAATTATTCCACTTACCTCAGGCAATAAGACTGTATTATAGAACAAAATATAAGCCAATCACACACATAACCTGATAAAGCCTACAGTATATACGCCATGAACGTCTAGAAAACCCCAGCGTCGGGTGATAATGTCACCGTTGAACCTCTAAATGCAAACACAACACATTTTACAGAATCAGCTGCTCAGACCACACCGACACCTGCAGTCACCAGTGCGCCTCTCGGCCACCCCCCCCCCCCCCCCCCCCCCCTCCCCGGGAACATTTTGTTAATGAACTCCGTCTGCAATATTGCCATCAATTTAAAGTGACAGGAGGGGGGGTGTGTGAGGGGTGTGTGTGTGTGTGTGCAACTACAGTATGCTCCTCCTCTGCGACATCGAAGCCCTAACAGGATGGGAGGTGAGAAGGGAACCTGGTGCACTGCTGACTGCAGCAGCCGTGCCGTGGCCCCCACTTCGGGCCCCCCCTGAACATTCCAGATAGCAGCAGCGCAATTAAAAGAGTCTAATGTGCTAGCAGCATGAGGAATATACGGGGGACACCAGTGTGAAGGACTTGGCATTTAAAAAAAAAAAGCTTTAGAGGGGCTGCTTGTGTCCTTTGCTCTGGGGGACTCCCGATAGACTGAAACAACTGAATGCACTTCATATTGAATAACGGCCAGACGGGCTCCGACAGTCTCCGTAGCTCAGCGAAGATCCCAAAGAAAATAGGCGATGAATCCTACGCCATGGCTCTCTTTACTTGCTTTACTTTAGTACATTCTGAGACTAATTACGAGGATGTACTACTTACTTGCTGACGGGTCAGAGTTCCGCTTGTGCTGTGTTTGTGGTTTCTTTTGCCAAGCAACTGTGTAGTCATTTGGCAGTTACCTTTTTTCGCAAAATTTTGTGCTTTCAGAAAATATATTTATATGCCGTTAATGATGGCATTGGTAGACTGCCAACATTGGGGTTTGAGCCTTTCACCTGGTAGTCAAACACCCCAACCAGTATGCTAGCCTTCCCCCGATCAGCTTTCCCTATGGTTGGCTGATAACTCTAACCTAACTCTTGACGTATTTTTTCAGTTGTTGTGTTTTGTCCCTTAGCCAGGACATTGCCTTCTTAAAGATGCTCAAGGGATGATGGCTCATATCTATGAAATAAAATATTATTTTTGAGTATTGAAGATCGGTAGGCTTTGTAGCCACTTGCTTGAGTGCATTTGTTACTTTAGCCACTTGCATGAATAATATTGTTGTGAATCTTATCGGATTTATTCTGGTTCAGTACTAACAATAAAACATTCTTAAACCTCAGTAGACCATGGTTAATTGTGGCTCAACCATCAATCTATATAAATAATTTGAGGAATGTTTTGTACAGAAAGCTATTAGGGGGTGGCAGACATGTTTTTTTTTGTTTTATTCCCTATCATAACCCACTCCCTCCCTTAGAAGCTTCCACCATTGTCTCCATCTGTGGTAACAGCAAAAACCACCATGCATTTTTGATGATGCTTCAGCACTGGTGGGTTTTTCCTCCCTGGGTCCTTCTCTGTGCTCCTATAGATGCCCTTCACTGTAAATTCACACTGCCATGGGAGGCTCACAGTAGCTGTTTGGGGCTCTGCAGGGACGTATGAGACAGTACTGTGGGGCCACAATGTGTTGGATTGGCATGTCCCCCAATCTCCCTCTCCAGCTCGTCATGGAAGTGCGTATCCAAATTTAAGGGAAGCTAACCTTTTTTTGATGCAAAAATGAGTCACTTGCACTTCTGATCTAACAGAGGAGATGATACAACGTTAGTTGCTCCTCTGAAATATGCCGGTCGTCGCCCACACGTTATTAACATGAGTGACGGCCGCAATTGCAACCGGCAGCAAGACAAGTAAGCTGTGTCAACAGAACCACTGACTGGCTATGATGATATTGTGCGCTGCGATTATGTGTCCGCTACAGAATCAGCAATTTATAATCGTGCTCCGTTTTTTTTCCATTGGCATATTTCTTTTTTTTCCCTTGCCTTTTTCTTGGCATGTGGAGATGTCATTGCATGGCTGTGAAAGGTGTAGTTTCCACAGCCATCCCAAGAAAGCTATTGATATTTTGCCAAATGGTTTGCCACCTGCCCTTAAAGTAAACCCATTTATTTATTTACCCTTATATATAAACATGTATCTTACTACCAAGATAAAATAACTGATCAGGTGCTTATTTTGCGAACCACATTATTGCCAACCTATATCCTGAAAACATAAAGGTCATTTTAAAGGAGAATACAAGCACTTTTACAGTGCATGAAAGTACTGGAAGCAGACCCTCAGTTTGAATACTAGGTTTCTATAGTGTATTTCTTCCTGATATTTATAGATTATATATTGCATCGCTTGTCGTGCAGCTGTATTGATTCTTGTCACAGTTTCAGAATTGATACTCCCTACCCAAATACCCTGAGAATCAGCGAACCCAGACAGGCTTTGTGTTTTAACAGTGTCACACTAATGACAGCGTAATCAGCCCCAGTGGTTCACATTTCCAAATTAAAGCGCACCCTCACCAGTGACTGTAGAATCAACATCACCATGGTTTCTGTTTGCACAAAATCCCAGTTGATCCCAGACGTCATTAAAGCTTAGACGCTATGTAAACGCAACATCATTTCTTGCTGCCTCCCCAACCCTAGTTATCTGAAATTAAAATAAGGTTGTCTTAAGGTGTATTATTTTAGCAGCTGCCGATGGCAGATGGAGTAGCAGATTGAGAAGACACTCTCTTACCCGGTCACTTCTATTTCGAATTAAATAATTGTTATTCAATTATTAAGCTAAATTATTTTATCGAGTGGGCGATAGACATCTGGCAATTCAGATACATCACATACCCTAACCCTTCTTATGCATCACTTGTATCAGTAGTAATCAACTGACAAGGGGAGAGACTGAGGAAACATTGATTCTATGAATAATTCACATGAAGCACTTAAATGGATGTGGAAAGGATGTTTCCTCATAATTCATAAGCACCACAAGTTACCTTCTCATGCTAGCGGCAAGATGGATAGTGGTCTACCTTTGGTCAATTGGGAAGTATTGAAAGAATTATGAGTTTTCTTCCACTTGTATCTGCCAATATGGCACTGAATGCTAATGCTTAATGCACATTTTAAAATTGCATTGAGCTAAAGGAACACCAGCAACTATGCAGGGCTGTATCTCTTCGTATAGCCTAGATAGCATTGGTAGGTTTATAATGTCATATATTTTCTAACAATCCTAATCCAGTTTTCTTTGTTTTATTCACATACCGTATATTGTAAGTATGAGTTCAATCTCCTCTGCAAATATTCTCCCTAGGGACTTTCACACAAAATAAGGCTAGCGCAGAAGGCAGAATTATTATTGTTCCATTTTTATCACAAGCAGATACTTAACATGCCCTTCTCATACAACTTGCATCCCATTAACTTATTTTGTCAGGACGTACGCTAGAGAGAGAGAGAGAGAGAGAGAGAGAGAGAGAGAGAGAGAGAGAGAGAGAGAGAGAGAGAGAGAGAGAGAGAGAGGAGAGAGAGAGAGAGAGAGATGAGAGTAAGGACGAGAGAGAGAGAGAGAGGCGCAGAGGAGTGAGAGGACGAGAGAGGTTGCCTGCTGCTGAACTGGTTCTCCAATGCCTTTTATTGGGACCAGAGCAAGCAGGGGCTCCTTCCACCTGCAGAACTACAATTAATCTTTCTTATCCTCCCAACCCCCTGCCCACCTCCGCTGGAGTCTGCCCTGCTGGAGACCAAATTATGACAACCAATGGCCTCTGTGAAAGGGAGTGCTTCCAACATTAAGGTCACTATGATTGGTTATTTTATGTTGCATCCATTTACAGTCGCGGACAGCGCCAACCATAGCCTCCTGTGTTGGGCTTTCACTTGTCGCTTGTTGTTCACCGAGTATGGTGTGTTATTCTGCCGTCTCATCATGCTATGCTAAATCCCCCTGCTGGCTAGCCCTTTTATCTTTCATGTGGAAATGATTTGCTCCTGATTGGTTGGCTATTTTAAAACCATGATGGTTGAATTGACTACAATAGGTACCAGCTAATAAGGCAACAAGCCCCGTTCTCCCTTGTACTGACAGCTGCTTCCAGTGCCGACTAAACTTGGACAATGGCAAGCAACCGCACCTCCCTTCAGATCACATTAAGTGCTCCCTCTCTCCCTCTCCCTCTCCGTCTCTCCCTCTCCGTCTCCCTCTCCGTCTCTCTCTCTCTCTCTCTCTCTCTCTCTCTCTCTCTCTCCTCTCTCTCCGTCTCCGTCTCCGTCTCCGTCTCTCTCTCTCTCTCTCTCTCCTCTCTCTCTCTCTCTCTCTCTCTCTCTCTCTCTCTCTCTCTCTCTCTCTCTCTCTCTCTCTCTCTCTCTCTCTCTCTCCCTCCCTCCCTCCCTCTCGGAGAGGCTGATTGTGTGTAGGCTGTTGCAGAAGCCAGCTGACTCCACTCTCTTATTGACCACTCCATCTGCGAGGAGGAAGAACACGGCTCTCTTAACCACGCGGTACAACCCCCCGTGACGACGGCTGTCTGCTGGTCGTCTGCAGAGAGCCTCTGCAGCGTGTAGTGATGGCAGCACCTTATTCTAGTATTTATAGGATGTAGGGTTTAGACATTATAGGCACGTGCAGCAGTTGCAAACTTTTTACTATTTACTGGTTTTGTTACCGTCAAAGCAAAATATGTTTCCCAACGCGCTTGTGATTTTGCCTTTTTTTGCAAGCTACAGGTCATTCATAACAGGTAGGGGTCTGGCATTTACTCAAAGAGGCCTGTGGGGAGACTAAGGATATTGGGGTTCAAAGCTAGAATTTTTCATCTGGGAGTCACAAATTAGTCAATCATAGAGTTATAAAATGGATGTGCTATTCATAGCAATGGGATGTGTACCTGCCAAGACTGCTAATCGCATAAAAATATCAAAGAAAAACACATTATTTGTACCCCCTCCAAAATCATCCTCAATCAGTGGGCCTAGTGTTCCCCTTGGTGATGGAAAGGCAGTAGTGACTTAACTACAGTTTTCTATGACAGGGAACTGTAATAGTAAACAATCTACTTGCACAGCTTACATTATTTATATTCAAATTCATGAATACCACTCAACAATGGATGTTTGCTAAATGTCTTATTACAACATTGTGCATGAAGTAAAATCAACAAGTGGAGCATTCAGGACCAAAAACTTGTTTTCTCTTGGATCCTATTTGGCCTAGCCTTTATCTGTGTCTTCTATGTTTTCCTGCGTAGCGCTCATCTCCTCCGTGTGTCCTATGTTCATGCATGCTCTACTTATCTGAACTTGAAATCATAGGAACCTATCTACGTTTTTTCCCCTCTGCTTCATAATCTTTAAAACGGACGTAGGCTGTAATATGTACTTCTAGATCTGACTGACTGTTTCCCGGCCACCGCCGCTTCTCTGCGCTGCTCCAGTGTCTGTTTCGCTGACTTGGATCCGGACAGGATCCATCACAAAATGACTCAATTGTATAATTTGGCAGGAAGGGGGTTGAAGGAGTCACAGAATACGTGGCATTTCAGGGACCCCTGCTTGCTCCCATGTGAATCGAGTGTTGGTATTGCTTACTCGGGCATGCTCCAAAAAACATAATTTAATTACTTCTCACAAGGCATAAAATGTTAATTCCAGCAGTCACGTGTTTAGCCTATTACTCAGGAACTAATTTAGTGGAACATGGCTCACCATCCCAAACCCCACCCCACCTCCACCACAAATTCCCCAAATGCTTCCTTTTTTTTGTCCCGTCGTCCTAGTTTATTTGTAAGCGTTCAGCACAGGAGTGCGGAAGTAATTGGGAAAAACGATGAACCAGACCAGTAGCGTAATCCGGATACGTGCGTTTAGCTGTGCCAATATCCATACCTCATATAGTCATGTCGCCACGGCTATCTCAATATCGCGGCGCCACTGCTGCTGCTGCTGCTGCTGAGAGAAAGAGGCGGAAGCATATTATCTCTCGCCACGCTGTTATTAGGGATTATCCCTGACAGATAGTGTCCCTTGCAGGCACCATTAGCTTGGCTTCATCCTATTTGGAGTCTCCAACACCTGCGACCAAACCATCCTCTGGCCATAAGAATCATTACCATTATATATATATTTTCTTTTACCGGGGTGATAAATTAATAACGGGCGTCACAAGCAAGTGCTTTTAAATTTCTGGAGGGTGACCGTGAAAGGCATCCTTCCCCGAGGGGGGCTGGAACATAGAGGCATCATTGAAGCGGCAGTGCTTTGCCAGATGATGGAGGAGGTGGACCCCTGCCAGTAACGGGATGGGAGCCGTCGATGGGAAACCAGAAGGCTGGGCCCGGGGAGGGGGAGGAGGGGGGGAGGGATTGACTTTGAATGCCAGGGAGGGAAAAAGGACACTTGTTTTCCAGGACGAGGCGGACAAGAGAAAGTTGATCGTCTCCAAAGTGGAACCGGACAGCTGACAGCGGCAAACATAAATTAGCATCGACCATTGAGCCCCGCAAGGCCACTGCATTGTGCTTCAGGGCCCTTGTTAGACAACCTTTGCGATTGCGATGTACTTCCTATTATCTCCTGCGTATTTATTCACTTTTCAATGCATGTTTTTGTGCAAGGTATTGATTTTGTTTTTCAGCCTTTTCATGAAATTCTGAACTGAATGAATGATGTAAAGGTTAATAAGAGACAAAAACTTGTGTGTTGAGGCCAGTGCAAAAGGTGCCCTTAAGATGATGCACCACTGGGCCGTCCGGATGCTTGTTCAAAAGTGAGCCAATACCCACAATACACAATAAGAAAGACTCCAACTTCTCTTGAATGGCAACAGAAAGGTTAGTGTTTCATTGCTTTGCGGTTGCAGCATGTTGCTGTGGTTTTCGTGGGAAATGTATGCCATCAACTTCCACTAAAGCTTTCTACATTAAAGTGTAAATTAACACCCTTTGTAGCTAGAATTGTAACACTACGAGACAATAAAACCCGTTTTGGCCTGAGAGTTAGAAATGCCAAGGTGTTATCCACATGGAGACGACCCACACCAACTTTGTGAGAATTGTTTTAACTATTAGAGTACAGTCATTGTGTATGAACAATTTAAGCGTCCGAGAAACTTTCCCCTCCCTCAGACTCGGCCATCGACATCAACCGTTGCCCAGATGAGGCTCCACACATCCACACTAACATTCATACACACCATGGTGTTAGCATACCCTCTCGCCGTCGGCGTTCCTTGGTGAAGTTGAAATGTCCCGGAAAAGGCATCACCTTTCCCGTCACGAAAGGAACGGGATTTGAATACGGAGCAGAATAGCAATGTTCTCCAAGTGTTTTGTGGACAACACGAAAACATAGGATTTTAGACCTGTTTACATTTAGGTGATTACAGTCTTATTTTGGTAACTGTGACGTATGGCATCGATAACGCTTTCAGACTACAAGTTATATTACGGTAACACATTAAAAAATATATATACAATCTGGGGCTCACTGCCCCTTTAAGGACCCTTATTTTTCAGTTTTAGATCGTGTTGGTTTTAATTCAAAGAGTGCTCGCCTCAGCTCAACTCTCCTTCCACCTCGCTCTACCTTGTCTGCCAAATTTAGATCCAACAGATCCAAGTTCTGCTTCATCTTGAAAAAAGTATCACCGATTGAATTGGGTATAAAAAAAAAGGAAGCAATACCTCTTTGAACATACGTTGTTTTACGTTGAAGCTCCAGTCTGAGAAGCTGTAGTTTATGAGACGAGTCCTTGTTTTGCAGCTGCAATTGCCACATTTAATAGTTGAAAGTAATTTCAACAAAAGTTTTTTTTTCGTCTTTTGCTATTTCGAGGGCGTTCTCCATCTAGATACGATTTACACCAGAATTATCGTAAAATTCCAAAAGGTCTCTTATCTACAAATTGAATGTATATTTCATCTAAAAGCCAATTATTTCTTTATCATTCCTTCAATATTCTTTGCCATTTCCTGGGTTGATTATTCTTAGACTGAGGACTAATTGGGGATGGGGAAGTTGTTACATTCAAATCACTTACAATTTCAGAACTCTCATGGTACATTATTTCACCATTGAGACATTCACAAGATTGTAAAAATAAAAAGAGCATTGCAAAAGAGAAGGGTGATTGGAATCAACAACTACGAGCCCAATATTTTGAAGGTTTATTTATGGGTTCAAGGTATTTTTATTTTTTAAAGATATTGGATATAACGACTTGATTACCGGAATGAGTCCCATGTGGCTAGTGACGGATACCTGCCCTGGAGACGGTCAGGCAGCAGCACTCATCTAAAGAACCATCGTTTGATTCATACTTCCACGCAATATGCAAATTACAAAATGTACCATTCCCTTGACAATAGCCCTTCTGAAATGTAATTAAAACGGAGATGTCTCATCTTTCAAAATGCTCCCCATGGTTCAACACCTCTGTTTTTGAAAAGCATCCTAGTAGCAGTAAAAAGCGGGTAAAGGATTGTGTTGCCAATAGAGCTCTGGTGGAGGTCTAACGCATCTAGACTTTAAAATAAAGGTGAAAGTGACTAAACATAGTCTGTATGTAAAACAGATTAAGATGATTTGCCACAGGTGTACATTGGTTGACACTCTTAGTCGTGGCGAAGTAGATCTTGTGTCCAGAGTGTGCACGGAGAAGAGGTGCTATTCCAAGATGTCCATTGTCAGTGTAGCGATGAGATCGAGAGAGCGAGCTACTGCAGCTCTGTAATGGTATTAAAAAATAACTCTCTACAACTCTGGTGAATGAAAATGTAATTGATTTAACGCTCCCTTTGTAGGTATAAAGGGTTCATTGGAATGAAATAAAACAATTCTTATTTTCATGGGATTATATGTATATATGTCTATGTATAATCTACTGTTAGTTGGGTTGGTTCAAGTCTAAATAAGTAACACATTTTAAATATTCTTCACCGTCAGTGAAGTCTGGAGTGAGCCTTGAATGCTAAAGTAAGTCATAAAACTCAAATCCTTTATTACTCGCTGACTAGAGCAATGATTGCCATCCCTTGGACCAGTCTATTGTCATCAAGACCTTTCATGGAGCTCCTCATAATGGTAAACAGTTGATTAATACACATTTTGAGGCTGATCAAAGAGTCACCCTTTAACAATTATTACTGCAGCAAGACCAAAGCGGACACTTTGTTAAAAATAGTCAGCAATGTTGCTATTGCTCAGTGTTTGTATTTAGCAAAAGCAAATGACCCAAAACATAATTGGAAAACATACATATGAAAAAAAACTGAAAACAATGGAACGTACAAAGTGCTACAATATTTTAAATAATAAAAAGTCATATACTACTAAATTTACCGAACAATATTTTTAATACATTTATTTTCAGTTCTCTATAAATTATTTTTCATTTGTCTATTTGAAGACATTTTTCATTTGTCTAACCTCACATACTGTACCTCTGAGGTACCCTTGGGTACCGCTAGTGGTTCTACAAAAAAGGTAAATAATCAAAGCTAACTCAATTGCACCCAATTCTGCATATTAAGCATATAGACTCCAGACGCCAAAACCAGAAAGTAAAAAAAAACATTTCACACAACGTGTTAAATGTTGAGCCCATAGTAAGCATCGCTCTTACGTCGCCGTGGGCGGAAATCCGCCCGTGTTCATCTGTTGTCGCTCCTCAACTGCTCAAATCTCCTCCTCCCCTCCTCGCACGCCTTCGGCCTCCCTCCACCCCTTCCGTTAGCTCCCGGGAGAGATCCTTTTTTGCGACGTATCGCCTCTCGGGGGATCAGCAGCGGGCTGACCCTGAAGTGTGGGATCCAGCTCTTCTCAGAAGGATGACTGCATTATTAAAATGACTTGCCAGGAGGTTTTCATCTCCCTCAAGTCGGGAGCCATTTTGTTGCCTAAGGAACCTTGAAAGCTTGCCTTTGTGAGGCCCAACGAAATTTCCGCGCTGCTCATTTCCCTGTGTGCTCTTTCTTCCACAGCCAAACGAGAAGAAGGAAGTACAGACTTGGCCGGGGAAATATCTTTCTCCCCCCCTCCTCTCCCAACTACACTCCGCCGGCAACCGACTTGGAAGACAGGGACTCTATGACCTTGGAAAATGAAGCTGTTACCATGGGAACTGTTAATCCTTCTGTCACTCAAAGAGTGCCTGGCTGGTAAGATGTCCCTCACACTGCCTTTGATGTCACACCTGATCTGCATACATACGACTGTGGGGAGTGGTTGCCTCTTTTCTTCCGATTCTTCACTGAGTAATCGTGTCATACGGTATCTCTCCCATCCGGGGACCCGCCAGTCTAACATCAAACTAAGCAAAAACATATTTTCCGGGGGACTTTGACATTAAAAAAAAAACTTTCACAACTTTATGTCAAACTACTGTTAAGGTTGTAAGACAAGGGGAAGCATGTCTATCACCTTCACAAAGGGATATTAAAAAGTGCTTTGGAGAATTATAGTCACAGTCCAAACAGCAGTGTGATATGGTTTTAAATGGGTAAGACTTTAAGGCGAGGGAGATCCATACTGGAGGAACGGGGATGGAAGGCATTTTGGCCCCGAGTAATTAATATAGAAGAAGCGTGAGCTTGAAATCAATTCCATGATGGATTGGAGGCCCCGATAGGGCACCCAGGTGTGATGTGCTCATCGGCTCCTGCTGAGAAGATTATTCAACCTAAATCTTAGCTGTTGGAAATAAATGAAGGGCATATGTAACCCTTGTTCGGACATTATTTGTTTGCTGTTTTATTGGTCCCTTCTCAGCAATATAAGCAAGCAGATAATGTCTTCATTTGTGAGTAGCTTGATTATTTATTTTTGAGTCTATCTTCACAGGAGCTAAAGCACACAGCAATATTTTAAACTGCACTCATCAAAAAGTAAGTAAATGCATGTCTTCCCTTAAATAGCAACTGAACTTAGCCTTCTTTCTTTCACCAGCCTCTCAGGGTGGCAAACCTGCAAGGTTTTTGATCAGTATCGCTTTAATGTCACCAACAGGGCGGCTTATTATTGCATCCTCAACTATTTTCAGTCAACATCACTCACCGAAAAAAAAATGGCTGGTTACTCTTGGATTTAGTTTACTCCTCCTTGTCCCTTGATTGGCTTTTTGTTTACTCAAGCAATTCTCAGTGGAGGCAACCGCTATAAAAATCTAAGCAGAATTCATTTCCAACTATAATTACTTTAAGTGCAACATAAATTGTATGGTAATCTGCTCCCCCCCCCCCCCCCAAAACGCTGGGTAGCCCAAAAAAAAGCGAATAAAATGACCAAGAAAACAAAGAAAAATAAATAAATAAAAACGGTAAGAGTTCTGCATCCACGGTGTGGGGAGCCCACATCACTGTTCTGTTCTGTCCTGTTGTTGTTTTGTTCATTGCAACCTGTTTCAGCTCCTGGACCACAGAGACAGATATAACGTCGACAAGTCCAGCTTGACAGATATATTCTCCAAACCCAAGAGCCATCCCGTTTACAAGCCATCAGACAGATGTATTTAAATTTATACAGTCTTTTGGAGCAAGGGTCCATTGTGCTGTTATTTATGCTGCTATCTTCATTGATTTAGCATTCTGCCTGCAGTCAGCAGTTTGTGCCGGTGCTATGGGGCAGGCGTGCCGGGTACAGTGTACATATGGTGGGATGTAAAGGCATCACATCAAAGTGAAGAACTGAAGAACCATGCCGGCTGAACCTGACAGTTAGCGCTGGAAGTAAACATCTACATCTCTCTTGTCTATTATTGATGCGTGTACAGCCCATAGAAAATCCTATTACTGAATGTCAGCTCTCTGTGTTTGTGAAAGTGTGTGTGTGTCCATGTGTTTGTTTGTGTGTGTGTGTGCGTGTGTGTGTGTGTGTGTGTGTGTGTGTGTGTGTGTGTGTGTGTGTGTGTGTGTGTGTGTGTGTGTGTGTGTGTGTGTGTGTGTGTGTGTGTGTGTGTGTGTGTGTGTGTGTGTGTGTGTGTGTGTGTGTGTGTGTGTGTGTGTGTGTTGTTGGGTGTGTCTACCTTCGTATAATTTGATGCATGCTTGTGAGTAAGTGTGTGTGTGTTTGTGTGTGTGTGTGTGTGTTTGTGTGTGTTTGTGATGGGGTGTGTGTTGGGTGTGTTCCTGAAACACCGGGGCTAGTCAATTTTGTGTGTGTTTGTGTGTGTGTTTGTCTGTGTCTTTGTGTGCCTGCATACAACTGGATTCATGTATGTGTGTTTGAGTGAGGGGCTGTTTGTATATGCCTGTGTGTGCATGCATTTGTTTGCTTGTGAGTGTGTGTGTGTGTGTGTATGTGTGTGTGTGTGTGTGTGTGTGTGTGTGTGTGTGTGTGTGTGTGTGTGTGTGTGTGTGTGTGTGTGTGTGTGTGTGTGTGTGTGTGTGTGTGTGTGTGTGTGTGTGTGTGTGTGTGTGCATGATGCAATGCAACACTCACATTTCAATGTATGTGCATTATTGCCTCTATGTGTGTGTGTGTGTGTGTGTGTGTGTTTGTATGTGCATGTGTGTGTGTGTGTGTGTGTGTGTTGTGTGTGTGTGTGTGTGTGTGTGTGTGCATGATGCAATGCAACACTCACATTCAATCATGATGCATTATTGCATCTATGCTGTGTGTGTGTGTGTGTGTGTGTGTGATGTGCTATGTGTCTGTGTGTCTGTGTGTGTGTGTGTGTGTGTGTGTGTGTGTGTGTGTGTGTGTGTGTGTGTGTGTGTGTGTGTGTGTGTGTGTGTGTGTGTGTGTGTGTGTGTGTGTGTGTGTGTGTGTGTGTGTGTGTGTGCATGCGTGCTTGTGTGATGGGATGTGTGTTGGTGGGTGTTCCTGAAACACCGGGACTAGGGTCACTTTTCAACAACCGGACTCTGAAAGGTTAATTAATTAGTTGGATTTAAAAGGACACCACAACCGTTTAGAGACAGGAGCGGCTCAATTTAGGAACTGCCCTGTGGCCACGATGTCTCCCAGCAGCTCATTAGAACAATGATGAGGACTACGATGAGAAAGATAATGACGTGGGGAGGAGGCCACACGCTTGCTATAGAAGTGGTTCATCTCATCAAAAAGTGCAAAAGAGAAGACATATCACGTAGACTGGATAGTGGTGTACCTACGAGAGAGCCACTGACCACGCAGTCGCCCGCAATGCACTGACTGATGTTCTGTAATGCAGAAGCACACATATTCAAGTGTGTGTGTGTGTGTGTGTGTGTGTGTGTGTGTGTGTGTGTGTGTGTGTGTGTGTGTGTGTGTGTGTGTGTGTGTGTGTGTGTGTGTGTGTGTGTGTGTGTGTGTGTGTGTGTGTGTGTATCTGTGTACGTGAGAATCTTAGCATTTGTGTGTGTGTGTGTGTGTGCATCTTAGTATTTGTGTTTATGTGTGTGTGTGTCTGTGTGTGTGTGTTTCTGCGGAATGCGTACCTGTCTGTGTTTATTTATGTGTGTGTGTGTATGCGTGAGAATCTTAGTATTTGTGTGTCTGTGTGGAATGCGTGTGTCTGTGTGTAGTTGTGTGTCTGTGTGTGTGTGTGTGTGTTTCTGCGGAACGCGTACCTGTGTGTGTTTATTTGTGTGTGTGTGTATGCGTGAGCATCTTAGTACTTGTGTGTCTGTGTGTACTTGTGTGTCTTTGTGGGTTTGTGTGTGTGTTTGGGTGCCTGTGCTCATCGGCATCAATGGGAGATATGATAGAGTTGACAGAGTAATTAGCGAAACACGGGCTAATTACTCCAGCGTATTGATATTTGTGAGATTGCGCACCAAACCGAGCTGCTCCACCAATCAATCCCCGGGGCGCCAGACCACCCACCAGAGGATGAAAGGGGCCCAAGGGAGGGCAAGGATAAGAAAAACAAACCTAGAAAACCCCTCTATTGATCCCTGATCGATTATTTCCTATGTCTGGTTGCTGTTCTATGTTTTGTTGTATTTTGTTTCTTTGAGATGTTCTATGCAAGGCATGTGGTGAGTGTGTGTGAGAAAATCAGACTTATTTCTTACCAATCAGGGCATCTTTACCAGGATGGGTTAGGGGGAATACGTCCTGCCTGTCGATTGCATGTGTGTGATGCAGCACTTCACAATGGAGGAGAAACGTATGAGTGGATGACGTGAACAGAGAGAGGGGGGCATTTGTTTTGGTTGTTTACTTTCAAAGTCTGTTTGCTCTCACTCTCTCTCTTACACTCCAGGCATCCTCAACACTGCACCTTCACACACACTTCACAAACAAGCGTAGAACATACAGCCCATGTTCATATGTGTGTGTATAAAACAAAAACAAGTTCTGCAATCCGAGAATGAAATGAGAATAGATGTGCGTGGTGCGGGATGTGCTGATGTGTTGCCTTTCTGTCATCAGGGTCTGTGGCGTGGCATCGCGCCCCCTCCGGTGCCGGGACGTCCCGCGCCGAGAGCCCCCGCCACGGGCCCGTGTTCACCCAGGAGCCCAGCGACAGCGTGCTGCCCCTGGGAGCCCGTGATAACCAGGCCTTCATCAACTGCCAGGCCAAGGGCAACCCTCCACCGCGCTACCAGTCAGTGTTTACTAGCTTTAAAGGTTGTATCAGCGATTCTGATTGAAACATAAAGCATCACATTCATCTGCTTTTTTTCCTCCCGATCCGCTAGCTGCCCGTCCCATAAGCAGGCTGTCAAAAAAAAACCGCGTCTCTCTAGGCAGCCTAGGGTCCGAGATCGCACGCAGAAACATAATGGTACTACCAACCACCTCAAAATCAAAATAAACAGTGTTCCAACCAATCACAGACAACGGGCGGGTGTTTCACGCTCGTACACGCGAAGTGGTCGCTACATATTCCTGTTGCATTTTCATGCACGTTCATGAAAATGCGCGTCCATGATCATTGGAATCTCGCAACGGAAGTCAGGGCAACAAGAATCGCTGATGCAACCTTTAACTGATCCCCAGTTTATGACTCAGCACTGTGTGCGCTATACTTTTGTTGTCACTCTCCTCTTCTTGCCTGCATTCCTGTATTTCTCTCTTTCTCTCGCCTTCACTGTCTTTCTATCTATCGCTATTCTTACTCTCTCGCTCTCTCCCTTGCCTAAACGGTCACGCCTCTCTCTCTCCCTCTCGTTATATTGCTGTCTCTGGCTTTCACTCTTCTGGCTCTCTCTGGCTTTCGCTTCTATCGGCTTTCTCTTGTCCTCACTCTCTCTATCGCTCTTGCTTGCTTGTTTTCTCTCTCTCACTCCCTTTCCCGTGCTCTCTCTCTTGCTCTCACTTTCACTCTTGCATCTCTCTCCCGGTCTCTAGATTGACCTCTCTCTCTCTCTCTTGCTTCACTCATGTTCCCCCCCTTCTGTTCTTCTGTCTGTGTGCCTCTCCTTTGTCTCAGATAGACAGATAAAATATGAATATTCAAAGGTGACATTCATCTGAAACACACACATACACACGTAGACCTACAGACACACACACACAAACACACACACACATACTCACAAACACATGCACACACACAAAACAAAACAACGACAAACTATATTGATACAATAACCTGTTCTTGTCCATCCACTGTGTGTAACAGGTGTGCCTTGTATTGATAGACGCTCGGTTACTGCACTATTCCCCACTATCTCTTTTCCCCGTCTTCTCCTGGTGGCATATTTAGGACATTTTAAAGGAATAAGTTCTCCCTTTTTTTCTTTCCTATCCAGACAAGTCTCCCTGGCCCCATGACAGCGTACTGCTTTCTTCATGGGGTTGTGTGCGAGTGCATGTTTGTCTCTCGGTGTCTACGTGTGCATGTCTCTGTGTGTATTAGTTTGTCACTGTCCGTATGTGTGTGTGTGTCAGTTTCTTTCTGTGTGTGTGTGTGTGTGTGTGTGTGTGTGTGTGTGTGTGTGTGTGTGTGTGTGTGTGTGTGTGTGTGTGTGTGTGTGTGTGTGTGTGTGTGTGTGTGTGTGTGTGTGTGTGTGTGGGTGGGGGGTGTCTGGTGTTAATACGTGGGCATGCATGCCTGCGTGTTTAAAGAGTTCTACGAGTTTTCTGGGACGACCCCGCTTTCATCACATTCCCCATTTGATTGCAGTTCCTCCATCAGCCCCCTCCGTTAAATGTCCCCTGTTTGCGTCTTCAACTGCTAATCCCGGGCTTCTAAATCTGACCCGTCGTACCGCGGGAGCAACATTAGACATGTCTAGAATATAATAGCCTGTCGCTTGCAGACATCCCGGTCACAGAGAGACAACGGAAGTCTAGCCGGGTCTAACATGCAAAATAATGACAATGAGAAGCCGTAATGGTCGTAATGAGAGGGCCCATTAAAAAACAAACAACCTTCTTCTTCAATCCCTGCGTGACGGAAAAATGCACCCATTAAATGACCCACCCAAACAATCAACACCATCACCCCCCACCCAGCACCAACATCATCATGAGCCCTCTGTCCTCAGGTGGAGGGTGGACGGAAGGGAGGTCAACCCCACCCTGGACCCCAGCTACAGCCTGGTCGAGGGGAACTTGGTGATCAGAGACCCCGTAGCCATGCAGCACGGGGGGCTGTACCAGTGTATCGCCACCAACGCCGTAGGGACCGTCGTCAGCAGGGAGGCCAAGATCAAGTTTGCATGTGAGTCAGTGACTTGTGCTGGTGGATCACTGAGGCTGTGGTGGAGCCTTGTTCCCAGGCTGGGACCCCCACGCCTCAAACAAGAGTCAGGAGAGAGGGAGGGGCTCGTCTTAAAACCCCACAGCTGTGATTTTAGTCATCGTTGTTGTTGTGATAGTTGTTGTTCTTTCCCTCATGCTGGCGTGTGTATTTGTGCTTCAGCGGGGACTATTTGCTGACATACATAGCTCGCAGGGAGTAAGAGATTGGCTGACAGGATGTTATTCACGCGTCGTGTTTTACTATTCATTTACCTTCTGGGATTAATAAATGAAACATATTGACAACACATTCATCTTTTCCATCTACATTTTTGTCCCCTCTTCCGTTGGTTGGCGTAGCTCTTGTCATAATGCGCCAGGATATCCACCGGCGATACGTCTCCATTTGATACTGCGCGTCATGTTTTTTCCATCGTAAAGGAATGGTGCTAATCTGGGGGCTGATGGTTATGGGCAGCCATGAGTTGGGTTCAATTTGTGTGGTTACTGGAGTATGTCTGTGTGTGTGTATGTATGTGTTTGTGTGTGTTGTGTGTGTGGGTGTTTGTGATTGTGTGTTTTAAGCATGTATGTCTGGGTGTATTTTCATGAGTGTGTGTGCGCGCGCGCGTGTGTGTGTGGATATGCGGATATGTGGGCGTGCAAATGCAGAGCCGGGATTAATAGCGTGTGAAAAGTAATTTCAATCTCCCTAAATCTGATTTGTTACCCTGGCTCGCCATGTCTAGTGAAGTGTCCAGTTGCGAGTTGGAGAGAAGCCATTGTTTAGGTGGTGCACCTTCTCTCCGTCTTACTATCGCGGCGGTATCAATAATGCAGTACAGGTGGAATTCATTAACGGATGTTTTTTTCCAGTTGGTCTCTTAATTAGATTTCCCCCTCCCCCTGTTCCCCATCCGTGTCTTGAGCCGAGATCTACTTCATCACGGCTGATATTTGCTCCAGTCCTCATGGGATGCGCTTGGTATTTTCAGGTGCTCCGGGTTTGGTATTTGGACCAATCCTTGCACGCAGGAACATTTAATGAAAGGTGTTTTTTTTTCTTTCTGTCCACCCACCTCCTCCAGTATCTCAGAGGGATTATTTCTGCGGTGAAAATTAGTGAAGATGCTCGCGCTTGACATCCAGGCACATACACAGACTGGTATACAAACTCCTGGGAGTGTGGGAAGTGGGGAAGGAGAAAACAACGTTCCCTTGCCTCGGATTTTTCACAGGAACCTAAAAAGAGCTGTCAGAGCCTCGGAAAACTTTTCTTCTGTTGTTATTATTTTGGTTTGCATGAACAGGGTAGTCTAGTCTAGTGGAAGCAGGGGATTTTGGTGGTTGTGTATTTTGACTCTCACAACTGAATGTTTCTGGGTTTGGAACCCCAACATCTGCTGTTCAGGCATCCACTGGGAGGGGGTACCCCAACACCCCTGTCCCTGCCTCTTAATCATCTGCATTTCGAATAATTCACTGTGATCGCTCTGGATTAAAGCACCTGCTAAATGACTTAATATTAAGAAACTGTTGGTGTGTGTGTGTGTGTGTGTGTGTGTGTGTGTGTGTGTGTGTGTGTGTGTGTGTGTGTGTGTGTGTGTGTGTGTGTGTGTGTGTGTGTGTGTGTGTGTGTGTGTGTGTGTGTGTGTGTGTGTGTGTGTGTGTGTGTGTTTCTCTCTCCACAGTTCTACAGAACTTCAGCCGGAAGTTGAGGAGACACAGTGTCGGTGCGAGAGGGCCAGGCGGTGGTTCTGCTGTGTGGTCCGCCCCCCCACAGCGGAGGTACCGGAGCACCTTATGTTCTCCCTAACCACCACCCCCTTCCCTGTCTCTCTCTCTCTCTCTCTCTCTCTCTCTCTCTGTTCTCTCTCTCTCTCTCTCCTCTCTCTCTCTCTCTCTCTCTCTCCCCTCTCACCTCCCCCTTCCCTGTCTCTCTCTCTCTCTCCCTCTCTCTCTCTCTCTCTCTCTCTCTCTCTCTCTCTCTCTCTCTCTCTCTCTCTCTCTCTCTCTCTCTCTCTCTCTCTCTCTCTCTCTCTCTCTCTCTCTCTCTCTCTCTCTCTCTCTCTTTGTATCATTGTCTTTCACCGGATGCACACGCGTTCCTAGCGCCAGCCGTCTCAATTGTTCCCTCCCCTGCTACTTTCGCTATCTCCTCCTAACACCAGTGTGTGTCTGTGTGTCTGTGTGTCTGTGTGAATGTCTGTGTGTGTGTGTGTGTGTGTGTGTGTGTGTGTGTGTGTGTGTGTGTGTGTGTGTGTGTGTGTGTGTGTGTGTGCTGTGTGTGTGCGTGTGCGTGTGCGGGCAGGTCTTCCTTTCTTTTCATGGCTAACCCTCTCTTTCTATTGTGGCGCCCTTGTTTCAAACAGGCATCCTCTCGCCCTCCGTTTTCTAAGCTTCCTCCTTATCTGCCTTTTTTCTCTTCTTTTCTTTTGGATCATGGCTGGCGGATCAGCCTCTGTTTAAACGTGTGTGGAAATATTAATATATATATACCTCCAAAAACCTCAATAAACAGCCCTATAGCTAATAGCTAGTTTATACTGCCCCTAACCTTGAGCTCAGCCTTTTTATATTTTATTTCACGTCCATTCTTTTAAGGATTCCCTTTTCTTCTTCATATTTCCCCCCCCCCAAGCCAATATGTTCTGTGACCAAGCCGTCCTCTGTACCGTCCCTGGCACTCCGCTCTGCTCCTCCTCCTAACAGTGCTGTCTGCCGGCGTTGGCCGGGGTTATCTGTAGGTAATAATAAAAAAAAGAAGGAAGAAATGAACGGGAGGGAGGCAAAAGGAAAAAGGGTGGGTTCTGGGTCCGGGGAGGGTTTTATCCGGGGGCCCAGCTGTGAGCCGCCCCGCGTGTCTGTGTGCTGCTGATTAGCGGGCCTCAAAGTGGCCGTGCACACTCCTGTGGCCGCTCGCTGCCCACTGGCGCAATTTCACGCCAGTGCGCCAGTTTTTAAATTTTTTTTCGATCCCCCCCCCCGTCTTCCTGCCTCGCTCCTCCCTTCCATCCAGGAACACACGCGTGTCCACCGCGAGGCTCTCCAGAGAGACGTTACCCCCCCCAAGCACCCCGTTCTCACCACTACCTCCCTCGTCACCCCCACTTCACTACCCCCCCCCCCAAAAAAAAGGATATTTTTTTCAGAATCGTCGTCCTTTTCTCACGGTCTGGGGCCTATACTGATGCTATTGTGCTGGTTTATTTTGAGACTTGAACAACAAAGCAGCCCAAAAAGAATCTGTAAAAGGCAGGAACGTCTTCCCTCTGAGCAGTCGAGGGTTAGACGGGGCCGGCGGAGGACTGATGTGAAGGGCCCCCTGGGTCCCTGGACCCAGGGGGCCTTTGAGACCACTGGGCCCCTGAGGGGCGTCCAGCCTGGGTCTGTAATCAGGGAACACCCGTTTGGGGCCCGTCTGTAACCGCACCACTTCTCTCCCTTGCTCTCTCTTCTTTTCTTTCGCTTTGTCTCTCTCTCTCTCTCTCTCTCTCTCTCTCTCTCTCTCTCTCTCTCTCTCTCTTCTCTCTCTCTCTTCTCTCTCTCTCTCTCTCTGTCTCTGTCTCTCTCTCTGTCTCTGTCTCTCTCTCTGCCGCTCTCTCTCACTGTCTCTCTCCCGCTGTTTTTCTCTCTATCTCTATCTCCATCTCTCTCTCTCTCTCTCTCTCTCTCTGTCTCTGTCTCTCTCTTCTCTGTCTTTCTCTCTGCCGCTCTCTCTCACTGTCTCTCTCCCACTGTTTTTATCTCTATCTCCATCTCCATCTCCCTCTCTCTCTCTCTCTCTCTCTCTCTCTCTCTCTCTCTCTCTCTCTCTCTCTCTCTCTCTCTCTCTCGCTCTCTCTCTCTCTCTCTCTCTCTCTCTCTCTCTCTCTTTCTCTCTGTCTCTCCCCATAATGGTTTTAATTCACTTGAAGCCTATGGTTGAGGGCTTTAAGTTTTATGAGCCGCCTCAGCCTGTCATGGGGGACAGGAATGGGGGAGAAAGTGGGGGGAGGAGGGGGCTCTGCTACTGCTGCATGTCATGTGTTCCTGACACGGGATGGCCGCTGTAATAGCCCAGGTCCCCCACCTCCCCCTCTCCCAAACCCCCGCCCTCCCCTTTTCCTTCTGCTAAAACTACCTCGCCAAGCCACTTTAACGAGCACATCACTCTCTGTCTCTCTCTCTCCCTCTCTCTCTCTCTCTCTCTCTCTCTCTCTCTCTCTCTCTCTCTCTCTCTCTCTCTCTCTCTCTCTCTCTCTCTCTCTCTCTCTCTCTCTCTCTCTCTCTCTCTCTCTCTCTCTCTCTCTCTCTCTCTCTCTCTCTCTCTCTACTCTCTACTCTCTCTCTCTCCTCTCTCTCTCTCTCTCTCTCTCTCTCTCTCTCTCTCTCTCTCTCTCTCTCTCTCTCTCTCTCTTGCTACCACTCCCACTGCATTATACTCTTTCTCGCTCTGTGTGTGTGCACATCTCTGTGTGTGTGAGTCTCTGTGTGTGTGTGTGTGTGTGTGTGTGTGTGTGTGTGTTGTGTGTGTGTGTGCGTGTGTTGTGTGTGTGATGTGTGTGTGTCTGTGTGTGTGTGAGTCTCTGTGTGTGTGTGATGTGTGTGTGTGTACTCTGTGTGTGTGGCTGTCTTGCGTGTGTGTGTGAGTGTGTTGGAGTTTTTTGTGTGTGAATGTGTGTTGGTGTGCACATGTGTGTGTGTGTGTGTGTGTGTGTGTGTGTGTGTGTGTGTGTGTGTGTGTGTGTGTGTGTGTGTGTGTGTGTGTGTGTGTGTGTGTGTGTGTGTGTGTGTGTGTGTGTGTGTGTGTGTGTGTGTGTGTGTGTGTGTGTGTGTGTGTGTGTGTGTGTGTGTGTGTGTGTGTGTGTGTGTGTGTGTGAGAGGATGGGGAAAAGCCGGTGCATTGTGTGTCATAAGGGCTGTCACTGTCTACCCATAGCCTACAATCCCCCACACACACACACACATGCACATGCTAAAGCATTCTAATAAGACGCGCAGGGGGTAACGTCAAGCCCTTCTGCCCCATTAACCCCCCACCACACCTGTCCCGTCCAGACAGCTCCTCTGACCAAATTGGACCGCGCCCCATGCTGGGTGGACAGAGGCATCGGTGACACACCCGTCGGTACACCTTCCAAGCCCCCCTGCCCCCCTAATCCCTTCCCTCTTCCTCCCCAACCTCCCATCCTCTGCTCTGTGCACGCCAAGAAACGTAATCCTGACCCGACCCGTCTATTTATACCTGGATATGTTTCTGCTCCTTCCCCGTCGTCATCGTGCGGTCGGGGAGATGTTTTGGAATGCCATTGAAAGTAATATCTGTTCTTTTATTACCCTTTGTCGATATTCTGTTCCCCGTGGCCATGGTCTATAGTATCACATCACCACCATATCTTTAATATGTATATTCTCTCCTTTATTTTCACCGAGATCCAATATTCCTGGGTGCTGAATTGGCCGTCTGTCCTATAATGTGACTATTACTGCCTCTTGTAATACGTATCTAAAGACACCGTATTCTGGGGTGTTCAATGGGCCGGTCTTTAATGTGTATTCATATAGATTTTACCAACATCTAAAGTATTGGCTGTTTCTTGTGTTACTTTTATCCCTATTATTTTATTTAAATATATATATATATATATATATATATATATATATAATATATATTATATATATTATATATATATATATATATATATATAATATATATAAATAAAATAAAAGATGATATATGTACAGTATGTACTGTATATGTATCTCTAGTAATTTAAAGATATCTGACAGTTTTTAATGGCCTGTCTTGGTAGCAGCAATGCTATTACCTCCAGGCCCTTTTCTTAAATTAATTTCAACATATTTTCACAGAGGTCATCCAAGGGTTTTTCAATTAGTTTCGAACGTCAACATATATCCATTTTATTTTGCAGAGATCAAATGATCTTTGGATTTCAACGGCCTGTCTGGTCTTTAGCATTAGCGTGAGCTCTAAAACAACAATTACCGATCACCACTGACGGCTGTTCCTCTGTGTGTGTGTGTATTTGTGTTTGTATGTTTCCACAGAGATCAAGTATTCGTGGGTGTTCAACGGGCAGCCCCGGTTCCTTCTGCAGGACAGCCGAGCGCTTTGTGTCCCAGCGCACGGGGAATCTGTACATCGCCAAGGTGGAGGCGTCAGATGTGGGCAACTACACCTGCGTTGTGAGGAACACCATGAACAACGTCACAGCCTTCAGCTCCCCCACGCCTGTTGTGCTGCGCACGGACGGTGAGCGCACACGCACACTACACACGCCGGCGTGACCACGTGCACATATACATACCCATGAACAGACACACACATATCCGCGTGTATATACACACACACATACACACGCACACGAGTAGGAGCGGCTGCCTGGGACAGAATTCATACTTGGTCTTACACACACTATTATAATCTCGCATATACACCAGTGTACTCATACACACACACTATCATACTGCTTTTACATTACGTGTGTGAGAGAGAATAGTAGTGTGTGCCAGAGAGTATAGTTATTTATGCAAGATAATATAGTATGTGTGTGAGAGAGAATAGTAGTGTGTGTGAGAGAGAATAGTAGTGTGTGTGAGAGAGAATAGTAGTGTGTGTGAGAGAGTTGGTAGCTTCATTTCGCTCTGGAATTTCCATCAATTCTGTATGCTCTACACTCTCATACATACCTGTAAAAGGAGTATAATAGTGTGTGTGTATGAGTATAGTGATGTATATGCGAGACGATAATAGTGTGTGTAAGACTAAGTATGAATTCTCTCCCAGGGCGGCCACTCATACTCTTTCTCTCTCTGTGCACAAGCATGAAATAAAGTTCACACACACACACACACACTACACACACACACACACACACACACACACACACACACACACACACACACACACACACACACACACACACACACACACACACACACACACACACACACACACACACACAGCCAGGCCCTGCAGCGGCCTGATATT
The DNA here is from genome assembly GCA_900291075.1 of Melanogrammus aeglefinus. NCBI lineage: Eukaryota > Metazoa > Chordata > Actinopteri > Gadiformes > Gadidae > Melanogrammus > Melanogrammus aeglefinus. The sequence continues at coordinate 138,280 of OLKM01000617.1, read as the reverse complement.
ATATGGCAGTGAAGCAAGCAGCTGTGCTGGATGGGAGGGGTGGGGAGATCTGTCATTGTTGGAGCATGAAGCTGTATTTACTGGTTTTATTGCTTTAGTTTTGGCTCCTGTGCTTACAGAGGAGGTTTTCATTGTGTGCTTTTACAACTGGCCCACTGAACAGAGCTGTGTATAGGAGGAACACTCACCGTCTGCATGAGGGCACATATTTACATATGCCGCTGCCTGCTCACTCACAGGGAAGCGTGAGCAGACGGGCACGTACATACATGCACACACAAACACACGCACACGCACGCACACAATCTCACACACACACACATGCTCAAGAAAACACACATATATATACAAGCACACATATTCACTCACTACACACACACACACACACACACACACACACACACACACACACACACACACACACACACACACACACACACACACACACACACATACACACACACACACACACACACACACACACAGATATTAAATTACTGCGCACACAAGCACACACAAGCATACACTTACAACACACACAGAGTTACACGCACACTCACACACTGACAACCAGTGCAGTGTGAAGAAGGCACCTTATCACGGCTGGCTGTGTGGAGCACTTAAGATCTGAGCTCAAGCACATGTGTAATCCCAAACCATGCTTCCGTGAAAAAAACCACCAGATTGGAGTACCAGCTCCGCAGAAACTGAAATAGTGATAGCTACAAGTTCACAGATATCAGATTTTGATTGCCCAACTTGTTATCTACCGATGAATGCCGTCTTCGTGATTGCAAACCTGGCAGATGAAGAACTCCTGGATTTACTTTGCAAGTGCCATTCGAGGCGAGGATTGTCAGGTTAATGACGCTCTTTTATGTTCCGGCTGAGCGTTGGTTTTTCCTTCCCTCTCACCGCAGCCGTGATGGGCGAATACGAACCCAAGATCGAGGTGCAGTTCCCGGAAAGCCTTCACATACCCACAGGGTCCTCGGTGAAGCTGGAATGCTTCGCCTTGGGAAAGTAAGTGCTTCCGCACCCCTCCCCCAGCGCCACCCCACACACACACACACCCCCCCCTCCACATCGACCCCTGACCCTCCCGATTTATTATCTTCAATGTTGCCTCGGCGATAACGCTCTTCGGCGGCCATCTTCCACCATCGCAAGCAGGCGGACGCGTCAGTCATCTCGGTCCCGCACAATCGGGGGGGCCAGGCAGACGTCTTGTGCTGTCATGTGTGTGACCTCTCTCTGTTGCCGTCGGATGACCCCTGCAGCCCCGTGCCCTCCATCTCCTGGCGGCGGGCTGACGGCAGTCCTCTGGCGGGGAAGATCCAGATCCACCACTCCAGCGGGGTGCTGGAGATCCCCTACTTCCGGCCCGAGGACGAGGGGCAGTACGAGTGCGTGGCCGAGAACAGCAGGGGGAGGAACGTGGCCCGGGGTCGGCTCGTCTTCCAGAGTAGGGGTTTGTTCCACAATGGGCCTGATGAATGTTGTGATCTGAAAACCGAGCAGTCAATGTCCGTAATATCTATTTATGAAGTCGATAAAAACAGCGACTCAATATTTTGTTCTTATGTAGTACTATTTAATCACACCTAGTGTACGTTCATGTATGCATGTAATATTAACATGTGTTATATTGGATAGAAATGTAATATTTGATGAGTATTACTTTTATTGTATCTTGATCAAAACTTAACTTGGAAAGAAAATTGTATTGGATCTGCAAACAAATGACTGTCCTTGACAATCACGGCTGAAAACACAAAGAAAGGACTCCTGTGTTTGTGTTCATATCCCCAGATGTTGAACACCTGCAGTGGCTCCAGACGTTGAAGGATGCTAACATCGCTATCGAGGCTAATCTGCAGTGGGAGTGTAAAGCCAGCGGCAAGCCAACGCCCACCTACAGATGGCTGAAGAACGGGCAGCCAATAGCACCCGGGGTATGCATGATCCGCTCGCTAGCTCAGAATAGCCCGGAGGTTATTAGCATATTGTTTGGGATTTCTTTGACATTCATTGTAACCCCTAGCTCGGGGTCTTGGGACTGCAATTCTTCTTTCGTATTAAAAATACTCCATAAAAGACACTATGCCTGATCTAACACGTTTTCCCCCAATTCCTGGAAACCATTAGTTTTAATAATACAGCTGGTACGAGAGCCGTAATATCAGCAGGTAGAAGAAATCAAACAGAGCTGCATCACTGCTTTAGAATGATTCCTTTTTAAAAAAACTTGCACCCTTTCACTCTTTGTTCACATGACTCGTATTTTATTTCTTTGAATGAATGCGGCAGACTTTTTTTTAGCTCTACCAAGAACAAACATTGAACTGCCTAAAAACCACTACAAGCCCTAGAGGATTGAACAGATGTTGTATATGGGGAGATAAACCAGACTTTTCCATCTGGTACCCTGCTGGCTGAGATTGCAAGTGTCCAATATCTACATATCAATTAAAAACAGGATACAGATATGCACAGTATGCCTCAGAAATACGACAGCCAAACACAATTCAAAGACAAATTAGATTCCCCTCACGTTGTATTTACCAAAAACTTTTGGTAAATCGACTTTTGAAAATGGATTCATGTTCAAGATTTGAATTTAGCATTCTAGTCTTTCCCAAACCCCCCTCACAACTCCGAAAACAAAAACAAAAACAAGAATAAACAAGAAATAGAAGGAAAAGTGTGAATGGACATGAATCATTGGTGGATTTATTTTTCAGGAAGGGATTCGCATAGAAGATGGGAGGCTGAGCATAGCCAGGGTCTCTCTCACCGACTCTGGGATGTTTCAGTGTCTGGCGGAGAATGAACACGGGGCCATTTATGCCAGCGCAGAGCTCAAGGTTGTGGGTAAGTCGTGTATTTGCTATGCTAGTTTGCTATGAATACACTAGATGTCTGAAACAGTACATTAGACTTGTTTCGAATGCTCACTTCCCAGTAAACTCTGCCAATAGTTATGCCTGTTTGGAGTGTTCTAATAAAGAATAGTTGTCGGTCTTCGTAAGCCCAGTGAATGTGCACCTTGCTCATCATTGTTAGGTACTAGTGGACATAGCGGGTACTACCGGGTACGGTATAACTGCTGGATTGTTCAGCTCCCGTCCCGAAAACTAGGCTTGATCCCCAACGTCTCTGCAACCTAACCTGTAGGCATCCTTGAGCAAGATAAACCACTTCCAGCTCCTCAGTGACTATATATATATCCCAATTCCCTGAAAGTGGCTCTGGATGAAAGCGTCTCCAAGGACTCATTAGTAAGACATTAAGACAAAGAAGTAGCATGCCGTCGCCCCCATGTTCTTCTGCCCCCCCCCCCCCCTTTCCCAGCCTCCCCACCGGACTTTTCCTGGACCCCCGTGAAGAAGTCCACCCTGGTCCAGCGTGGGGGGGAGGTGGTCCTGGAGTGTCGCCCGCGGGCCGCTCCCAAGGCCTTCATTTCCTGGAGCAGAGGAGGAGGAGGGGAGCTACTAAAGGACACCAAGAGGTAGGGGGGTGTGTGCCACGCACCACTGCTCATGCCGCTGCTAGCATGCATTAATGGGAGGGGGGGGGGGCTCTTTGCTATTTATGGCTCACCTCAAGCGGACTTTGGAAGTCATTGTGGCATGAAGTACACCCCAGGTGGTGTGGGGGTTTAGAGGGAGATCTTTTGGAAATCTTTTGTTGTTGTGTTATTGCTTTTTTCTCCAGCGCCTTCAACCAGTGTAATATGCCATGGCATAAATATATTTTTAAAGCAAACTAGCAAAAAATAGAGAAAAGGGCAGTTGAAGGTTTTGTCGAGCAACAGTTGAGCACGGAGGTCCACAGAACCAAAAACATCCTAATGGGACGTATTCTTTTTTTGGTTTTTAGCCCCGCATCCTCGCCGACGGAAGGTTAAGTGTGTTGCCGAACCGACCGAGCAGTTCATTGTGCTTAGCCTCTTGATCAATCTCTAGCAGTGGCCGTAAACACAGAGGGTGGCTGTCCTTGGGACTATGCAATATGCATGAAGGAGTCACGGTGGGGTCCTTGGGGTGCAGCAGCGAATGTCATTTTTATGGAGGGGTTCTGGGGAAAGAGAGGGAGGAATAAAGTAGCCGCTTGTGCGATTATCCCTAAAAGATCTATTAGGATCCGTGAGATGCAACAGCATGAGTATGCAAATGTGATGTCTTTCTATTTGATATATTCAATTAATTTTAACTGCAGCCGACTGACACCCAGCTGACTCACCAGCGCTCCGTTTAGAAACATCAGGCTTTTGAAGTTATCGTGCAAGTTTAATGTCCTTCTGAGATAGTTCCACTGCGCCGGGAACAAAGACACCAAGACAAAGAAACAAGGGGTTGCCGCGTTTTTTTTTACAGTTACTTTTCAGCCAAACTTTTAATGTGTATAGTGTTTCAAAGAGTTGTATAATGTCAGTGAAGTTGTTTCTTTAGTTTTGATGAAGAAGAAGAAAAAAATCGCTCAAGCTAATTCAATTGCATGCATATGCATGCATACATACAATACATACATACATACATACATACATACATACATACATACGTACGTACATACATACATACATACATACATACGTACGTACGTACATACATACATACATACATACATACATACATACATACATACATACATACATACATACGTACGTACGTACGTACGGACATACATACATACATACATACGTACATACATACGTACGTACGTACATACATACGTACGTACGTACGTACGTACGTACGTACGTACGTACATACATACATACATACATACATACATACATACATACATACATACATACATACATACATACATACATACATACATACATACATACATACATACATACATACATACATGCATACATGCATGCATGCATACATGCATGCATGCAATAAATGATGATGACCACATATTTAATTAATGGGTATTATTTACCGTGGGTTGGGACGCAGGCAGGCCGTCTCCCCTTGTGCGCAGGCAGCTCTCGTCTGCCGAGCAGATAGTTCTTTAGGTTTCTATTTGTTTTACAGCTCATTGGCCCTGGGGTCATGTCCTCAACAGGCCTCCATCACTCAGTGCTTGATATTTTGGTCAATAAATCAGGGCAAAGCACCCGGTGTCAGACATGCTCACTGGCTCTTGGCTGGGGCGGCTGCTGGATACATATTTATTCATAGAAATGTGTTTGATTTCTGAGCTGTTGCTCGCTGCTACCGATCACCTTTTTTTCACTCTTCTGTTTCATTTTTTGGGTGAAAGCAAAGGTTACGAAAAGTGGAGTCTTGTTTACATGTGTTTTGCAAATGTTCCCGCTGAATACCAACAATGGCAAAGTGAGCGTGTTATCGTCGCGAGCAGCTTCTGGCATATAGATACATCTCATACTGCGAGAGACGAATATGAGGTTGACTGGTCTTCCTTTTCATGTCTGCAGTCTCTCGTCTGTCTTTCTGCGTTTGGTATTTTAGTCAGCGTTATCCTCGTACCATTCCCCCCGGAAACTGTGATAGTTCAAAGTCTTATATCTAGGAACCAATGGCTTGCAGTTGGACGATTGTATCTGCTACGTATGTTTTACATTGATAAGGATGTATAAAGTGATTCCACTGGTATCTAGCTCTAGCCTTTTTACTCTGGATCTTTCTAACAGGCCCCAGTGTCCCATTGAGAGCCCAGCGCCACTCCGACCCCAAAAGCACATATGCTTTGCTTGAACTACGACAAACGCTATCTGCGGATGTGTACACTGATGTGCCTTTAGAAAGGACTTCTCGAGAAAGAGATAGAATAAGGAATAACTTTAGAGCACGGAAAAGGGGGCAAGGAAGAGAATAAAGCAATTCATTTAGTCGTTGATAATGATCGAACAAGTGGTGTGAAAAATCTTTTAAAGAGGGAGTTCTGTGTTCATTTTCAGACTGGCAATCAAGGAGAACGGCTCACTGCACATAACCAACACCAGCCAATCGGACGCAGGGTGGTACACGTGCGTGGCCCAGAACATTTTCGGAACGTCAAGCAGCTCTGGCTCGCTGATGGTAAAAGGTACATTACTCTTGGTGGGCTTTCACTACCTTTTAAACAGAGAGTTTAAATCTTTTTCTAAGGTTAGAAAAACAGCAAGCCAAGCATGAAATTGATCATGAAATATACAGCCATTTTATGTTCCCGCGGCTTTGACAGAAGCATAAGTCTTCCCTGGGTTTGTCAGCCCTGAGTTATTGTTCACACCGAGGAGTGGTGAAAATATTTGGCATGTGTACTCCAAATAGTTAAGATCGTTAACAAATGTAATGAAACAGCGGGGACGGGAGGGAGATTTTGCAAAAATAACAGATGGTTATTGTACGCAAAAAAGATCTTGTCTCACTCTGCAGGAAGTCGGAATTCGGATTGCAAGGAGTTTAAGTTTTTGGAAGGGAACTGTGCAACCACATATGAACTCCTGAAAGGTCACTTGATCATTGAGCGCTTGATCATTTTGAAAAGCTGCTTACTTTCTGTCCATTCGTCTTGGGCTCTTTGTCTTTCCGTCTGTCTTTCTTTCTGACTTTCTTTTTCTTCCACTCTTTCTTTGACTTTTCTTCTTATTGTTTATCTCTCTTTTTGCTTTCTTTGTGTCTTACTTTTTATTTGGTGGATTCTTTCTCCTTAACACTTTCTTTCCCTTTCTCTCTGTCTCTATCTTTCTTCCTTTCTCTCTGTCTCTATCTTTCTTCCCTTTCCTTTCTCTCTGAACCTCCCTGACAGAACCCACCAGGATTGTGGTGCCCCCGCTCGCCCTGGACGCCACGGTGGGCCAGAGCGTGGTGCTGCCCTGCGAGGTTGTCAGCGACCCGACACTGGAACCCGTCTTTAAGTGGTTCCTCAACGGCAAGCCCATTGACCTGGGCCATCGGCGGGAACACTTTGAGATGATCGGAGGGGTACGTACGTTTCTGCCCTAAGCCCAACCCGACGCAAATGATGCTCTGCTTGACCTCTGATAATGGCTATCTCCAATGTACAAAGATGGGCCTACAGAAAGAACTTCTGAACAAACAAGGCAGAGAACTGCAGAAGAGTGAGAGATATTGCAAATTATTGCAATACATTTCATAATCATTTTGTATGAGAAACAGTATATTTAACATCAATTTGTTTAAAATATAACATGCCTGTATATGTGGTGTTAAAGTGACCACGAGTTACACAATTTTAATCAGAATTTAATTAAAAAAGAGTTTTTTCGTCAGTATGTACTGTACTTATGAGCATATACCAATTATTACTTGAATAAACAGTCTGAATGTTTGACTGGTATCAGATTCCTCATGCAGCCTAAAAATGTGATTTCACATTGTATTCCTAGTTCTTACTGATGAACAGGGAATCAGTGGATTCAGAGGACTCAGCAGCAACATGTTTGCCCTTGGAGTTACTTGAGTACCTTTTTTCATGAGGAAATTTTCTCCAGTTTCATTATCTAATTATTTTTGAGAGTCTCCAAATGTCAGCGCTCAATTCTCAGGAGCCAATGCGGTCCACGAACATGTTCTTCCCGTGTCAACACGTTGGAAAAGTCTAGCAAGACTTATCGTTTCTGGGTGACTACTTTGCTCTTTCAATAGACCCAGCCCCCCCTGAAAATGGTATTAAATCTGTACACCTTGTCATTAGGTGTCGGCAGGTGACCTGATGGTACGTAACGTTCAGCTGAAGCATTCTGGGAAATATGTATGCATGGTGCACACAGTGGTTGACAGCGTGTCGGCTGCAGCAGACCTGATTGTCAGAGGTAAGGGCCTTATGTATGCATAGCTTGTCATCCTTTCATATTAGCCGTTCGCTAATTAGTTTATGTGCTGTGTCATTGTTCAAGGGATTTGGGTGACATTGAGGCATACTTCTTTCGGCTGTGTGATAGGCAAAAGAGAAATAGTGTTTCATTTTAAATAAACTTTAAAATGTCATAAAACGCGGTCATGTTTATTTATTTGCCCTGTTAAATTAGTTTAGTTTTATTTCTCACCCAAATCTCAAATGAAGTGCTTGCCCAGTTTTGTTTTCCTCCTCTGTCTCGCAGTCGCCTGAAAAAATGTCTGAAACAACAAAAGCTCATCCACTTGTTCTCTAGACAGACAATCATTGGAAGAAGTAGACGAGATTGTTGTTTTTTAAAGCTTTTTATCAGCAATGTCACAAACAATAAAAACAAGGTTTTAGAACTCCTACAACGCTGTACTTTTAAGTATTGTATATGTACATGAATACAATATTCTTCAACTGCTTCTACTACACCCCTTGCACCACACTTTCCAAAAGAACACACCCTCTCTATTCTGTCTCCAAACAGCCGTCGTTTGAGGCTCCTTTAGATGAGTTATGAAGCCACACACTTCTACTTTCTTCTACCCTCTCTACTCCTCTTGGATCTCTCCAGTGCATGCAGCAAACCCTGATCGATTGCTTTGGTCTCAGCTGCTATGGAACTATAAAGCTGATAAAGGCGTCTGCCCTTTTCCCAAACCCTCCCATCCACCACCTCCACCACCACCAACACCCCCACCACCACCACCACCACCACCACCACCACCACCACTACCACCACCACCACCAACACCAACACCACTACACCACCACCACCACCTCCACCACCACCACCACCCTCCACCATCTCCATCACCACCACCCACTACCACCACCACACCACCACCACCACCACCACCACCACCACCTCCACCACCACCACCCCACCACCCCACCACCACCACCACCACCTACCACCACCACCACCACCACCACCACACCACCACCACCACCCCACCACCACCACCACCGCCACCACCACCACCACCCCACCCTCCACCACCTCCACCACCACCACCACCACCACCACTACTCCACCTCCACCACCACCACCTCCACCACCAACACCACTACACCACCTCCACCACCACCACCACCACCACCACCACCACCACCACCACCACCACCACCACCACCACCACCTCCACCACCTCCACCACCACCACCACCACCACCTCCACCACCACCACCACCACCTCCACCTCCACCACCACCTCCACCACCACCTCCACCACCACCACACCACCACCTCCACCACCACCAACACCACCACCCCCACCACCACCACCACCCCCACCACCACCACCACCTCCACCACCCCAACCCTCCCAACCACCATCTCTTATTGTGGGCTTCAGGGCCGCCGGGGACCCCCGTGAACCTGGTTGTAAGCAGGATTACTGACACCAGCGTGCAGCTCTCTTGGGGGTCTGGACCCGACAACCACAGCCCCATCACCAGCTACACGTTGCAGGCCAGGACCCCCTACTCTATAGGCTGGCAGACGGCCCAGACAGGTGACTCGTCCCCCCCCCACCACCACCCTCCATCCACTCAAAGGCTGCCACTGCATGTGTTGGACTTCTTCACATTCTTTTTTATCTATTTTTATCCTGAGGTGCGACACAGTTGGCTAAATTCAACGTCATTAAAGGGAATGTTTGCTCATCATGGAGGTTTTAATGATCGATCAATACGCGCTGAACATGGCACTAAGTGAGATGGATTGACTCCACCTTCTTTATTTTTTTAATTCATGGAGGTGGTGAAAGGCCTCTTCTTTATTCAATGTGTTCTTGTAAGAGCATTGCTCCCTGTTCACCGAGAAATAGATGAGGATTTATTTTATCTGGGGATTGTGTGATGGCCAATTGAGGCAGGAGTTCAACTAGTACCTTTCAACTAGTGTCCATGGTTACACCCTATGTATTAATGATAAGTCAAGTTATTGCATTTATAGTCACATTAGACGCAATACAAATAGTGATTACTTTATTTAGTACTTGTTCTTTACAATTGAACTGTTTTTTTTCAAGTCAACCTTTATAGAGTGCTTTATAAAAACGAGCAATGCACACTGCAAACCGCAATAGTAATGTGCTTAGATATAGTTAAATAATAACAACGACACACTTACTCCTAAAGTAAAAACCTTTCAATTCTGACTTCTTTAATCCTAGTTCCTGATTGTGTGCCTGGACAGATGTCGCACGCCACAGTGACAGGTTTGAGACCCTGGGTGGAACATGAGTTCAGGGTTGTGGCAATCAACGGTGTGGGTGTGGGGGAGCCCAGCATGCCATCCCGACACGTTCAAACTAAAGCCGCAGGTACAACAATAAGCTGATGATCCCTAACTCTGTGTTCATGTCTCTGATTGCTCACTCACCAATTTTAGATTTTTGGTTTTGTTTGTCTCTCAAATGTCGCTGCCTCTCTGTCTCTGACTCTGTCTGACTCTGTAGCCCACGGGAAAAATCGGTAGACGTTTACCCAGGTTCATCTATTCGTTATTGAATGCGTTACCCATACTTAATAACAGCATCAATTATCTTTAGAAATGTCTTCACAGCCTGTTCAGCTGCTGAGGGACGGAGGGAGACACAATTTATATTTAGTCATTTAGTAGGCACTTTTATCTGAAGCAACTGACTGTAAATATAGGTACATGTCATGAAGGAGCAGATAGTGGGTTAGATAGTGAATAAAGAGACAGGGCATCAAGGAGGAGTTATGGGATAGATAGTGAATACAGATGCACATCATAAAGCATCAGGTAGGGATTGGAAAGTGAATACAGATGTATGTCCTTCTGGAGCAGGTAGGGGTTGGATAGTGAATTCAGAGACAGGACATTAAGGAGCAGTTAGAGGGAAGATAGTGCAGACAGATGCATGTCATTGAGGAGCAGGTACAGCTTAGATAGTGCAGACAGTTACATGTCATTAGGAAGCAGTTAGCAGGCCATGGCATATTGCTCAAAGATGCCTACAGGCAGACTGCAGCCCATCGAGATCCACTACATCATGTTATTATCAAAATCCAAATTATGTGTACGGTGTACGGAAGTAGAATGGTGAATAATGTATAGTTGATCAACTGGATACCTAAATGGAAACTAATACTCCAGCATTGTCTCTATATCAGCCCTCCACAATTTGAATGCCACGATTATAGAGGACTCAAGTAGACGGAAAACATTGAAGAGAATATCCCCCTCCACACCGCGAAGCAGTGTGGAGGGGGCATTTATATATGGGGGCATATATATGGGGGCATATGAATGGGCATTTATATTACATTATTTTGTGCACTCAGAAGCATTGCCCTGTGTTCCCGTCCTGCTGGTTAAATCCCAGTGTGACCGGACTCCCACTGGTTTCTTGCTGGGCTTCATAAACTGACATCATAACACAACTAATCATACTTTGCTCAGAAAACCAAAAGAGAATACAGCTAATTATAATTGGACCCCACCACCACCACCACCACCCAAAAATAAAGGGTTTGTAGATTGTCTCACGGTTTGACATAAATCCTTTATGTTTGTCTTTAAAAAGAGAGAAGCACCACTTTACTATGAAAGCATAACCTGCAGCATTTTGGAGAATGACGTTTCTGTTTCCTGTTTCCGGTTTCCGGTTTCCGGTTTCCTGTACGGCCAGCTCCTGAGGTGGCCCCAGTGAACGTGAGCGGGGGGGGTGGCAGCGGGGGGGAGCTCGTTATCTCCTGGGAGGTAAGTGGATCCTGACTCACGGTGAAGTGAGGGCCATTGCTGTGACACATCACTTTGAGGGATTTTGCCAATGGTGGGATTTTTGCTGAGTAATAATAATAGCTGCATTTTGACCAGCATTGATGAATGCAGGTTATTTTTAAAAGGTTGTTGATTTGCTGACACAGAAATGTCATTTCAAAAAGTGTAAACTCAAGGATGTCAATCAGAATCCCTTTGGACTTCGATGGTAATTGCTGAGGCATTTCTTCATGTCTATTTTTGTTTGTGGCTGCAGAAAAAAAAGTCCAGATGCTTTGTGTATCTTTCTCTGTGATATAGTTTGCCAAAGATCAAACTGCGTTGCTTATATCTTTTTGTCAAACCTGATGAGTGCAGATGTGAGTCATGACAGAACCTTGATATCTTTGTCCTACCGGTACTCTGGAACAAACCTTGCATCTCACGGAGGCGAAGAGGACTTGAAACAAAGAAACTTGGCTCATAGGCGAATCACAAGCAAAGCAAAATGTGTCACCAAGCAGGATGTTTACCCATTTGTCTGTTTGCTCCGTATCCCTGGGGAGGCAGTGGGCTTAAGGCATCGCTACCCATGAGCTCCTACTGCCACAACCTTGAACAAAGATAGAAAGGAGAAGAAAAACGCAATATAGAAAATAAAACCTTAATTTTCCCAACAAAATATAAATTTTTTTAACATTGCTATTATCTGCATCTTGGCTAAAGAATATCTAGCTAACGACATCAAATAACAAAGAATCAGAAAAATAATATCTATATTTTTTATTTTCTCTCTATCTATCGATCTTTACATGGTCCGTCCTCCACCATTATTATCACATTCTACTCTACTTCATCTTTATCCCAGCCCATCCCAGAGGAGCTGCAGAGCGGCGAGGACCTGGGCTACGTTGTGGCGTTCCGGCCACATGGCTCCGGTGTGTGGTCCCAGTCCGTGCTGGCCTCGCCCGACGCCTCCCGCTACGTGTACTGGAACGACAGCGTCGCTCCCCTGTCCCGCTATGAGGTGAAAGTAGGGGTCTACAACGCCGTGGGAGAGGGGCCGTTCAGCCCCGTGGTCACAGTGTTCTCCGCCGAAGACGGTCAGTACTGAAGTCACGAGGCAACGTCCTGTTTTTCGCTCACACACACTAGCTTAGTCCTTCCAAGTGCTCCAGGTGCAGTCTTAGAAGGCCCAATAGTATTACAAACAAATGATCAATCAAAGGTATTTATGGTTGTGTATTTTCAGAGCCCTCGGAGGCACCGTCCAGAGTGTGGGCCAGGAGTGTGTCGTCCTCAAAGATTGAGGTGTACTGGGAACCAGTGCCACCGGGTCCTGGCAGTGGACGAATCACTGGATATGAGGTATGAACAAAAAAAAGGAAAAGTGAACCATTTCGGGCCGAGAGCTCTTGGTCGAAGGGGGGTGACATGGTATCACCATGGTAACGACCCAAATAAATGTCGGGATACTAAGTTTTTTCAGCTGTAAGCCTTGTTTTTTTGTTCCAGCAATGAGCAATGTTGTATAGGAAATGCTCCACACACCCATGGCGGAATACCACAGGTATCCTAGCGGCTTAACCCTCTGTCAGGCCCGGCCATCAACACACAGAGCTCCACACATCCACACACCTCACCGCTGGGGTCCCTCCTCACATCTGAGTGCCTCAGGCACTTCGACGCCACAAAGAGAAGGGAATTGGGTTCAGGGTGTTTGTTAACAAACAGGTTGGCCGAGAGACTGTTGAAAACATAGGATCTGTCTTTTAGTAGTAGTGACAAAATAGCATGATTACTTTTGTTGAAGATCGTATTAGAAGTATATCTGCATAAATAAAATATGATTTTTAGTTCACTACCCAAAATCCCTTCTGCTTGGGAACATTAAAGCCAAAGGGAAAAAGATCACAGGGATCCCATGATTTAGCCGACAAAAGCACAGTAGGTAGTACAGCAAGTTTGTGTGAAATTGTCACCTGCCAGCCAAAAGGCAGATAGATATTTAAGTGTTCAGCCTACATGAGAGCTGTTTATTAGTCACAGTCTAATCTCAAGGATTAAATAGGGACCAAGTGTGTTCACAGCTGCTCTCGTTTTCCAATACAACACAGTGCCTTGGGAAGCCATAGCTGTGAAAAAATAAAATGTGTTAACATCACGGCACTCTACAACAAACTCTCCCCCGGGGATCGACGTGAGAAAATCTGGATATTTTGAAAAACCGTGATCTTTCAATGGAACAAACACAAGGTTACGGCCCAGGCTAGCTTTAAACCTTTGTGGAGTTACAGTGTAGGTTGAGTCGTCTCACGGAGGGGATATCTTTAGTTGTAGTCCTTAAAAACAGCGGTGTAAACTTTAAATCCTTCTTTAAATCAAATTGTTTGGCAATCCCTCAATGACCTCCTTAAGAGCAATTCAAAGTCGTTATCGTAAATTGATAGAAGATAGGATTTGTCATAATGTGGAACTAAAATGTTTTTGACAACCTTTTGTAGTCAAGCAATGCATAGTCAAAGCAAAACTGAAAAGGGAAATCCGAAGTACATACATTTCACGAAGGAATTATCTTGTAATGACCGCTGATTTTACTGTATGTACTGAAATGTTTGCAGACTTCACTGTTAACCTACATTAGCGAGAGTTGTGCCTGCAGATGTAACTACAGTTACATAACCATCCAGTCTTAGCGTAGCTAGGCACACAAACCATGTCGTGTACACGGCAGCCAATCAGAAACACCCCATTGATGGCACCATCCCCAATGCCGTGAGCGAATTTTACTGGTCGACTAAGTGCAGCCTGAGACCATTCCTCTTCTGCTCTCCCCCCCGACACTTCTCCAGTACTTGGAATAGGTTGATATGTTAAAGGGCTCAGTTTACGCTCCTCTACTCCTAGTTATAATGATGTTATATCTCCCATGTGCTTTACCCTTTATGGCTTTTAATAGCTTAAAGGCAGCCATGATGAATGCAGTCTGTTGGACTAAACTAAGTACTGGGAGAGAGGACGCAGGGGTAAAAGAAAAAAAAAACTGTGCAGAGGAAATGTTAATCAAAGTATCAAAAATGTACACGGTAAATTAAATCATACCATGAAACACAGTTTACATCATTGGAAATCCTCGCTACATTATGGAAGATATCTAATTGACCCGAATCCTAAAGTTTCCATTTGATCAACTGTACATTATTCACCATTCTACTTCCGTACAGCGTACAACGTACTCCCTGGTACCCATGGCTTACGGGACAAGGTTGGGAAGAACATCTGAACCCTTTTCCCCCAACAGCCGGCGGCAAAGGGTGGGATGAGGGGGGACACAGGGGGGACATGGGGGACAAAATGGCATGTGACTGGAGTGACTTTGTGGGACCAGAGGAGGTCATTTAATAACAGTGTACGCCAGACCTCTCACTAGGCCACGGTCCACCTGTCTGCGGCGCTGAATAGCAGATGGCAGACGTAAGATAAGCGAGTGGCGTTGGCCGCCTGGCTCTGGGCGAACACCGCGCACGGCAACAAGCCCGCCGTCAGGATATTGGCAGTGATGATGTCATCTGCATTCATTTAAATGGAGAGCGAGAGAGAGAGAGAGAGAGAGAGAGAGAGAGAGAGAGAGAGAGAGAGAGAGAGAGAGAGAGAGAGAGAGAGGAGAGAGAGAGAGAGAGAGAGGAGAGAGAGAGAGAGAGAGAGAGAGAGAGAGAGAGGGAGGGAGAGAGAGGGAGAGGGAGAGGGGGGGAGGGGGAGGGACAGAGAGAGAGAGAGCCACGGTGAGAGAGAGAGATATTTTTTGTTATTTTGTTTTCTTTGTATTGTAAATGAATAAACGTCTTATTTATGGGATTTATGGGATTTATCTATTTTCACGTTTAAGTTTAGTAGTTTACTTTTAGATGTTAACGTTGTTTAAACAATTTTAACATCTCAAATGAACTATCTTATGTGCAAATGAACCATGCTAATTATGTTTTTTGTTATTGTTGTGATTATTATAATGATTATTATGATTATGACTATTATGACTATTGTTATCTTACAAGTGAACTATATTATATGCTAATCAACCACACAATTGCACTATATTATTATTATTATTATTATTATCATTATCATTATTTGACAAATGAACGACATTATTCTCAAATGAGACTCAAAGGATCCTCCAATCCTCGGGTAATCGGGATCATGTCTCCGGCGCAGGTCCTCTGCTGGCAGGAGGGTACGGAGCAGAGTGCAGGACAGTGGATGAGGGTGGCCGAGGGCGCCCCGGGGCCAATGAGGGCTCTGTTCTCCGGCCTGAAGTCCAGCGCCCTGTACCTCGTCACTGTCCGGGCACGCAACAGTGCCGGCCTCGGCCCCACTAGCGCCCTGTGTAACACCACCACCAAGAAACCCCGTAAGACCACCACTATGCCATGACTCTAGCATTCACCGCGTATAGATTATTATTATTTTTTTTGGTGTTTGATTTAAGGGACGCCAGACAAAGCAGTAATTGCTTAATTATACTGTCAATAAAAGTACATGCATCGTAACGCTAAAAATGAAATGACATCAGTGCTTAGGAAGATACGATTGCTTAAAGATTCCTGTGATTCCTGTGTAGTGATTAATGTTACATCTTAAGCATTTGTCAACAAATAAAGAGGAAACAGTATTCTCAAAATAACTGATGCAGACCACTTAGCAGACGCTTCTATCCAAAGTGTCGTAAAAATTAAAACTGTTGACATTGACATGGTTGTAACTAAACTTTTAGGCTCATCCAAAAGAAGAGATGTGTTACCATGAAACTGACCTCATTATTGCTAAAGTGTTTTTTGAGCCTTTTTAAGAGGCAGAGCTGTCTTATAATTATACACGCACCAACACCAATAAGAAAAAAGACATGTTTTCATTCATTTGTGGTTGCAGTTTGACATGGGGGTCAATAAAGAAAGAGGTCCCAAGTCGCTTATCAATTTGCTCGTGGCTTTAAGGATGAGTGAGGGGTTCCGTGGATACAATCAAATGTGAGCATGGATTTTCATGTGTCGTGCTGGGATCTATTCCTGCATGCGCACACACGTGTCGTTATTGTGTCCCCGTCTATTCTGTCACATCACAGCTCCAAGTCAGGCCCCGGGCAGTATTGAGTGGAACCTGACAAACTCCAGGATCTTTCTGAATTGGGAACACGTCAAAGCGCTGGAAAATGAGTCTGAAGTGACGGGGTATAAGGTCAGTGTGTCACCTTGACAGCAGAAAGACCTTAACTGGGAAAACAATATCCTCGCCTGCTGCTATCATAGCAATAAGGTGCCTCTCTTGGTTGGGGTACGGTGGTGGGGGGGGGGGGGGGGTTTGCTGATGAAGCTTACCACCCCAGTGTCACGTTATGGATCCCTTCCTGTCTGACTCCTCCAAATTAAAAGATCTCTCCCAGGTGATAAAGATAATCTCTCTCGTTGAGGACTGAATGAATTGGGGGACCCAGGCCATCACCCCCAGTAAAACGATAAATGTCATTCTAGACATTTTGCGCAGACTTTGTCTTTGTCGCAAACCAATTGTCTGGACAATTTCTATGAATTGGGGTTCTGTCCACATCCTCAGTGTTTTCTATTATTTATTTACTATTTTCAGGGATACTTGCTTACTTGCTTACTTGTTTTCCTTTTAAGCCTCTCCAATTCCTAGACTTTTACTTTTCATTTCTGTTCCAAATGATTGTCTGTGTTATGTTTAAAGGGTGTGACATAAATAAACGTCCCTGGCCTAACCTGTAAGACATATTTATTTCTTGGAAATATCCACCGCATGACACCAAAGACATACTTTGGCAACAACATTAGAAACCAGTTTCTCAACAGCTTCAAGCAAAAGCTGTTCATTTATTTGTTGATCGTTCCTATTTTGATCATTTGATCACGTAGCAACCTTTCTATGTGTGTGTATACATGTGGGCATGTGCGTGTGTGCGTCTGTGTGTGTTTGCGCCTGCACGAACTTGTGCATGTGCGCGTGTGTGTTGTGGGTGCCCTACCGTCCTCAGGTGGTGTACCGGGAGACCTGGCAGGGAAGAACTCGCATCCTGGAGACCAACAGGACCAGCGTGGAGCTTCAGGTCCCCTCCGACGAGGGGCAGGACTACCTTATCCACATCAAAGTCCTCACAGACGGTGGCGACGGTGGCAGCAGTGGCCCCATCCGGATACCAAAGATGTCAAGTAAGGCCGACGCCAGTACTGTGATGAAGATAGGAACGGAAAAAAAGTGGATAAATGATTAAACTAGCAAGAGGTCACGCAAGATTTAACACATTTAACAAGACTAAGTATCTTATTAAGTAGCCCTTTCAGGCTGCCCGACACAATCACTGCGAGGAACTTTTCTTACAGCGGTGACAGTAAATCTGTGAAGGGAGACATCGAAATGACCTCCAAAGGGAGACATTAAAATGGCGTGTATGTCTGCTCTATGGCTCAATTTGGAGAGGGAGGAAACATACTGTTATTGCTGAAGAGAATTCTAGATAGGAATCTTGTGAGGTGGTAGTGGGCTTCATTAATAAGATAAACATTTCATTAACCAACGTCGCATTTTCAAGGCGATCACAGGACTCTCCGTTTGAACCGTACATTGAAGGAATCCTTGTATTCTTCTTGTTCACAGGTCTTAATTCAAAAGGAAGCGACGACCCAGAATCGAGATGGATTTGTTGTTTTGTACTTTTGATAGTCTTACTTATGACCTATTAGCAATGTCTCTGTCTAGTGAGCACACTGTTTAGCATTCAATGCCTCTCCTTGTTGATAAATGAGAGCGGCAACTCTTCTAAACCACATGATGTGCATATTAAAATAGGTGACGGATCGTTCTTTTGTAAAAGTTTTACTCAAAAGATATACAGCTGGACTATTGCTTGTGTCAGTTTCAGATTGTGATTATGGTTGTATATTGATTTGATGCTGTTTTGTCTGGTGACATTCTGTGGTGCATAGGGTTTAAAGGGACCTGTTCTAAGGTTGATTGAATAATTTCTTAAGCCTTATACTCTTACCTGCTTTCCTTGAAGCATCGTGCTACTAACCTTTGCAGCCTTAAGCAGGCTCCATTTTCCTTCTCAAAAATAACCCTTCTCCTTCTTTTTAGCGCAAGTATGTGAAACATATTGCATATTTCTTCAAGTTACTTCCGTTCGCGCCAGCTCCAATGTGATTTACACACGCAAAGTCAAGCGTTAAGGGGAAGTGAGATGCTCTGGTTGAGGGGATTATACAAAGAAACAGCAATGTGGAGACAAGTTGTTCTTATTAAACAATCCAAGTATGGAGAACGCAGCTCTTTCAGAGAGGTTCACATATTTCTAAGTGGAGACAATTCTTTAAAGTACTTGCTGTTAATAGAAGGCTAATTTCCCATTTTTAAATGCTGCCTTAAAACTTCAACGAAATCATAATCATTTCTCAATTTGCTTTGAAACAAATGATCCAGTTGGGATCTATATAGCTGAAAGGTCACGCTTATCAATGGCATGGGGGTAGTCTTGTATTGTTCTCTCATTCGTGTAATTGTCCCTGTAAATGTCCTTGATTAGTTGGTTCTGAAAATACATTGTATTTCTGTCAAAACATTTCAGAAAGCATATTCATTCTAAATGTATGTCTTCCACAGTGCAATATGTACATGACATTTACTTTTAGCAGATGTTTTTATTCAAAGCGACTTACAAAAATACCTTGGCAGTTAAGATGTGGCACTAGGATGTGCGTTATTTACTGTGTGTGTTCGTGTGTGAAAGTGTGTGTGACTGTTTGCATGCGCTCAGCGTCTTTACATTATTTTTCTCCCTTATTTCTGTTGACAAAGCAGCCAATCAACACAATTAGTGGAACACATACTGTTCTTCAAACACACACACACACACACACAGAGACACAAACAGAAACACACACACACACACACACACACACACACACACACACACACACACACACACACACACACACACACACACACACACACACACACACACACACAGAGACACAAACAGAAACACACAGACACACACACACACACACACACACACACACACACACACACACACACACACACACACACACACACACACACACACACACACACACACACACACACACACACACACACACGGTATGTGGCTTTCAATGTAATGGGGTAAAGCTGGTAATCACAGAGGAAGGCTAGTGCCATGCTGAGTAGCTCACTTCCATTCTCACGTTGTTCTGTTGATAGAACAACACAACGCCAACATTTGTTTCTGTTTAAATTAAAACAAAACATTGAAATGTCTTTCTTCGCCTGCATTTACTGCCTTATTTGAGTGACGTGCCGTCCTGAGACTTTCATTGGTAGTTATCCCAATGTATCTGAGTCACTGATGTATGACTTACACTTACAGTGAAGCAACTCTTTACAGTAGGGACACATGAATGAACCATCCATTCACATTAATTAATGAAGTAATAAGCATTGACTAACAGTCAATTAACAGTGAACTTATGGTAAAGTTACCACGGATTAACTTTTGCACACCATAACCTTAGTTAACATCGACACCATTAGTAAACATGAACCATTAGTCAATTATTATTCTACTGTTAACTTAGTTAATGCCTATTATTGCATTGACTAATGTTAATTAATTTGAATTTATTTATCCTTATTGTAAAAAGTTACCCCTTTGGTACTTCTTAATTATACATCTTAACATGGCCTGTGTCTTCTTTTTTTATCTTTGTTTGAGTTTATTACCGCACTGTGGTGGTTCTTACTTTGGGTTGGTGGTTTTATGGGATTTTTTATTTACTCCATTGAAGAACTTGATAGGGCTGCATCCTTGATGTCACTGAAACAATATTAGATAGAATATATTGAACTATAAAATCCAGGTTTTTTATTTGCTGAATTAGTTGGAGAGGGAGTTCTCATTTATATTCATCAGCCATATGTGTGTATAAATAAGTTTAACAATGAGTATTGTCTAATTTCTGAGGATTATATGTTTCTGGTTTTATATAATAACTATACTATTTGCGTTAGTATCTCAATACCATTGTATTCATGTGTGGATCATCTCTGTGAGATGATATTAATGTTCAATAAAGATTTCACATTGAAACTGATCTTTGCTTGACCTGGTTAAGTTCATTATGCTCTGAAACTGTGCAAGACGTGTGCTGAGAAAGAGAAGGTTAACAGCCCTGTTAACCTGAACCGGCTGGTCAAATTAAGGGTGGAGAGTGACTGCCAGAGGGCAGACCCGACAATATTCAGCAAACATTAGGCAGATATTATGTATCTTGGTGTATTGCTTGTTTGAGTGTGCGTGACACAGGATTATGAGAGACGGGTCCACCCTCTGAATGTAAACTGTAAACCCCAGCCAATAGGACATCTAGAACAGAGAACAGGAAAAATACTGAAATATTCATGGCCCTTTGAGAGTACACACTTTACACAAAATTAGGTTCTATTAACATTCATTTCTAAGTTTTAATTTCTACACAGGGTCATCCAAAAAAAGAATCCACTCTTAAACATGCAAAACGATTAACGACAGGTTCCTAGATGTGTTCTCTTTCAATTTAATATAATGGCGGCATAGTACAGTTTTCAGAAACCAATTGGACAAAGCGAAACAAAAAATGCAGTTTACTTCATGCGTCTAATTCAAACAATAAACACTAACTGCATGTCATTTTAGTTTCTTTCTCTGAGGGCTGTTCCTCCCGAAACAGTGAGATAGGGTTTGGACCAGTAATCTGCACAGGAAGTGCCTTGGACTATTTGGCCACTTAAATCTCATATAGCCATCTTACAGTCATTATTAAACCCCCGCTGTCGAACGAAAATGGTCCCAGTCACCATTTGTAACCCTAAGTATCATTCCGATGTATAACATTTTAGCGCAGCACTTTTCAGTGTTGTTTTCGTAAATTCACTGTCACACAATATGTCAGTGACAGTTGTGTGTTTATTCAGAGTTAATTTTGACAACAGGAAGTTGATGGTAGCTGTGTTCAGACAGCTATGTCCTTCCGTTGCATTTATCACTGCCTTCTGTTATTTTAATCATTCAACAATTAACTTTCATTAAATTTCCTAGTCATTCATCGTTCCTAGTTCTTCACTGTCAATAGTGGGGGGGGGGGGGGGGAGGTGGCGTCAAAAACACAACCTTAAAGCTCCTGTCTGTAGGATTTCACAGTTGTAAGAGAGACTGCAGAAACAAGTTATATTTTTATACTTATTAACCGAATAACTTCCCACCCCCCCTCTCTGCAACCACCCACTTTTATAATGCTGCGCCTTTAAGAATGACTTAAAAGGCATTAGTTTGTTTAGTATGAGAACAAGGCTCATTCCCCGAGCCTTGTTTTCGAGGCAAATCCAGGATGGAGATTTATATCATCTTCTTTGCTGCAAAAAAGTCTCACCAATAGTGTGTAAATCACACGTTACTTCAAGTAGAACTTTCAGGGTACATTGCAGTGATGTTTCGCTGTATTACCATCCTGATGCCGTACATACCGCCGGCGCATTTGGAAATAATCCATATCACATCCAACTTGGATTTTTCATGCACTATTACACATGAGGAATTGATCAGGTTAGCTGCTGCTAACCATCCCGGCCCACTCACATCAAATGAAGTCGTGTAGCAAGTCTTTTTTGAAAAGTGCTGCACAACCTCGTTTGACTTGAGTCTAAGCCGGGCGGTTCCACAACTATATACAACTCATCTCAACTTAAATATGTAAAGCAAATTGAAGGAGACGCAGAAGCAGACGAAGCAGAGCAAAGGCTCGTGACTTGCTGCTAATCCTTTATTCACGGATGAATCATCTTGAGAAGCCTATATCATCCCAAGGATGGCTTTACCTCCACCGGGCAAATACGCAACGGCATGCAGCCCTGCATGGAGCTCAGCTCCACTCAATACAGTCACGTGACGCCTCGTGTAGGACAATCTCAAGGCCCCCCCCATAGGTAACAAGGCGGCCTGCTTGATAAGGCCACAATGAATTTGCTAACTACATGCAGACTCCCTTTTCCCCTATTTCTACTTTTTTAATGAGTATTTTATCAGTGCCCCATGGAGCTTGTAAGGCAGGGTTTATTTTCGGTATATTGGAAGGGTGAGGGGTGGAGGGGTGCCTACCTCCTCTCAGTCTGTATAAATAGGACTTGTTGTCGGGTTAGGTGCGGCGCTCGGGTGGAGGGAGGCTGACAATATTTGGGGAGAGTATTGTCTGGATGTGGGCTGTGAGACGTGTCAGGAAGTGACAGCGTGTGGACCTGCACGGGGGCTCCCAAAGCCGGGATGAAGCAGGCGGTGATGGACAGAAGATTGGCTGAGAATTAAAAAGGACTATGAGCTCGCTCCGAGCTCGGCGGGACAGCTGACAGCCAGTGCTTCCCCTCCCCTGGTTTCCCCGCCGGCTGGAGCACCCTCCGCACGGAGGAGTCCTGCCGCCAGAAGAACAGACCGACACAAAGATTGGAGACATCACCCCTGTTCATACCCAAGCCCACATGCCTTTTTCTTTTTGCATTTGAGCTCAGTGCTCAAGAGTATTGTCTGACAGAGAACAGTCCTAAGTATCGCACCCCAACTGTTTTGGGGTTGTTTCCCAAGTTGTTTTGCTCCTGGCATTTTTTTATTAAAAACCAAGGATAGCAACTGAAAAAGTTTAATTAAGCAGTGGCAGCAATGAGGGGGGTGTGTGATGAATATCTTATTTGAGGTGAAAATGAAATATCTGAAGAACAATTATCAGGTTAGTGGATAAGGTGTGTAAAGATATAACATCATACTACAGTAATATTTTAAATATGATTTACTTCGTACATTATTAAAAAATGTGTTTCATAAATATACACTATATACTACATAAAGTTATTTTATGGTAAACCAAAAATAATACTAAAAGATTAAACATGCTTTCAACAGTAAACCTCCACATGAAGAAGTATAACTGAAATGATTAGCCATGAACAGCATGAGGGTGAAGGGGGGAAGAGGATTTGGGGCATGTCACTGGGTTTGATTGATTAAACTGGGCATTCAGAGCCTCCATGTTAACTTGCATTAAACCTCTATCAAACACAAAGCACTCTGTGATGTTTGATGAGTTTACTTCAGTCTCTACCCCATCGATTCCTTGCTATTCCCTTGGGCTACGACAATGAAAACCCACACCTTGATAGTCAGAAGATCTTAAGATCAATAGGCCTACATAGATTAAATGCTAAATCACATATGGTTACAACTTGACTTCTTGGCTTCCCTGACAATCCCAAAAAGAATTTAATGGTAGGCTTATACTGTATGTTTGTTGAAAATATTGTCTCTTCAGGAAAATGTATTCAGATTTTGATGTGATAGCATTGTTAGCATTTAAATCAGACATCAAAATATTTAGCTGTTGAGGTAGAAACACTGTTTTGACCACATAATGGCCCCCAGACTTGCGACACAGCGCAGGTCACCAAAGGGTGCACATAAGAGCCTGTGCCGCCTGTCAAATCCGGCCAGTTTGTCCGGAGCGCGCAAGATGTTAAATTTGTGGTGCGAACATCTCTTATCAAAATCGCGCCCATAGGCCAACCCTGGCTTGTTATGTTACAAAACAACGGGCCCATCCTTGCCATTTAGAAAGCCATTTTGAGCTTAAAGTGGGACATCTTTCATTTCCCAATGCAACACAGACTAATGGTTCACCGGCATTTGTGACACGGAAGCACCCTGACTGACGTTCTTGGCTGGGTGTGACAGTTTGCACATTACCAGAATAGAAAAGTGTCGTTGGTTGGCCCATTATGGTTTATTTTCTTTCGATTTTATTATGCTCTTATGGGGAAATGTGCGTAGAAACATTACAGCATTTATGTCATGAGACAGTGTGTAAAACCTTCCACGTCTATAAGTTATGATGTAGGCTAATCAAATAAGAACGTACAGTATGTGTTTCTTGCTTATACATAATACCATTATTTGAGGGGCACATGATCATTATAATGACAGGGGTGCTGGAATATCCCTCCTTTATTTATGATCTCAAGATTCCACTTACAATACAGAACCAAGTCATTCATTAATTTGTTCAGTACTTCGTCATCCATAAACCATCCAAAGGTCTACTGTGACTTGAGAAAAATACAGAAAATGTGATTCTCTTCAAAAGACTGGGAAGGTCCAAAAGGAAATAGCAGCAAGAAGCAATTTCATGGGATCGGGGATTGTTCAATGTTTTGTACAAGTCAATCGAATAATCGTTAACGCCTCGTTGGAAAACCCAGTCTCACCAAAATGCGTAGGCCTACAGATCGCACGGTTTGACATGCGTGCAGTACATACGCCAAATGACCATTTCGCGTGCATATGATGCGCAAAACCCAGCATTAACTACTGTGGAGGGCGGATGCGTATATTTTTTCTTGCCAGTTTTTACTGTGGAGGGCGGATGCGTATATTTTTTCTTGCCAGTTTAACGGTGTCAAATTGTGGCTGTGACGTACTACCGAATTTCAGACTTTAACAACCATTTTATTGCACTTTTCCTTATCGGAAGCCGGAAATTCCCGAATTCTGAGTAAAGTTCAATGCAGCATGCATCGCTGGTGACGTCGGTATGGGTATAAAGTGATGCGTGGTATGTGTACGCATCCGCCCTCCACAGTAGTTAATGCTGGGTTTTGCGTATCATATGTACGCGAAATGGTCATTTGGCGTATGTACTGCACGCATGTCAAACCGTGCGATCTGTACGCATTTTGGTGAGACTGGGTTGAGATTTGCATAATACTAACATGTTGTCATACAATCTATGAGCTAACACCTGTCACTTGTCATGATGACGGGAGTCTTTATGAATGTTTATGGCTGTTGTCATTGTTTGAGATGTCTTTGTTATGATGACCTGACATTAACCAAGACAACATAACCTGTCAAAAACATGGCACACCAGGCCTAATTATAAAACCTTACTATACTAATCTTTACCCAACCTAGGCCTACAGTGATAACATTTTCATTGAGATTTAAATAAATGTTGTGACACTGCCAAATATTTTAAAACACCTGAACAAAGGCAATAGAGAAGTCAAGAAATAGTTTTTTCTTTTGTTTATTTGCACAACAAATATTTCTTAAGAAAGTTGTCAGTACAAATAAAATATTAAAAGCAGAAAATATGACCTTTATATTATATCGATTTCGGAGGCAAATAAAGGCAGAATTGTATAAAAGAGTGTGGGGGGGGGGGGGTTGAGCGGTGCAAAGAGAAGAGACTCATGTAGTTTGAGTAGTCAGGTGGGCAGTGAGGTCCACGACGTCTCAACAGGGCGTACGTCAATAAGGACACGTCGCCTTTTCATCAATTGTTCATTGTGCGAGTACAAAAAGGTAAAACTATCTCTTGAATTTCCTCCTGCTTGGGCTATGGTATTTTAATATTGTCTTTGTTACGACAACTCGACCTTAACCAAGACAACATAACCTATCGAAAACATGCCGTAGAAGGCCTAATTATAAAACCATACTAAACTGAACTTCCTTTACCCAAACTACAGTGATACAATTTTGACTTTGCATTAAGGTGCTGTTTCACCAGGTGAAGTCAATGGTAGTTTTTCCTTGAGTGTATTGTCGATTGTTTCATATATAAGATGTATCCATGTGATTTGAGCCTACAATCTGTTGACTACTGCTTTTGCTTATTAAAATAATTTGACTATAAAATAACATTCAATGACATTTTAATGAAATGTCAAAATTGTAACACAGTAGTTGAGGTGAATTCACTTATTAATGACACAATTATAACAATCTTATGACAGCCAACGTCAAGTTAAACAAATCTAAGCTAAACAGGTAATGTAAACATCGTTCTTTTGTAGGCCTCCTATGGAATGTATATGTTATGTTGTCTTGGTAAATGTGACGTTGTCAAAACAAGGAAACTTACGTATCATGAAAAACTTATAATGCTGGTGTCATGTCAGTCTCTTGCACACCCCTTCAAATAAGGTGTAGCCTAAACAGCCACACACTCATTAGTCACTATATAAGATTGACACGTGACAGCTTTAGGTTAAACCGAGACAACTCCAGTTGTCAAGTTCAGTAGCAGATTCAGAGGATCCACTGTATGAAGGAAAACTCTCTCTCTCCCTTGGTTAGCAGGGGCATCTACACATTGACCTTAAGAAACTGAATCAAAATGTCAAACTCAAGCTCTTGACACCCGGGTGGATTGCGAGGTACCCAGAGTCCTCCGCGTTCTCCCAGTGACAGTGCAAGGTTATATTTAGGCAGACATCTCTTTTGGATAAGGTGGACATTTGCCTTCTCCTTCATTACACCATTAGAGCGCCACTGGTTGGAGGAGGGGCAGAGACACCCACCCCCGCGCACACTCACACACATACACATGCACGTGCATATACACACATATACATGTGCACACACACACACACACGAACGTACACACAAATAGACACACTCACGCATGCATGCATACACACACGCACATACACTGCAATCAGCTCCAGATATGTTGTCCTCCCTCCAGCCGTTTTAGAGAGACAGTGGATCCGTTATCTACATGAATTGATTTTTGGTCAGAGTACGGCAGAGCGCGATACCTCCCCAAGCTTTCAGATGGTTATAATAAACCAGCCTATCCTCATATCCCCCCTGTACTCCTTTGTGGTGCTCCCATGTTCTCGCCTCACCCTTCAACCCCCAAGCCCTCCACCCCCACCTCCACCTCCACCCTTTGCCTCGATCCCTCCGTAAATGTCTGATTGCTGAGTGAGACTGTCTAGCAGATTCTCCAGGGGTCCATTTCCAACCTGTGTTTATAGTCTGCGCTGCACTGCTGATAAGGCGAGCCAACCGAGCCGTCACGGAACGGATATCCCAGCGAGTTGCGGATTTTAGATTTCACATTTAGCCTCACATTTGAGCATTGGCCACTTTTAGCTTCTCGTGTGCCCTTCACATTGGCATCGGCACCGTGGTCTCGCGATTTTACTAGTGGCCTTATATGACAGCGTTTAATTTTTTTTTATTGGTACACACATTATGTTAAAAGTATCCAACCGTCACAAGGACACTATTTACTTTACTTTGTCACATGCTGAAATCCTGTGCCGTTAAAAAACAAAGAAAGGACTGCTTTCAGGCTGAAGAATGTATAGACAGACTGATTTAAAAGTTGTTCACACTAAAGAAAAAATATAAACTGGTATATCCTTATTAAAGTGGTTTATGAGTCAATTTAAATATATTGTTTTAAAAACTCATTTTTTTCATATAGCCAGTTAGGCCTATATATTAGTTCAAACCATTTAACAATGAGTTAACATCAATATCAAACATTGTCAAATGCAGGATTACAATAACGTCAGATGAATAATTAGTCGACTTCAAGATAGTGAACACAAGATGGGAAAACAATTAGACCCACCACTGGTACTAATAAGACTACAATAACTAAGGGCAGTGCTCAAAAACCATGCAACCACATAATTATTTTTTGAAAGAGCGCAGACACGTATCAGGAAATACAGTATAGTGTAATTAAATCCAGACTGAAATTTAGTATTTAGAATCTCAGAAACAGGATGTTGAATGCATTTTTCAGTATCATTAGCCGATCATTAGCCTCTTTGATTAATGAGATATGTGTTTTAACACCTAGATGCTGCCACTGCAACGTCATGGCTCTTTAGTAAAAACAATGTTGGAGGAAGGAAAAAGCATCATGCAGAGAGACAAACTACTGCTGTGAGGCTTAGGAGGCAGCAGAGCGAAGGATGTGGCAGCCCCATCTCAGCCGTGGTCCCGGCTGAGTTTCAGGGAATGGGTTTGCTTTTGTCTGTGTGCCCAGCGTGGGGGTGTTGTGGTGGGGCAGGTGGAACACTGGGGTATTTCTGCGCACTGTTTGTCCATTGAGCCATCCTGAACCCTATGACATTCGTGGCCCTGGTTGAGGTCTGCTGGCATGAACTAGTTGTGGCTGGCCTTTAAACTTTACTGCCTTCCCGTCAGCCACAGAATCTGGATTGTTTCTTCTGATTTTAGCTTTAGACTAAGTACTAGCGTGTAGACTGGAAAGTGTAGGTAAGCTTATTTTGTCAAATAAATTCTAGGTTTCTCATTCAGTAGTACACCAAAAAGAAAAGGAAGGACCATTAGTAATTCATGAGGCGACAAACAGTTGTTCTGAAAAGCGCAAAGGATTAAAAGGGTTAACATTGGTGTTTGTTTGGTTTAATTTTTGTCATTCTTTTTTTTTATTATTCTATTTGTACAGTACAATTGTCCTGAACTTTGCGGATAATATGGGATGTAGAATGTCCAAACAATACCTAAAGCAGATTTTTCTCATCTTTCTGTGTAATTTGTCTGTTTATTCTTTCCTTGTATGTTATTTGTCTAACCTTCTGATGAATGAAATAGCACTTTAGAGGGTGAAACGTTTCACAGGATTCCATGCTTAAATTAGATTCTTATGTATTTTGTCTTATGTCCTCAGTTCCATCGTTTTTAACTACAGCCCATAAATTGTCATTATCTTAGCAAACTGAATTTGTCACTAATTCGACTCCTCTCTTTTGAGAGTGAAGATCCTCTTGAACAACATCTAAATATAACTCACTTGCCAAACATTCACTTACCTCGGCTTCACATCCGTTTCAGGAAAAAGATTTCAAGTTAATATGTTCCTTGGAAAATATTAAAATTGATCCTCCGTTAAAGTTGTACCTACTACACTCGACTCTGCAAAAACCCAAAACACAATCATCATCTCCTAAAAGAATAAGCAGGCAGAGATTTGAGAGAAGGCAAAGAAAAACACGATTAATAGTGAGAGGTTTCATTTAGTTAGGTGAGTGCTGTATGCAGCACTCGACTATTGTTCTTCTTAATTGTATTCTTTCTTTCTTTCTATCTTCCTTATTATTCTCTACACACTTTGGGACACATCTTCTTCCTCAATTTTTCACCTAGTGACTCCATTCCAATTTTAAAATGTTCAGAATAGATTGGAATCGCTTCTTTTCACTTTTTTTTTTTAATATCTTATACTTTTTGAGATATTTTACTTTTAAAAAACTATCTTTTTTTAAAATGGGAGTCAATTTGACTTCCATTTCCATTTCCTCTAGGACTTCAACTGTTTAAGACATAAGGCGACGGAACCTATGAGGCCGCGGGGCCAATGCCCCCCCACTTTTCGTAAAATTAATTTTTTTATTTTTATTTTTGCCTGTATTGATGAACTATTTTGTTTCTTAGTAATGCTTTGCGTCTAATAGTTGTTACCATAACAAATGAAACAGAGCTTCGTCTCCCGTGACCTATATTGATTTAGTCTAAAACGTTCTCAACGATTCAGCCAATGAGGGAGCTACAGCAGGTAGTAATCACGTTGCCATGGCCCATGGGTGAACCAATGATAAGGCACCACTCACACAGTTAAGCTAACGATCGCTGTAAGGCTTCAATATCATGCAAAGCACTTGTATGTTTTCTTTCTACATTGACCAATTGATGCTTAGGTAAAGTATGGTGTTTATGCTGCTGCGCTGCTGCTGCTGCTTGCTATGCTGGGTCAGACGACACGAATTCAGCCCAATTGCCCGATTCGTTTAATTACACACCGGCTTGCTTATTCTCTAAAGACAAACATACACAAACACACCACACAAACCACAACATCACACACACACACACACACACACATCAACACACACAACACAAACACACACACACACACACACACAACACACCACACCATAATACATTCGACACTCTCAATATTTTCAGTTCCATTCATCATTTACATTCTGCATTTTTAGCATGTCTTGCGCTCTTTCGTTCAGCGTCATCATGTGTTCAACATATTACATTTTCTAAATGGTGTGCATGTTTACATTGTTCTCTATTTAGACTCTTGAACTTTTGTACAATCCTCACTTGTTTTAAGCATTTAACGTTTCATCATGTTAAATCCATGTGGATACGGGCCCCTCACGGACAATGTGAATTATTATAATTGATTTAGACTTTTTTCATTTTGTTTGTTCGAATATTGTACGCCAAAGATATCAATTCCCAGTATTAAACAAATAATATAGTTCATCCAATTGGGACAGACACTGTTTTATGGGAAATGTATCACAGGCTAAGGTTACTGCAAATGTAGCGGTCCAATCCATATAAGTGGCAGAGATATAATTTTTTGGGGGGATTCTGTATATAATAGGAGAATGACGAGAATTAGTTTATATAAGAAAATGTAGCCGTTGACTCTAGTTCGTTCTAAAATAATAAATAGCTGTTCGTTCATAAGGATGCATTACTTTTAGAGAGATGTGGCCATGTTATTCATTCGATTCACGGGAATTTAGCCTCCAACCATGTTACAGATATCCTCCATTTTTGTGTCCACTTATCAAGCTTGCTTTCCTATGACTTTGGCCGGGATCTTGGAGGGAAGAAAGATTGATCAGGCATTTCCTACTTCGGCGCACCAGTGGTCTTTCTAACTGATGGATAGTTAAATGAAGAAGATTACATATTAATTAAATATAATATTGTGTTCTTCAAAATTAAATTATGACAAACGTAATTAGCAGTTTTACCCCTTCAGTATCCAGTCATAAAACATGGTGGTGGCGGCAGATTAATTCTGTTTTGTAAAAGGTGGACAGTTGGTTCCAAACTGAAGGGTGGTTATTTTCTAAATATAAAGAGGAGATCTAAAGGGATGTATCAATTATACAAGCACATGTGTTGCTATTAAGCACCAAAGTATGGTAATAGTGTAATACATGGCCTTGCACTTACAGGTCATCTAACCTTGACCAGGCCTATATCCACTACTTAAGTGCTCTTTTTAGTATCCGCAGAAATGCTCCATGCTTCCGTGTGTCCTTTGTCTGTATCGCCTGTCATAACACCTCTAATTTCCATTAATGCATGGTTGCCATTAACCCTGCATTCCCTGTGATTGGATACTGCCCTGTCGATCAGGAACATTCACTTCCAACGTAATTTATTGATTGTGGGGAAACTGAGATTTTATGTATCCATCATTTGTTGTCTATTTAAAAAAAAAATGAAGGTATCCTGTATATGTATTTAAAGTGTGTGTGTGTGTTTGTGTGTGTGTGTGGGTGTGTGTGTGTGTGTGTGTGTGTGTGTGTGTGTGTGTGTGTGTGTGTGTGTGTGTGTGTGTTGTTTGTGTGTGTGTGTGTGTGTGTGTGTGTGTGGTGTGGCGTCGCGTGCGTGCGTGCGTGCGTGCGTGCGTGCGTGCGTGCGTGCGTGCGTGTGTGTGTGTGTTTTGGATATGTGTTCTTATTGAGTCTAGAATGGATTGAGCCAAGCAAATAAAAGCACCCATGTCA
This sequence comes from Melanogrammus aeglefinus, assembly GCA_900291075.1. Classification (NCBI taxonomy): domain Eukaryota; kingdom Metazoa; phylum Chordata; class Actinopteri; order Gadiformes; family Gadidae; genus Melanogrammus; species Melanogrammus aeglefinus. Next base: position 106,215 of record OLKM01000617.1, on the reverse strand, counting down.
GTGAATACTGTGTGTATTCACTGACATGGGTGTATGAATAAATATGTAATCATTTAATTCTGTTTTGGTGTGATATATTAAACATTTTTTAATAGGTAATACCACAATTTACAATTAAAAGTCCATCCCACAAAATGTGTCATTGTTTTAGTCTCATTCTGTCACTAAACTGAAAAGTATAGATTACACTGATAATGCAATAAATACTAGTTTATATAGACAGTCACGCATGTTCGGTTAACGTAACTCTTTACAAAATTCAATAATTAATAACTCCAAAATATAGTTCGCATCTCCTATTTTTTGTATCCTCAAGTGAAGTCACCCCAAAGAAAAATATAATATTTAGGATGCACACCAAAATGTGATTTCCTCACGGCTGTCAGTAGTCCTGTCTTATGGCGATTATTTTTTTCAAGAAGACAAAATAAAAAGTGAAAACAAGACTTCGAACGACTCTGCCGGCGTCATCAACAGGAATGAAACCGTGTAAGTCCTGTTTTCATCTCCGGAGTACTTGAGTGAAAGATTGGGTTTTGCATTATAACACAATAGGCAGCTTCTGAACAAACAAGCCAGTGTGGTCCGTAGAGGACTCGTGTAGAAGGTAACCCCGTTCACGGGTCCCCTCTGAGAAAGATGCACCGGCCATATGGTGAGCATAAACAACTGAGATATACCCTTAAACCTGAGGGACCATGTAACTCTTATGAGCCTTGTTCATTAGCCCACGATGAACTCTGAAGGTGAGCGAGGGGGAACGGCGTAGTAAAAGAACTGTGTTGCGGTGCAATGTGAGCCAGGCTTTAATGCACGCTCAGGCATAATATAACCATGATCGACATTGGAATTTAATAATGGTTTCTTTAATTGTGGTTTTCAAACTGCATCCAAGTATGTGTTTTGATCCTCAAGAGAAAGGGAACAATTGAGTTGAAAACACCAACATATTCCTGATTTCATGTTCGTTTTCTGCTTGGCAACAAGCACATTCCTTGTTGGCACAAGTGTGTGTCCTACGGAGTGATTTCATGATCCAGGTACTCCGTTTGTAGCAAATGTGCTTTTTTGTTGCGGGCACGATAACGCTCCAAAGAAAATAGCATACAGACCAAGTAAGGCATTATTTTCACGGAGTACATCTTTGCAGCTTGACCTCAATTAACGCCACCACCATCATCATCATCATCATCTACCACCTTCTTCGGCCCCGCGTGAGGGATCGGGCGTATTCTCTCGGCCACGCTTTCTATTAGCCCGTTGAACTCTTGCCCCTCCAATGTGCTGATCTTTTAAAGAGGATGTTTCGTTGACTGAGCGGCTCAGAGACGCTCTGAGATATTTTCTACAAATGAGACCACTTAACGCTCAGCTGTCTTTGCCTTAAGGATGTACAAATCCATTAATGGGCCATCAAAGCCTCCTAAAATGGTTCTCAGTGAGCCTCAAAAAGAGCTGCGCACTCACTGATAACCTCAAAGGGAACCTAATAAAGGGTGGATAAAGCATTTTTTAACCCCGGTCAAATAACGTGCACAAAAATACCCTCTGTTTGATTTTTTTTGTTGCATATCTGTCCTTTGTTGTATAAACACTTAGGGCCCTATCCTTGCATCCGGCGCAATTGACATTCTCACTGGCGCATGTGTGCGTTGACCAGTTTTGCAACTGGTGCAGGAGTGTTCTTTTCCCTCCAGAGCGGCAAACGTCTGTAAATAAGGGGATAATCATTTTTTTACCGCGCGAGTGAATGTTAAAAAAGAATGAATGAATGCGATGCATGAATGCATCCATCTGTTTAAAAATACACGCAAACTAAACACGTAATGCATAAAACAGTCCATGGCAATGTATATTAACGGGGGTACACATGCATATTAGGAACACAAGTCGATAACGATAATGCATACAATACTGATAAGAAACGATGTTTATAATGTATTGCGTATATCATTAAATAGAACCACAGTTACCGCATATCAAATGTGTGTTAAGTTTTCTTTGCCGAAATTTATTTTGAAGACTCAGTATTTCTGAAGTTGTGGAAGAGAAAACCTTATTCCATGTGTGAATTAGGCCATATTATATTTGGCTATTAACTGAGCCATTCGCAGTTTGAAATTCATGTGCATCTGTCTCATTGGAGACTGCAGACGTGCTGTCAAAATATCAACTCGTCAGATTCAAATGCGCTCATGGCTCTTAAAGGGGATGGGAGCTGGCACTCTCATTGGTTTATTACACGTTATGCCCAAACCACACCTGCAGGTAATTAGGCTACTTCCTACCAACCCTTTTAAGATTTGCGCCGGGCGCAAGAGGCATTTATGCGCCGGTAAAATAGCAACATTGCCATAGAACCGCCCACAAAGCTACTTGCGCTTGGTGCTCACTTGCGTTTCAGGTTGTTGAAATAGGGCCCTTGCAAAAAAAATAACCTGCATGTGCATACACTCTCACTATGACTTTGCATTAGCAAAAAATCCTAAAGATTTAATATGTTTAGGATCAGTGGCATTAGTCTTTAAAGGTAGCATGGCAAGCTTCTTTATGGATGCTTTTATATACTGTAGGTGTTTCTGGCCCCCTAATAAAGTACATTAAAGAAATTCAGCCTTGGTGCAGAATTACAGCCACTACGAGCCAGTCTCAAAATCAGCTTTCCACACACTTGCCATTTTTTAGAGGTAGGTCAAGTTGGAGGATGGGGGTGTGGTCCAGAGCGGCTTCCGGCCACGGTACCATGCGCTAGAGTATACAGTGGATGTATCATGATGGCTCGGATTCATAATATCATCCGAAAGCGCAAACAGCTTTTGGACATGTTCTGTAAATTTTCTAGCACACTCCAGGTGCTTCGACGGGAGTCCTGGAGCTCAATATCTAAATTATATGATATATAGATATATCATGGGCGAGCGGTCATAATAAGCTATAAATGCAGTGCATGCCCAAGCCCTTCAATAAAAATAATTGAAAAAACTAATCTGGCAGTGTGTTCAATTATACAATACCTTAGTTTTACTGTTTTGGTCTTAAATCCGTGCCTAATCTGTCCCGTTTCGCTTGCGAAAAACTGGAAAGCTGACAGCTTGTTTCGCGCATGCGCACTGTGACACCGACTAGTACAGTTGCTAAAGGCCGTGCTTACTGTAGATGAGCGTTTTGAATGGCAAAAAAGCTGTCAGTGAAGCAGCTTATCTGCCAACGCGCATGCGCAAAAATAGTAGCGCCGTAGCGCCGCAGAGAAATCTGCGGCGCTACTAGCCTAGTTCGTTTTAAAAACACACCGGCAGCAGCGCCTACTGATCTCAGACGTGTCAGTGAGTTACTGTAAATGCTGTGCGGAAAACCAGCTGTGGTCTGTGATTGAGGTGCAGACGGGTGAGTTTGGAGCTGACGAGAGGATCGCGCTGACGACCGCTCTTCGTTACATTTTTCTCATTGAAAAACTATACAAACTGGGCATTTAGATGATGTTCTCCATAAAAAAATAAGTGAAATACTGTAATAAACAATTCGGTTTTAGTTATCAACCGCTTATAGTGATCAAATGTACTCTGGACCAACGTGATCACTACAAGCTGTTTCCACTAACCATATTATATTTTTTATTAAAAAATATAATGCCCCCCCACGGGCGCGCATGGTATTGACACTTCCGCATGACCACAGTAAAAAGTCGCCGCTCGCCACTGATATATATATATATATATAATATAATTATATTATCATGACCAAAAGATTTGTGTGCCGGCGGATGATATTAGGAATCTCAAACGACTGCGTCGGATTCTGACAGACTGAGCGGCAACATGGAGGAGAAAGGGATGGTTGCCCACGATTGTTACCCGGGATTGTCTCCCGCTGGGGCAGCGGGGCTCAGGCGGGAGACAATTCCAGGGCAACAATCGCTTTCTCCTCTATGTCGCGGTTCAATCTGGACTTCAGGGAGTCAAAGCCAAAGTTCCTTTCCCCCAATTCCTTCTCAACCGTGGCCGAGAAAACCCCCACTACGAGTCTCGTTGTGGGAGTACCAGAGACATCAGAGAACCCGACACAGTCTAGTCTTTTCACCAAATTGGAGCTTTACACAAGCCTTACCTTACGTTGCATGTTATGTTCTATAACACCAACAGCAGAACGGTTATCCAAATAACAAAGAAGTGTACAACACTTGCATTACATTGTGTTTATATTCACACACACACGTGGCACTCGCACGGTCGTATATCATTGTCTCATTGGCGGGCCAAATTCTAGGTAGAGAAATGGGAGGTAACCTGGCCCCTCATGACGACATATGTGGCCAAAGTCAAAATGGGAGCGTCTGAGCTTTCATTTTTCAAAGGCGGAGCAGGATACCTAGCTCGTTTTACACCTATCGTTATTTCTAGCCACTGGAGGACCATAGGCAGGCTAGGGGAACTCATATTAATTTTAGAAAACCTCATCAAGTCACATTTTCATGCCATGGAACCTTTAATAAATACACCACAATGCAGAGTTGCCATCTTTCACCGTCATCAATGTGTTTGACTGTCTGCTGACATTGATCTTGTAAGTATTAAGTATTCTGACTACGGAATGAAAACTCTAAGAGCCATGTGTGAATTAGGCCATATTATTTGGCTATTAATCTGAGCACATGGGGACAGAGCAGCTTCCGGCCACGGTACCATGCGCTAGAGTATACAGTGGATGTATCATGATGGCTCGGATTCATAATATCATCCGAAAGGGCAAACAGCTTTTGGACATGTTCTGTAAATTTTCTAGCACACTCCAGGTGCTCCGGCGGGAGTCCTGGAGCTCAATATCTAAATTATATGATACATAGCCATACGGCCTGACGTGACGATGATGGATGATGCCTGAAAGAGCAAAACGTCGCGGATCAAACTTAAAGAAATGTGACACTGAGGAATAGCGTCGCTCTCCAAGAAAGTTTTTCATCTGATTGAATATTTCTGGATTAGTCTCATCAGAATATACTGGAAGTCTTTGCCTTCCGCAGACGCAGGAGATATATACGCACACACACACACACACACACACACACACACACACACACACACACACACACACACACACACACACACACACACACACACACACACACACACACACACACACACACACACACACACACCACACACACACACACACACACAAACACACACACACACACACACACACACACACACACACACCACACACACACGTCACACACACACACACACACACACACACACACACACACACACACACCACACACACACACACACACACACACACACACACACACACACGTCAAACGCACACACACACAGACATTTCTGTATGGAATGCAGAAGACAAAATATTTGTTGTTGTCTTTTACCCTGCGGTAGTTGATAAGCCAATGGTATTGCCGCCTTAGAAGCTTGTTCTGTCTGCTACCACACAAAGTATTATGTGACTGTAATCAAACATTGCAAGTTTTTGGCAGTGTTTCAGTATTTTAGTACCCACAGTTAGGCTATTGATAACATATCTAAACTGACACACTTTCTCGGATACATTCCTATCAGCATTTGTACAGTTTATTCAGTGTTAAACAATTATTGCTAAACTGTTATATGCTAATGGGGAAATGTACTACCGACATTTTGTTTACTGAATAAATACACATCAGCAAACCACATAAAAAAGGCAACAATGGTTGCACACAATATGTGGAACAATGCAATTCTTAAAAAATGTGTATGGTTTTGGATAACAATATATCCCATATATATAATCGTAATGGGCATATTTTACTTCAGTATGAATAAAAGCTAACTTTGTTCTATTGTGAATATGTCAGCTCTTATCCATCACATTCATTAGACATTGATCAGATGTTCCTGTTGGATTCAGCTCTCTGAGAACAGTGTTACCAAATCAGATTAGAGTTGCAAGCCCCATCCCAAATTTAAACCAGCCCAGTCCAATAAAAACCAGCGGAAATCTTAACTTTGCCAGAGACTGATCACTGACTCATGAGAATACAAAGCATCACATCTGTATAAAATCAGTTAAGATAAACCTTTTAATGAATAGGCTATCACAACCCACAAAGAGTGCGAAGTGCACCTCTCTTTGCACAACCACGATAAAGTCATCATCAAATACTTTCAGGAGATGTGGGCCACAAACAAATAGCAAAACCCAAACTATTTTATGGCTGCAGTATGGAAGGCTCCCGCTGTCCCACGCACACCCCATATTTTTTTTATCATTGCATGTGAATTCCACATTTATGAAGTATTGTTTACAAACACATTATAAAAATGTCATAATCAGTTATAAATGACTAATAAGGTGATGATATAGTTTAGAAGATAATTAATCAAACGTCATACAATGTGTTAATAATGCCTTTAAACACACTGCTGCAATTTTCATTATTAGTTCAGGTAGTTAGAAAGCATTAGTTAAGTATTTTGTGTGAGTGAATCTAAAGTGAAGACTTGCTATGCCATACTAAGCATTTATAACCAACATGTTACAATGGATTGATCAATTAAGGTAATAAGAAAGCATTCATGTATTATTGTAAGTATTCTGCGTGATCTGCACCTAGGAGAACTTATTCAGGCTTGGTAGAAGTGCTGCTTGGTTAAAGACTATCGATTTTCGGAAAGTTTGACACATCCTCAACTGATCACAATTTATTACACGATCCATAATTTCAAGTGGATGGCCATACATACAGCCAATCCCATTTATTGCCAGTTTTCCCAATTTATAAATACATCCATTTTCACAAATAACTCGTGAAATTAACATTTCTTTTTTAATCTCCAATTTACATTTCAAAGCGTGTCAACTGACAGTGAAATTGGATGTTTTGCATTGTAAAATATAGGCTCCATTTTCTCAAAAACACTGGGATGGTATTTGAAGCTCAGGAAATTGCCAATAATTACTGGTGCAAACTACAAAGGTTACATTAATATGAAGGTGTATTCTGCTCTTTACCGTACCGTAGTTATTTATCTTAGCCATGGCTCAATTTTAATTCTCATTATTTTCACGGCGGAAATAGTCACAAGGCAGCTGGAGGTAACAAACAGGCCCTTGTTACTGCATTGGCAATGGGGAGAAAGCACAACTCTTCTGGGAATTAGTAGGTGTGTAAAACATAGAGCAAAAAACAACAGCTATGCAAATGAAACCTGGAAATATGAAGTAACACTCTGTATATACAATGATAACATGAGAGGCGTCGAGTATTTGCAATGCTCCTCTCAGCGAAGCCAACTTTAAAATTAATAGCGGACGTATGCAACTGTCCTCATTATGTCAGCGCAGTGTGCAGTGTGACTGTTCCTTTGGCGTTCTCCAGGGCATCTGCTTTAACAGGGCTCCCCTGCACTCAATCGCCCATGTGAATACACAGCGCATTGTCACACATAGACACACACACACATGCACACGCACGCACGCACACGCACGCACACGCACACACACACACACACACACACACACACACACACACACACACACACACACACACCACACACACACACACACACACACACACACACACACACACACACACACACACACACACACACTCTCCCTGGTCTGTGTGCTCCCCGTTGAGCTGCTAAGAAGGTCAAACAAAGGGAATCTAGGGTACATCTATGATGTGTCCCCTTAAAGAACGCACACACACACACACACACACACACACACACACACACACACACACACACACACACACACACACACACACACACACACACACACACACACACACACACACACACACACACACACACTCACTATCAGGCCAAGAATATGATTTTGATAAGAGGGTAGGGATTCCCTCTTTTCTGAAGCTTTCTTTTTTGAAGATGAGATGGGGAGGTTGTGTGTGTGTGTGTGTGTGTGTGTGTGTGTGTGTGTTTGGGTGAGAAGGGGGGAGGCGGGGGGGGTCAAACCTGTCTCAATGAAATACCAGACCAGTGTGGTCATAAATAAAATTGACAGCAGGCACCTAACTGAACCGTGACTTGAATGTTTAAAGGGATCGCAGCATCTCCTTGCCCACGTGATGTGTGTGTGCATGTGTGTCTCTGTGTTTGAAGCCGGGGAAATCTCTTGCTGAAGAAAAGCGCAGCCAAGTAGTCCTCTCTTCTCCAGGCATGAATATGAAGCCGGCGGTCCCAGTGGCAGGGCGCTCAGAGGAATTACACCATGTTGCTGTAGCTGCTGCCAGCCCTGTGTGCTGCACCAGGGAGACTGAGGATAGAGAAGTCGTGTATGTCTCTGTGTTTGAATGTCTGCATGTGTCTTTGTATGTGTGTGTGTGTGTGTGTGTGTGTGTGTGTGTGTGTGTGTGTGTGTGTGTGTGTGTGTGTGTGTGTGTGTGTGTGTGTGTGTGTGTGTGTGTGTGTGTGTGTGTGTGTGTGTGTGTCTGTCTGTCTGTCTGTCTGTCTGTCTGTCTTTCTGTCGGTCTGTCTGTCTCTGCGCTTGTGTGTGTGTGTATGCATGTGTGCATGTCTGTCTGTGTACGTATGTGTCTCTGTCTCATACGCAAGTTTATGTTTTTGTGTCCAGGTGTGTGCATCTATGTGTGTGTGTGTTTGTGTTTGTGTGTGTGTGTGTGTGTGTGCCTGTGTGTCTGTCTGTCTGTCTGTCTGTCTGTCTTGTCTTTCGGTCGGTCTGTCTGTCTGTGTGCTTGTGTGTGTGTGTATGCATGTGTGCGTGTCTGTCTGTGTACGTATGTGTCTCTGTCTCATACGCAAGTTTATGTTTGTGTGTCCAGGTGTGTGCATCTATATGTTGTGTTGTGTGTGCGTGTGCCTGTGTGTGTGTATGTGTGTGTGTGTGTTTGGAGGAGAAGCTGAAGAAAATGAAGGTGAAGCTGGACACCACCTGGGCTAAGAGGAGACGAAGGTGACGAGTTGAACGATGAAGACTCAGATGGCGCGAGATGTGGCGATAGGGGGAGAAGATAACATTGAACAAAGAGCAACAAAACAACCAAACAACTCCTGAAAGAGTTTTCCGGAGGACAACGCCGGGTCGATCGATTTTTTATTTCTTTATTATCTTTCTTGAAAAGAGCATTTCTGTTGAATTTGTTCCTTTTATCAGTATTGGGAATCTCCCGCTGAACAATATTATCTCAAACAAACAATGAGTGACAACACCTTTGTCTTTTGTTGTACAGTGAGAGGGTGAAAATTGTTTTGCAGGATCAATGATTCTGTTATCACGTTGAGACCTTTGTGTGGGAAGTTTTTGTGTTTGCTTTTTTATTTAACTCAGGAAATAAGAATGCGGCTTGACAGAGTTTTGGCAACGGCTACTTATCACTTGTCCCTGTGCCTTTAAGGTGCTGAATATTCACCCCACTGTTGCATTAGATCACTTTCAGACCATCAGAACTTTATACTCTGCCTGGATTCTGAGGTTGTCAGTATGTGCTTCCTCTTGACATCTGGTTGTAAATGAAGAGAACCCTTTTGGCAAGAAGCATTCTTCTACGGGGAATGATTGATAATAATAGGTATAATATTCTTGGTATTATCAGCCTAGAATGTTCTAAGTCTCGCTGGTACATAATGAGTTCACACATTGCTGAGATGTTTGACTTGCTACATCCGAACCACTTAGAAGCAAAGAAAAATGCAGATGTTCAAAAAAGATATGAGCTATAATAGATGCACACAATATAGTGTGGAAAAATACCTGTGAATGTTAACGTTAATAATTTCAGTGTAAAGAATAAGTCATATATGACTACTACAAGACATGAGATTGAAGTTTTAGATCAGTTTTAATTTTGTTCAAGCAATTTAGAAGATTATAATAAAAACTGGAAGGGACTCCTAATTATATGCCAAATATAGCAATCAAAGCTGTTTTAATGTAGCAAAATTAAACATGAAATCGAATACTCAAATGTTTTACTTTACTAAGAGAGAGAGAGAGAGATTCTCCGCCTGCTTCCCGTATTGCTCCTCGATGCATCAAGAGCTGTGAAACTCCACGTTACGTGGCACTCTCCCATCTCTGGGAACCGCAGTACATGGGTGCTGAGAGGGGATGGAAATGGTCATGAGTCCAGAGTCCCAGAGTGAAATGGCGTTGTCCTATATCTCCATGATATTCCTTCATTATCAGGGGGGGGGTGGATGAGAGCAGCAGTAGAAGCGGTGGTAGAAGTGTGCAATAGAGTTGAGATAAGTAACCGTGAAAAAATATGTTCTGAAATTGCATGTCCTGTAAGGCTTATGGGAAAAAAAGCATAACAAGGCTTTTTTTTTTGCTTTGATGAACAAATGGGAAGATCTTCTCACATTTCAAGCACCAAAGGACCATGAAAACATGTGAAGTAGAACCTTCTGTGTATGAGCCGTGAGAGCTGACCAATTAGCCATCTGATAATCGTCTCTTCTGTTGCGATCATCACCTCCTTCTTGTATTAAATGGCCAACACATGTCTTAGGGGATTTAATGTTTCTTAAATTACAATTAAAAGTTTAAAGGTTTTACCGTTTTGTGTAATATTTCACTTTGTCACTGCTCTCACTTGATTTATGTAGATACAAATTTTCATGGTCAATTATAATGAAATAAAAATGTGAGAGACGAAGTATGTCCCTGTGCTGCAAGGCTCACATTTGTTTTCCAAGCAAAGGACAAATGTATCTTTAAATATTATTTTTAGTGATAGTGTTTATACCTTGAAATTTGTGCCCTTGTGATTATTTGTATATCACTTTGAATCAGTGCAAGACTTGAGCTACATTAGCTTGATCGATATATTTTAAAACAATAGTTTTAGGTTGACCCCAGGATGGTTTGTCACTATTATGAGATGGAGAATGAGATGTACATTAAACATGTTTGATCACATGCAAAGTTAAATTGTTCTCAAGATCTGAGAGTGAGAATATCACCAACATTTTGATTAAAAAATTATCTTTTTTTCCCTTATAAAGTACCCACATTTTCACATTAAGCATCATATGGCTATATTTTATGAATTGAATTGAAATAGGCTTTAACTAAAACCTATTGGCTTTTCAGATCCTCTCAAAAACACACCTTTTTACCTTACACGTATGACTACAATTTAATTCTGAAGTACTTTAAGTGAAAATATGTCATTTTATTAACAATTTGTAGTACTTCAGCCAACAATAGCCATTTGGAAATATGAAATGTGCATTCAAGAGATCACCATACGGCTTCAGGCCAAGCGACTGCAGAGGTTCAAATATTGCTTCACTTGGCAAAAAAATGCATTGGTCCTTTTTCATCTTTCTGGCTAACTGTCAACATATTAGTACTTGGTGTCCCAGTTCACTTCCAGAAACATCAATATGCTCCAATCTTTTCTGAAAAAGGCAATTCTTCTGAATTTAGTAAACTAGTGTGTGATTTCCAACAAATGTGTTCAAAAAGAAAAAGAAGTTATGGAGACACATTCATTTGAAAGTCCACCAGGCCCACATGGCATGACTTTGGCATTGAGTCGCCTGAAAATAAACAATTTTTTTTAGATCATTTATTTGCCAGACATAGGCTAATGCTGAATCTTCTCGAGTATTCCCTATCATACAAAAGTGAAATTTCATCACTGCTATTAAAGTTTCACGGGTACATAAGAAGAGGGAGAGAGCATATTTGTTTAAGCACAGTCAATAACTGCACAAGTGTTATGGCACCTTAGGGTAATATCACACCACTTGGAAAAACATAAGTGGATATTTATTGAATAGCCGTCACAGGCTCCATTTTGTATTGAAGCATTATATTTAAAAAAAACATAGTAGAGCCATAAAATGGCTTTTACATCTAAGATGACTGCCATTCATTATTTAATGCCGGACAGTAAGAGAAAGGATGTATGGCTTTGTTTCACTCGCTGACATTTGTAAATGAAACAGCTTGGTGTCTTGTTTGAGAGAGGCCGGATCCTTCTGCCTGTGTCTTCACAGGAACCTGGTGAGAACGAGACCCAGACGGCAGAAGTAACCATGCCAGGTGGGACCACTTACACCCTCAGTAGTTAGCATAGTGGACAGGATCTCTGAATGTCAGCTCCACCTCCGGGGACTCTTTCAGTTTGCCTCGGTTTAATGATGTCAGAACAAGGGCTACTTGTGACAGTGGGGGGGAAATATACATATAGCCTTCTCTGCCAGTGGGAGGGTTTCAAAGAAAAACACAGGTTATGGCAGTTAGGTAATTACCTGCTTTACTTTGCCTTTATTTAAGAGGGTATATCTGGGAACATTGCAGACATCTGGTGACTGTTAGATTTGAAATTAATAGTCTGTAAATTCATTTCCAGCCATAGTTGGTGATAGCGTAGACGACGTACGGCTCCTACTCCTAACAAATACAAATATAAAGGAAAAGAAACTGCCACACATAAGTAATTTCTGAGGAATTTGCTGGTTAGGGATTTTGCTGGCTGCCTTTAAAGCTGGGCTTCACATTCAAAGATCCCCCTTAATCTGGAATGCTTAACATCATGTTCTTTCATCCCTCCCTCGTCAACACTATGTGTAATCCGCGGTTCACCTTACACCGGTTGACAGAATCTCTTAATGTGCCGCTGTGCTGACGGTTCACACCTCATTGGCTGTCAGACTAGTGAGCCTATTGTCAGGACATCGTTACGAACATCCCTAGCCCAGCACCACCCCCCCCTCACCCCCTTAACACCCCTCCAACCCCCGCGTTAGTCCTGACAAGTCCTCCATCATGAATTTGAGACCCCCTGCTTTGGCTGGGAGGGATCCAGCCCTGTTGCCTGTGGCGAATCTCCCAGGCGATCTACCATTGAGCATGCCGCTGTCACACTATGGCGCTAACCTGCTTCTAGCTTTGGTGCTTCGTTCAGAGATGGGGCAGGGGGAGAACACCCTTTGACAATGGGGGGTTTTTTTTGACAGTGAGCTAGAATTTGGGTTGGTTTTTTGCATTTTATTTTTCTATGTAAATGTAGTCTGCGGATTTAAATATTTTTGGAGAACTGAAGAGGACCATCAGATGGAGGGATAATAAGTTCATGGGTGTCATGTGCCGAATAATGTGTGAACGTTACGGACTACAATGCTTCGTCTTTTTTCTATTTAAAGCCCATCCATCCTTTTTGTCCCACATGCAATGCAAGGGCAGAGTAAATTAGCTCTGTACCTGTGAAATTTTATGAGGAGCCATGAGGTTATTTTATGTGATAATTCACAAGAATCCTGTGTTAGACCAAATTGGTTTCAATAGTTTAGCAATGGACCACAGTATTTTTTTTTCAGATAATATATGGAGCGTTATAAAACACATTTTCTCCTATATATTTGTCTGGGGTCCGTCTAGAATCAATGTATTATCGATGGCACCTTGTTGAGTTTAACAAAGATTACAGTACTGGTCTACTGCATTGTGCAATGGGAAAGAAAAAAAAATCACTTGAACTAAGTAAAGCTTTTTCACCCTTTTAATTATTAAAGGATCATGATCAGAGTGTGGGCCTCCATATATCACTGTGTTGCTGCCCTTATCTGCGGTAGGTGCAACTTCATCCATTCACTGAACACAGACCTCCGGATGTCAGCTAAGTCAGCAGTAGGTCCCCAACAAACAAGCTAGCAAAGAAAGATTCTGCTGTAAGGAAAAATCTGGTGACCTTTTAAAAAGAAGTGGTTTATTTATGTATGTTTACAATAACGGAAAGCTTTTTTTCTTGCTCATTAGTCATTATGATTGCCCCCCCGCCCTTGGCTGTTTCTTGCACCCACGTTTTTTTTTAAATTAAGTCATATGGCTAGGGCTAATATTGGCATTGAGGTTTACGCCAATGTAAACATGGGGCTAATGTAAGGATTAGGTTAGGGCCTATGTTAGCGTTAGGTTATAGCCTACCTTAATGTTATACCTAACACTTTATAGCTACTTATAATAACTTTTCTGCTTGTGAATGCAAGCAGTTTGCTAAAGATGAATTAAACATCAATAACATGTTACTTGTTACATTCAAGATGTTAGAATCGGATTATAGGGTTATTAGTAACAATATATTTATATCTGAATTATAAACAATAAATCAATATCCCTTTATTAGTCATTTACAAAAGATCTGCTGGTGATTTGCACATTTAGACATACCTGAGTTGTTAAAGAGTAAACTGATCATTTGATCATGTTTTATAAATCATTTGTTACAATCTTCTAATGCGGTAAATTATTACCTATTGTCCACTTGTTAGTAACAAGTTCAACATGGAAACAGGGTATTTAAAAGAAATAGCATGTTAAAAACATCTAGCCAAATTGTAATTATTATACCTTTGCAATAAGCCTGCATACACACAAACTGACTAACATGTAACCTGCTTGACCCTGGAGCACCTCCTAACATAATTATCATTTTTTTTTTGTAATTAGAAGTGTTAAGTTCGTCTTTCAAGTGATCCGCCTTGGCCTGCAGCATACTTTTGTATTCAATTTGCTTTCTCTCTGTATTGGATCTGTAAGGGATCTCTGTGTTTTCCTGGTGCTAAAATCACAGGTTCGCAGTGGGAGCTGTTTCCCTTTCAACATAACTTGTGTGCGCTCTGTTGTAAATCCACAAAAAAAGGGGAGATCACTGACACCCTTGACCTTCTGAACATTTCAAAGTATCAATCCTCTCAATAACAGATGCATATTTTACCTTGATGCATGTTGTTAAAATATGATTATGAAATGCATTTTAAGGCTTCAGAAGAAAGAATTCTTGAATGGGAAGATGAAACATTCCATTTTCATAAAAATCGCGGAAACAAGATGAATCAAAGCTTCAGCTTCAATCATTTTAAGGTGAGGTTCATAACAGACATTGTAGTTGGATATGCTTTTAAAAATAAACTGCACCATCACATCAAGGCCCACTACTGAAAGTGTCGGAAAGAACAAGTATTTAATCCGACTGCACAAAGACAGACAAGTCCTTGAAGGCTTATATGTTGTGGTCCAAGGCCAAAGTGATTTTAGATTATTTTAATCTAAAATCCTAATTGTGAGATTAGAGCAGTGCTAATTTTAGTGTAGTGCCGCTGTTAATTCCGTATGTACCTGTCATCTGATCTCCGCTGTAGGTTCTAACCCTAACCCTATTAATAAATATTAATTGTTAAGTACATGGGTGGAACTACTTTGTGCAGATCCCACGGCGGCTTGCCCTCTGGGGTTCTGATAACAGCGATTAACACAACATTGTCTTTCATTGAATCATTGAGCCAACTGCCGTCAGTGTGGTCTTTGCCAATAGGTTTCCTTGCTTCCTGTTGTACTCTTCCACAGGTTGTGGCCGCAATTTGGTGGAATGGCCTTTGGATAGTCCGACATGTTTTGCTTTGGTTGTGAGTGAGTTAATGCACCTGTTGTTATATCCCTTATTTTGTGTGTTACTTTAAGATCACCCACACGGTGGTGGTTGGATGCTTCATATCAGTAGGTGAACCTCATTGCAGTCCAGTCCATGGCCGAGAACCCTGTTAATCAACTTCCTGTGTTTGACGACCCATTTTTATTATTCTTGTGTTAATATACTGCTTTCAGTAACCTCTCTCCTGTGATAAATTAAACCCATCTTGGCTTGTAACTCTTTGTCTTAGTGTTTCATTTTTAGTGGGGAACCTGATTTCGAGCCATTGGTTAAATATGTCCTTGGGTAATTGTCCCAAGGTGGCGTTGTCTTTTAAGGGACTTTATCTACCACCTGGTTATATCAAAGTTAGGCTAGGGAAAATTTTAAGGTTAGTACTAGGGTAGGGATTAGGGTATTAGGGTAGGGAAAGTGTTCAAGGCAGGATGTTTTGGTTCTAAATACATTTACTGGTGACACACACTACATTTTAAACAAAATAGTCAGCATGGGGAACCCTCCGTTCTTCGTATTTGCTGAAGCATCTACACCCTTTCTATTTGATGTCGCCAAGCCAACTGTGATATGCACATGTCTTATACCCCCTGCTGGTATCGGCATGTGTAATCAGAGAATCTTAAACGCCGTTCAATTCCACTGAGGGTGGGAGGGGGGGCTTCTGTGCTCATTATTAAAGCGTGCCTAGTGTTTCGATTCACTGGCCCACCACCCTGGGGGTTTTATGCTGTGTAACCATTCTCTCCATCCATGATCGCAGTAGCGTGAATATGTTCTACTAAACCGTCTGAATGGAGCTGGCTGGCTGAACTGAGCCTGGCTAATGTCTGCCGTCCTCTCTGAGCTGCAGGTGGCTCTGCTTGCATCACCCTCAAACGAACCCCCCTCCATGGGTGCTGCAGTATTCCTTCTTCTCGCATTCCCCAAGATTCTCCACCACCAAAACAATCCCAGGAATCTTCTGAGAAAATCCGCTAATGATGCGCGTCGACACGTTGTACAGTGAGGGGTTTAGGAGGCAGAAAGCCAGAACTGCACCCGAGAAAGGGCAGCCGCCTGTACAGGCCGTCATTAAGGGATCAACATCAAACCACCGTGTTGGAAAAAGCAATCCAACTGAAATGCCTTTGAGCATGGCCTGCCAGCCCCACCAACCTCCCATCTCCTGTGTAGCTTTACATTCGAACTTGAAAGCAGAGAACGTTTTTATTTTTGGTTAAAATATTGCTACTTTTATATCCAGTATCAAACAGAAACAACAACACAGCAACTGTGCAATGGATGCTGGGAGCTTGGGAGAGGCAGCACTTTAAACAGGCTTTGTGTCGCGCGCCGAGTGGCGAGATGCTGGTAGAATTGAGAAAGGCATAGCGAGGAAAACATGGGCCTCTTCAGCAGACGTAAACAGACTCCAAAATGTTAACTTGCAAACAAGCAGAGCAGCAGATATGCAGGTAATTTCACTGACGGAATAAAAAGGATAAAATATAGCTAAATTTTCTTCTCGCATTGATTAGATCGAATGAGGGTTGTTTTAAGTGAATGAATTTTTGAAAGAAAGGCTTAGCTCAGGAGGTAGAGCAGTTGTCTTGGTAACCGATAGGTTGCTAGTTCGATCACCAACTTCTCCTGGCTTCTCCTGAGTGTCGATGTGTCCCTGAGCAAGACACTTAACGCTAACTGCTCCTGACGAGCTCTCTGTCGCCTTGCATGGGTGACTTTGCCGTTGGTGTGTCAATGTGTGTATTAACTGATGTAAGTCCCTTTGGATAAAAGCGTCTGCTGAATGCCCTAATTGTAATAGAAAGAAAATATATCAAAGAATGAAAAATAGCATATTCCCTTGAATATAACTTTATTGAAAGAGGGATTGCAGTTTTATCAGCACAATTTAACAATACAGAATAGAATCCAGTGCGAGGAAAAGCATTGCAATATAGTTACGCATGTTTTTACCCACAAGATTGGCTACCAGGAGGTAAGTATTACAGTACAGCCCGGTCTCACGAAAATACGTGACACTGTCACGTTATTTTAATCTATTGTTCGTGATCAGGGAGACGTATTTTCAAAATTTTCGTGTCAAAAAGCACAATTTTCAATGTTTGCTTACAGAGCAGCGCACCTGCATTTAATATATCCGTGAATTGTTACAATTTCTCAGAATCAAAGGTGAAAGTAGAAACGGAGTGGCCAAAAGCTGTCATATTGTTAGTTATCACAGACAATTTTAAGTAGAAACGGGTGGCCAAAAGCTGTCATATTGTTGACATATGTTCTGTACGGAGCTCCTTCAGGGACATTAGTGACACGACAAATACTTCCAATTGAGATACATGAGTTTGAAAATTGTGCTTTTTGACACGAAAATTTTGAAAATACGTGTCCCTGATCATGAACAATAGATTAAAATAACGTGACGGTGTCACGTATTTTCGTGAGACCGAGTTGTACAGTAAGATGCTCTCTGAAGTTTACGGCTCTTAACTTGCAAAACAATGCTATTTTAAGGTATGAGTATTTTGAAGTATTAAAAGACTGTTAGGGAGATTACATTGAGGTCAATACATATTTAGGATTGTAATATTAGATTTTTGGGGACATTTATAAATATGTATTGTATGTGTGCATGGCACATTGTTTTAAGACATATTATTAAATTGGCCTTTTAGAAGTATGGATTTCTTATTATTTTATCGATACCAATACCAATACCATCCCAAAACGCTTAAGGTTGATAATCTGCATAAATTGGCACCAAACTGCAAACAGGAGATTATTGGGAGAGGAAAAGGAATCAGCCTAACACCCTCTGCATGCAAGGGTTTCAGAAAATAAAAGGATGGATAGGATGTATGAGAGCAAGCAAAGACTCAAAGCTCTGTGGAAGTTTACATTACAAGTGCACAAATAACAAACAAAATCAAACCAACTGAACATCTGATTCCACTCTACTCTCTAAATGTAGTGGCACTTCTTGTGTCAGATAAAACCAGATGTTCCTTGAACTGATTGAAGATGCACAGCACGTGTACTCTCTAATAAAAGCTAATTACACTCCCTGCACCAACAAGGATTGATTACTATCTCACTGATTTAAGAAGCAAAAGCAAATCAGAAAGACTCCGGCCCCAGTTAATAAAAAACTAAAAGTGTGTGAAGTATGATTCCGGTGCAAGGTTGTGATCGAAAGATATACTTGCATAATATGCAGCCTTGATTGAAATTGTGTTTCTTGATAAGCTGATAAGGGGCAAAAAAGTTGGGATTCATCCAGGGTCCCAAAATAATTAAGCCTTAAAATATGCAGCATTGGGAGTTTTTAAAAGATGAATCTGCAACTGATAATAAATATTAGCTGAAACCCTACATTAAGATATTTTGATTAAATTAATTAATTTTGAATGTGTTCAATGCAAGAGTGATTACCCATATAGATTGCTTGAAAAGAGCTCACACCTTGCAAAACCTTTGGCTATTCCATTTTTTGGCTCTTAACAAAAACTGAAATGGCTTGCCCAGGATGAAAGTCCAGGGTCTGGAACCAGCATTTCATCCAACATGTTAGGATAGCTACCCCTGCCAATAAGGCCCTGGGCAAAGACACTTGCTTTACAGCAGCAGTGGGTCCCTGGTCACAGGCTGGCCACTGAGCATAGTTGGGGCAGAGGACATATCCCAGAAGGGAAACAGTAAATATCACAGGAAAGTTGTCTGTTTCTTTTGACAAAACAAATGTATTACTTCCAATGTTTACTCCACGCAACACGGTCCACTCGTACCTTATTGTAAGTCGCTTTGGATAAAAGCCTGCTAAATACAGTAAATGTTATTACTGCTGTAGGCCTACATTACAATGTTATTGATCTAAATTGTTTATATACTTTGGTTTCCCCCATATAACGAGTTCAACAGCACTAGTCAACCGGGTACTGGCTTGGCGTTTCCAAGCAAGTATGGATCAATGCTGTGCATGATTTACATCTGTCAATTACATCTGCATGAATCACAGATAGATTCATGGAACATGTTTGGCCCCTTGACAGGCTGTATAGCCGATGCCTTAAACCTCAGCAATAGGCAGTTTTAGATGGATTTATTTTATTTTGGTGGAAGGAAAAAATACCTTAATAAAATAATTGAAACAAAGTTTTATGAAGCTGCAGACCATGGAGGAATCATTAAAGATGACAGAGACCAGCTGCCACAATGGTGTCAGTCACCCGTGTGGTGGTGGAGGAATCAGCCTCCAACCTGCTGTGAGGATTCAAGTTTCCCATGCTGGGTTTTAATGGCAGATGAGTGTAGAACTAGTGTGAAAAAAGGGGATGGCTGTTTTAGGAAGAGCTTGATTTGTTGTTGTATTTTTTTTACTTACTTACACATAATATACAGGTGCCATCATTGATTATTAGTCATTTAGGGTTAGGGTTAGGGTTAGGGTTAGGGTTAGGGTTAGGGTTAGGGTTATTTCTGTTTTACTTTGTGGTATGATTCGAAATAGATGCCAAGAAACAAACTCACAGCTCACCCTCCAAACTATTGTATTGACACTTTACTCAAACAATGATGTCTATATCAGTGGTGATCGATTCTAGAAGACAATCCTCCAGTAGTATAATGGCTCGCAGGCTGTGTTGTTCGAAACACTATGATGCACAAATACACTGGGATTGTCTCAATGATTTGCATCCAAATGCACGTTGAGGTCCTTTGGATGAAGTTTTGGCCAAAAACTACCGACTGAAAACTCAAAGGCATTTTTCCGTCACAGCACTCATAGCCCCCTCCCTTTGCCTTCCAGTGTAAGAACCAGCAGAGAGGCTATCCAGTAAAACCAGAGGGCAAAATGGCCTTTTCGTGACTCTGGATGTCTGTTATAACGACATCACACATGGGAATGTCGATCCCCATGTAATACTATAGATAGATGAACTTTCCACCAGTCTACCCAGTGTACTGGAACAACTATAAGGCGGTTTCACAAGCGTTGGCACCACGTGTGAATGCACTACAGGGTCGAATTTCCTCTCTAGATCCTCCAGTTCCTCTCTACCACACAGCACCAAGAGAGAGACCGCCATGACGACATCTGAAACATCCACATGCTGCCACTGCCACTAAATTAAAACAATAGATACCATTTATTCATCAAAGAGTCGGGATTGTAATCTGTCATTACTACTAAATCCAGTTTCGACAATAAGGGTGACAACTCGTTCACCAGCTTTGTACACAAATTCAAGAAAAATAGGAACAAATTACATTGTCTAGTTTAACCAAAGGCAAAATAGAGTACAGATGAAATAGCCTGCCTCCCTTTACTAATTGCCCGCATTTATGTCGTTTCCATTGTCTTCAATGAGCATTACACAGACGACATTACCATATTATATATTTGCATAACTTCTTTTTTCGTATGAAAATGGCACTTATGTTTCTTCATCCATGACAATAGACCTCTGATGTAGACAGGCGATTTTTGTAATGCCCTGTCTCCTCTGCTGCATTCAGTGGCCCGGGCTTAATGGAGCATGTTCATAATCACTTATCGTCCGTAGCAATCACAGCTGATATGTTTAAAAGGAAGGTGGATCCAGTGATCCGCAGACTTTGTCTCTCTTGTTCTGACTAAGCGCTTTAAAGGACTTTCGAAATATGTACTTCAGTGCCGTGGCCTAAAGCTCTTATCAGGCATGTTTAAGTATTTGCAATGTGAACTTCAATCAAGACCGATATCATAATAAAAATGTTCAATTTGTGTCCTTCAACCTCTAATGACAGTAGGCTACTAGAGCGAAAAGTTCCATAACAAGAACACAGCAATGTCACGTATCCAAATAAATGGATGTATCTTCACACTCTAAACGTGCACATAGTTTGTACGGTTTGAATCCTTGTTACAGTAACAGTACTGTGCCTGCTCGTGCTTGTTCCAAACATACACGCCCACATGCCAAGCTTAAAACTGGGCACCCCGAAAAAGAGACATCCCAGCCCTACTTGGTCTACAGTCAGCTACATAATCTCTTCCATCTCAAAAAGTAGTGTAACTAGTAGGTATACTTCTAGTTACACTCTGAGATACATGGAAACAGTCCATTCTAGACTAAAAATATTAAAAACGTGTTTTTCTTCATTAAGGTTAAGGTCCATCAATGAGACACAACTCAGACGGAGCAGACATTTAATTAAGTGTAGGGTTCCTCTTTCTGTCTGTGTTGTGACAAGTTGGATGCTTTATAATAATTGAACGTGTGTGTTTTTTACACTCTGAGCTCATTTAACACTCTTCAGTCCAAACAACAACGACGATGATGAGGAAGGAGAGTGGATAAAAATCAGCTGCACTCCAAGAGGAGGTTTATCTTTGGTGGCGGCTGATTTGCCTGCTCTGAATTATTCAACAACAGAAAAGAACGAAACCGCGCGGCTGGTGAGCGCAGAGGGAAAGAAAGAGAGAGAGGGAGCGAGGGAAAAGCAGCCTCACCTTATCACTCTTAATCTTAGAAGCTGCAGTAATGCAATTCCTAACATTTAGCACCTAATGGCATGTCAGAGAGAGAACATGATCTAGGGCCATTAGGCTTGTTTTGTGCTGAGGTTCCAAACAGGCCTTTGCCCCTCTTATCTGGCCCAGCGAGCGAAGACAGAGCAGACGGAAAAAAAACCTTTCGGAAAAGCAGGTGAAGATAGTCGAAAGTTTTGGGCTATCGTTGAGTTGCAGGACTTTCATGCATGTTCCTTGAATGGTACAATTTATTTTGTGTGCGGTTTGGACTGTGGACAGCACTGTGGAAATGACTGTGTTTGTAGTGCTGAATGATACTCGTAAACAAATATACAGTTGATGTATGATATGACATGATATGCATCAACTAACAAACTTGTTGTTCTAATTCTGCTGGATATTAATAAGTGATTTATTATACAGGCACCCAAATCTACCAGTTAAATATACATTTTGTATGAGACAGAAAAATACGTGTCACAAGTAACACAGAGAAAGAAGTGAAATGGTAATTAGAGCCGTATGTAAATTAGAGCCAACCGTAATATTTGTTGAACAATATAATTCAAGATTAACTGAGGTTCAGCTTGATGGGAGTAGTATGAACTGTGAAATAGTCTGGTTATATTCAGTTGACAGGCAGTCAACCATCTGCGCTGTATAAATATGTACTAGAACCAGTCACAAAGGACACCAATGTCAAAACGCTAAAGAAAGAAAACAACAGGCGATTCCACACCTATAGCTTGGTAGGCTCGCTACAGTGGTGGAGTTGATACCTTCGATAATGTTCCTTTTGTCCTTCACACACAAACTTGTTAGACAATCCTTATCAAACACCTTGCGTCTATTAGACAGGAAACCTGAGGGGAACTCACAACACTTCCTCGTTGTGTTAAATTATAATGGAGCAACACCAACTTAACGTCACAAATAAGAAATAAGCCACTTTCCGCCATTTTATCACTGCAAAGTTATACATAGTCGTCCAAGTGCTTGAACCACCTTATTCAACCATGTCTGACTGGAGTCATATTCAAGGAAAGTTCTTGAATACCTGGCGGAATTTGTTTATTCTTTAGACATTTGGCAAGAGTGTACATTCCACCAACTATTCATTGAATTTTTGTTTGCTTCCTATAACTCGTGTTTGAAAGCATCACCATAGTGGATTTGCGGTCGCATAGATCCAATACATTCCTCCACTGTTGCACTCAACCAACCTGGACCTGCGGAACACATATATCCGAGGATGCTGTTCATTGACAATAGTTACGCATTCAACACCATTGTGTGCTCTAAGCTGACCATCAGGGTCCGGGACCCAGAACTCAACCCAACCCTGTGACGCTGGATTCTGGACTTCCTGACGTATGCGGATTGGCTCATCAGCCCCCTGCTTTACTGCCTAGTCACCCATGAATCTGTGGCCAACCACAGCTCCAACACTATCATATAGTCTTTGGCCTGATCACTGGTGGACACGAGACGGCCGACAGAGAGGAGGGGAGAGCACTGACAGTATGGTGCCAGGGAAACAACCTCAAATAACCTAAAGAACGGGACACTGAGAAGGCACCCACCAGCCACGGACGACCACCTTGCATGGTTCACATCGCTGTCGGTGTATCAATGTGTGATTGTGAAGCAATAATTGTAAAGTGCTTTTGAGTAGCCACTGGTCTGAAACTCGTCTATATAAATGCAGTCCAACTTCATTACATAAGTATTACTCTTCTTTTTACTATTTTTGATATTACTAAAATTACGATATTGACTTGTTTATCTTACTTACCCACATTGTTGAGGAGAGCTTGGAACACAAGAGTCGAATTTGTCGAATAAAGAGCTGGAACTTGGGTACAATATATATATATATATATATATATATATATATATATAATATATATATATATATATATATATATATATATATATATATAATTCATTGGTTTTAACCTGTACTATATCTCTTATCAAAAATGCCACAGCCTTTAAACGTAATTTTTAAATGCTTTGTAAGGGGATAGTCTTCACTTTAGATGAGCTCACATAAAAGTCTTATGGGTAGGGTAGGCAATTTAAAGAAACCCACTAGAGTAAGCTCGATTTTGAAAGTATCCCATTTAAAATATCCAACCCCTCCCTTCAGGCCCCCTTCCAAAGCCCCTCCCCTAAAGCACACGACTAGCTCGCTAGCGTTCAGCAATCGATCGGACTAGCCTTGTGGAAAACTCTGGTCTTGAATGATCTTACCTTTATCTCATTCATGACTTATGAATTGTGTAACTGATTATGAATGACTTACTTATGAGGGCTTTATCAAGGATGAATTCATTATTTACTAATACTTTATTAATACAGTACTGTAGTTGAGCACATCCTAAACATTGCTGACATGACTTAAACTTATGCGTGTGTGCAAGTCTGTTTGTTTATGTACAACATAGTGAAACTAAAATAATACAGACTCAAACAAATGACCATCTAGTCGAGCACATGTTAACCATCACCCAAGTCACGCATGTCCCTCTGTTCCGCACCTCCACGCGCTCACCTTTGACTCCTGTTGTCGCGGCGACGGTCCTCCCTAACACTCTCTACGACCCCTCATTTAGGACGTCCCCTCAGGACCCATTAGCGGGGTTCATGAGGTGGCTCTACATATGCCCAATTACATCTTAATGAAGACAAGTGGTGCATAGCCAGACTCTGCCCCCGGTTCCGCCGGCGTCCGTCTCCTCCTTACCCACACGCAGCTCTCCTCAATGAGGACCTGATGGAGAAACGGTGAGCAGCTCTGCATGCCATATAACCCCCCCCCCCCCTCCCCCCCGACGGAGGATGAAGGTGAACGAGACTCCCACATATGGGAGTTAGTTCCTATTATTATGGCTGCAACCTTCATGACTATCTTGAAGATAGAGCGAGAGAGAGAGAGAGAGAGAGAGAGAGAGAGAGAGAGAGAGAGAGAGAGAGAGAGAGAGAGAGAGAGAGAGGGAGAGAGAGAGAGAGAGAGAGAGAGAGAGGGAGAGAGAGAGAGAGAGAGAGAGAGAGAGAGAGAGAGAGAGAGAGAGAGAGAGAGAGAGAGAGAGAGAGAGAGAGAGAGAGAGAGAGAGAGAGAGAGAGAGAGAGAGAGAGAGAGAGAGAGAGAGAGAGAGAGACAGGAGAGAGGAGAGAGAGAGAGAGAGAGAGGAGAGAAGAGAGAGAGAGACAGAGAGAGAGAGAGAGAGAGAGAGAGAGTAGAGAGAGAGAGAGAGAGAGAGAGAGAGAGAGAGAGAGAGAGAAGAGAGAGAGAGAGAGAGAGAGAGAGAGGAGAGAGAGAGAGAGAGAGAGGGAGAGAGAGAGAGAGAGAGAGAGAGAGAGAGAGAGAGAGAGAGAGAGAGAGAGAGAGAGAGAGAGAGAGAGAGAGAGAGAGAAGAGAGAGAGAGAGAGAGAGAGAGAGAGAGAGAGAGAGAGAGAGAGAGAGAGAGAGAGAGAGACAGAGAGAGAGAGACGACAGAGAGGACGAGGAGAGAGAGAGACAGAGAGAGAGAGAGAGAGAGAGAGAGAGAGAGAGAGAGAGAGAGAGAGAGAGAGAGAGAGAGAGACAGAGAGAGAGAGAGAGAGAGACAGAGAGAGAGAGAGAGAGAGAGAGAGAGAGAGAGAGAGAGAGAGAGAGAGAGAGAGAGAGAGAGAGAGAGAGAGAGAGAGAGAGAGAGAGAGAGAGAGACAGAGAGCGAGAGAGAGAGAGAGTGAATTCTTCAATTCAAATCTCATTAGTGCTGCCTAATCTTACTTAATCTTATCGTATTTTTTCCAGGATGTTAAACAGGTGACGTGGCCCACTAGAGAGTAAGCCAGGCCCAGCACGACATTTACACCCCCCCCCCCCCCCCTCCCTCCTCTATGTCACAATTAATTGTTCAGGGTTTTATAATAATTAGTCTTACAGAATTGTGTAGGATACTGAAGTGTTTCACATCAAGCTGTTAACAAGCTCAGTTTTAATCCAATATAAAAATTTCCAATTTACAGTTCACCCATATTTTATGCGTGCACGTTTTATCCATTGCTCAAACTAGAATTGTATAACCTGAAAAGGTTAAACAATCATGAGGATTATTTTATTAATTTATATTTTAATGAGTGTGCATGACAGAGGTCTATAGCAATGTAACCTGTTACTATTCCGCTGGTTTAGTATGCATAATGAATAATTAGCAAGGGCAGTAAAGGTTCTTCACAGATAGTCACATACATTCAAATGTGTTTACTCTGAATTAAGGGAAATTGAACGGTATTTTCCTGCATCAACCTTTAAATAGCAACATAATTCAGGCGGAAAAAGATGTACTTGACAGTTTCGCTTTGAAAAGAAGAAGAGATATAACGATATTTAGCAGACAAACATTTGGCATTGAGTTTGGCAAATTGTCCTTTACAGGCTTGCATCACTGTGGGGTTGATATAGTTTACTTTTTAGGCTCCATAATATTTACTGGCGTTTAAATAGAGGGACTTGAGCTAGTTAGCAAGTAGGTGAAGTGTTTAATCTTTTAAACTGAATCAATCTTTAAACTAAACCAAACTCAACTCAACTGAAAGTTTTCAAGCTCAAAGTAATAACTCACTCAAACAGGGCTTGTCAAAACCTCACAGACCTTTCAAATAATGGCATCAAGGTTGCCTATTAGTGGCTTTGTTGCAATATGTAGGCATATAATAATAATAATAATAGTGATAACAATAAAATTTGTAAGAAAAATAATCATAAACAAAATCATAATAAGCAAAAAGTTGAAAATAGGACATTGTTCCCAAGAAAACATATTAAAAAATACATGGGAGACTGATCGTCCTGAATTCAGTTAGTATTTTCAGTTTTTTTTAAAAGGATCCATAAGACTAGTCTCAGACCTTTCCAAAGACTGATGGCGGGCAAGCTCAAATATGGTTGAACTGCCACCGTTAACAACACCATTAACCTGCACAAATAAAGGTCAAATGTAATAGAAATACAAACATTTGAGGGGGCCAGTAGTTGAAGCAGTAACTAAAAAAATCAGAGCACCTTGCTTTGTATCCTGCAGTTGAACAAGTTTGATTTAAAATGCGAACGACAGAAAGGTTGAAGTCAACACACTTATCACGAGGCTGTCAGTCCATTTGAGTCGGCCTGTGCTGATTATAGAAGAAATGTAATGCGTATTCCTCAGCAAAGCAGGGGACTATTACAGCAGTGCTTTCTGCCGGTGTGTTGACTGGTTGCATATAGCATTGTTGCATTTAACGTAAATGCAATGAGCATTTTCCGAATACACTGTCAGTGTATTATGATTACAATTACGTTACTATTTACATGTATGTATATTAATTCACACACAATCAAATGTTTGTTAAGCAATTTCACACTACACAACCTGGCTAATTTACAGTGTGCATGTGTGTGTGTGTGTGTGTGTGTGTGTGTGTGTGTGTGTGTGTGTGTGTGTGTGTGTGTGTGTGTGTGTGTGTGTGTGTGTGTGTGTGTGTGTGTGTGCGTGCGTGCGTGCGTGCGTGCGTGCGTGTGTGTGTGTGTGCGTGGGAAGCTTGTTAAGTGAATTCCCCCCCCCATGCACATCCCACACCCCCTGTAGGGTCCCCGATCAGACAAAGGTAAGAAAAGTGCCCAGTGATGGTCAGGAGAGGGCATGTCACACACTAAAACAAGCCGCTTGCTAATGTCTTTTCCAGGAACTAATTTTCTGCTTTGTGGCACGGCCCATAAAGCGAGGTTATTTTCTCTCGCATCGAGGGACGGATAGAGATTTAACTGTCTTTTCTCTTTATTGTCTCATTTAAACCCTTCACATGTTTTTTTCTTTGATTATCTCAGGACAAGAGAGAGCAGAGTTAGTTACACGTTTTAATGTGCCTGCAATGCTCATTAGCACCGAATACATTCACACATCTCCATACATTGATACGCAATGTTTCATCGTGTCTTTATTTAGCAGAACTACGTATTCCCTGTTTTATGGCGACCTTTTTTTCTCTTTGTGTTTAAGTAGCTACTGCGCAGTAAGAGGGCTGTTGGTGTGACAGCAGGGGCACTGCGGGGCCGCGATGACCTGAAAAAAGCCGAGCGGTGTTGTCGTTATACACGCCCAGCGCGCGGTAATGCAGACACCTGCTGTAGCGCCATGTACAGTAGCTCTGACGCGGCCCCGGGAGGCTTGGTCCGGCCTAATGACTGGAGTATCACGCAACAAATGTCCACGACACACTGGGCAAGGTCAGACGGGGAGAAGAGACATAGAGCACATCGGGGTTTAAATAACTCACCTCTCATCTCTCTTCTCTCGCTTCCTCTCTATCTCCCTGACACCTTTTCCTCTATCTCGGTATATCTATCTCTGTTTCTCTTTCTCCCTGTATGTCTTTCTCTCAATATGTTGTTCTGTGTCTCTCTTTATTTCTATGCATCTCTTTATTTATCCACCTATCCCCATTTGCATCATCCTTTAACTTCATCTTGTTCTCTCTTTTCTTCTCCCTCTCTCAATAGTTCTCTCTCGCTCCCTCTCTCTCTCTCTCTCTCTCTCTGCTTCTCTCTCTCTCTCTCTCTCCCTCTCTCTCTCTCTCCCTGCCTCTCTCTCTCTCCTCGTCTCGCTCTCTCTCTCTCCCTCTCTCTTCCTCTCTCTTCTCTCTCTCTCATCTCTCTCTCTCTCTCTCCTCGCTCTCTCTCTCTCTGTTTCTCTTTCTCCCTGTATGTCTTTCTCTCAATATGTTGTTCTGTGTCTCTCTTTATTTCTATGCATCTCTTTATTTATCCACCTATCCCCATTTGCATCATCCTTTAACTTCATCTTGTTCTCTCTTTTCTTCTCCCTCTCTCAATAGTTCTCTCTCGCTCCCTCTCTCTCTCTCTCCCTCTCTCTCTCTCTCTCTCTCTCTCTCTCTCTCTCTCTCTCTCTCTCTCTCTCTCTCTCTCTCTCTCTCTCTCTCTCTCTCTCTCTCTCTCTCTCTCTCTCTCTCTCTCCCTCCTCTCTCTCTCTCTCTCTCCTCCTCTCTCTCCCTCCCTCTCTCCCTCCTCTCTCTCTCCCTCTCTCTCTCTCTCTCTCTCTCTCTCTCTCTCTCTCTCTCTCTCTCTCCTCTCCCTCTCCCTCGCTCTCTCCCTCTCTCCTCTCTCTCTCTCTCTCTCTCTCTCTCTCTCTCTCTCTCTCTCTCTCTCTCTCTCTCTCTCTCTGCACACTCTATTAAAGGGCTATTTGAAATCAGAATATTTCAGTTGGGATTCAGGCTCCTAAGCCAACAGCCTATCCTCTTAAACTATAGTCTCATAGAGATCCAGACGAATTTGCCAGCTCATGTTTTACTTGCTCTGGCATCTGGCCCCTCACTTGTTCAGCCAGATATCCAGCAAACCCGGCCCAGGTCGGGCAAAACACAATCTAATATGGGATGGGTTTAATACGGTGACTATAAGGAGGCGTGTACTGCAGGAGCACCGTTGAGGTATTTTTATAAACTAGCAGGATGGCTGGCACTGATGTGTAATGCGTTTAGTTGATTTGATTGGCTACAGGTCTAACCAACTGAGTCCACTGACAGACCAAGCAAAAACAAACTGAGAGGTTCCAGGCTAATACACTTTAGTGAAATGCTCTGGCTGTCAGGCTAGACAATTATTAAAAAATAATAATAATAACCAATTTTTTTTGGACTAAATGATACACTTTTACAAAATACTACAAGCCTCTTATAATGACAGAAAGAAAAAAAAATCTGAAGAAGAATCAGAAGAAAAAGAAGCAGAAGAAGAAGAAAAAGAAGGATCCAACTTTTGTCGAACCCCTCCTCCTCGTCGTCCATACCCTCATGGGAGAGAGAGGAGAGACCACCTCCACCGCGAGCCCCTCACTTCTATCAGTGAAACAATAACTGCACAGAGAGTGACGTACATTATGTCTGGACAGGAAACCCTGTCCCCCCCCCCACACACACACCGGTAATGACCACTAGGGCCAGGGATAAAAAGGCTTGATAAACACCAGCTCTCCAGGGCTGCATGGCTGGGTGGAAACAGCCCCTGGACTAATGAGAGCCATGCAGCGATGCTGAGGCGAGGGGAGGACAGCGCCACTCCACATCACACCCGTCCCTGACTGGCTTATGAGGCAGCGATGGTGGTGGGGATGGTGGAGGTGGAGGTGGTGGTGGTGGTGGAGGTGGGGATGGTGGTGGTGGCGGGGTTGGTGGTGGTGGTTGAGGTGGAGGTGGTGGTGGTGGTGGTGGTGGTGGTGGTGGTGGGTGGTGGTGGTGGTGGTGGTGGTGGGGTGGTGGTGGAGGTGGTGGTGGTGGTGGTGGTGGTGGTGGTGGGTGGGTGGTGGTGGTGGTGTTGGGTGGTGGTGGTGGGTGGTGGTTGGGGGTGATGGTGGTGGTGGTGGTGGTGTGAGGTGGTGGTGGTGGGTGGTGGAGGTGGTGGTGGTGGTGTGGATGGTGGTTGGTGGTGGTGGTGGTGGTGGTGGTGGTGGTGGTGGTGGTGGTGGTGGAGGTGGTGGTGTATGACTGTGTGTACAAAGGGGTCAGTGGGAGGTGGTCGGGGGTCTCCACTCAGGATCTCTTCTCACTGGACGGACAGCCCTCCACTGGGGGGTTCTGTGCACCGTAACGAGAGACTCAACAGAAAGGAACGACGTGTCCATGACGCTGGTATACATTACTGTCTTCATACCACAACAACAAGCACATTTACATGCAATACATGTTTCGGTGGATATTTTAGACAAATGCAGACTCAATACAAATATATTTGATATTTACTTTTGCTTTAAGTGAACATCATTGAATTTTAATCTGTTATTGTTTTCCCTACACTCCTTGTTATACATTTGATGCATTAGCTGTATCATTTACTCCATGCTAAATTGCACTAAATTGCATCCGACTGTTGAACACGCCTTGCTATTTTGCTGGAGAAAACAGATGTTATTGTTATTGTAAAGGTCTCGCAGAGCCAAACAGCCAGCGGACCCCGTAGCCCGACACACACACGACCCAGCAGAGTGCAGCAATGCCATTGCCACTGCATGAAGAGAGCACGCTCCCTTTACTTTCTAGTGCTTCTTTCATTCAACTGTGCCGAGAGACAGAGACAGAGAGAGAGGGAGAGGGAGAGAGAGAGAGAGAGAGAGAGAGAGAGAGAGAGAGAGAGAGAGAGAGAGAGAGAGAGAGAGAGAGAGAGAGAGAGAGAGAGAGAAGAGAGAGAGAGAGGAGAGAGAGAGAGAGAGAGGAGGAGAGAGAGAGAGAGAGAGAGAGAGAGAGAGAGAGAGAGAGAGAGAGAGAGAGAGAGAGAGAGAGAGAGAGAGAGAGAGAGAGAGAGAGAGAAAAGAGAGGAGGGGAAAGACAGAAAGAGAAGAGATGAGGAGAGAGATGAGGAGATAGCCGTTCTGATGGATAGCAGAGGTGTACGGCTGGTTCAACACACACACGCACAGTATGTGTGTGTGTGTGTGTGTGTGTGTGTGTGTGTGTGTGTGTGTGTGTGTGTGTGTGTGTGTGTGTGTGTGTGTGTGTGTGTGTGTGTGTGTGTGTGTGTGTGTGTGGCCGCTAGACGGTGTGCACTAATAGCCCACAAAGCCACCCGAACACCAAAAAAAACAATGGGTTTTCTGCGCTTTGCGACCCTTTGGGTCTACAAAAACACACAAACACACACACACACGCACACACGCCCCCTGCGGTCTGGGCAGTTATAATAGTCCACTCTTCCTTCAGTCAGGCAGACCGTTGGCCATTACTGATCTTTCTGCACTTGCACTATGCTAGCTGTTGAATTTTGTATTTTTTCCATAGTGCAAATTGATGCATTTGGACGGGATGGGCTAGTGCTTATGAATTCGCCTCCTAGCTCAAAGGCATTGGTTTTCGAGCCCCTGATGTTTGCAGTTTCACCTGTCAGCATCCTTTAGCATGCCTAACCCTCCCCACCCACTCATTGATAGTCCCTGTGTTTGTGCCCGTGTGAGTGGTGCTTGCATGCGTTTGTCCTACATGTGCAATTTTTAGGGTATTTTCAAGTTTGCTTGAAATCTGCGATTTGCATTGTCTTTATAATTTACAACTCTCAAATCATACCCCTGTATGATTCAAGAGTAATAAAGAAAAGCAGGAAAGAGCGTAGGAGCGAAAATAAAAAGTAAGCAACCAAAAAAAGTCAATGCGTCACTTCTAAGGCGAAGACATTTAGGGAGGGGGAGAGGGAGGGAGGGAGAGAGGGAGGCTCTGTGCGCCCTCCCGAAGTTTCACCATTGAAACGTGATGCATTTCTGTGATTGACAGGCAAGATGGATTTCCCGAATAAATCAGTGACGACGAGATACCCTGACCAGAAATTAGGCGGGAGTGGTTTAGCACCTAAATGAGCTCTGGGGCAGGCGTCACCTCGAATGGGAAATTCTCACAGCGCGCTCTACCCATAGGCCCTTTTGACGGACGGCTGAGCCATGATGACTAACAAATCACACTGAAATAATAGATGAATAGCTGCCGCTATTTTAACCTGACCACCTGCAATGTACATTTCATGGATTAACTCTTTCAAACTATTAGTTTGAAACTATCAGGAAGAAAATAAGGCTAGCCTACTAAAAGATTACGTTTGTGGAATGGCGGGCGTCAGTGTTTGGTTGTGCATCTGTGTTTTGGGGATTTACATCAAAGCGAGAGAAACTGCCAGAGACAGATGCACAACGGAACGGGGGAGTCTACCTCTTCAACTACACACTCCCAAGTTCCAGACGGACGGGGAGCGACACGGTGAACCCTGATTTAAGGACTGATACCAGACGAGACCTACACACTGTCACACCTGTTTTCCTCCGGTGGCCCGAGACATCGTGGCGACGAGACGGAGAAGAAAGAAATGGTTCAGTTTGAATGGTTGGAGTAGCGAGAAAGGGTGGTCGCGGTGGATAGAAAGCGTGGTGCTGGTCTCGGTGGAGGAGAGAGAGAGGGAGAGAGAGGGAGAGAGAGCGAGAGAGAGCGAGAGAGAGAGCGAGAGAGAGAGAGCAAGAGAGAGAGAGAGAGAGAGAGAGAGAGAGAGAGAGAGAGAGAGAGAGAGAGAGAGAGAGAGAGAGAGAGAGAGAGAGAGAGAGAGAGAGAGAGAGAGAGAGAGAGACTGAGACTGACGCATCACTGGGTGAGTAGACGAGATTCAGTCCACAGTATGCAGCCTGCGGAGCGCCACGCGATCCCCCACTCCTCCCCACACACAAAGCTGTGAGACGCTGATGGAGACAGTAAACCCGGTTCCTGAATGCATCACAGGCTGGCTGGCTCTGGAGGAGACCGAAGCGCGGCGTGCTTAAAGTAGGCTACGGACACAGGATTTTTCGCCGATAGCTGCATGCAAGAAGTCGACCAGTGATGTCTATTTTGTTTAGTGTCACGTTACGGATTAATCTAGAGCAGTAATCATCCTTTTGGAGTAATATTCATCTGCAGGTAAGGCACCACGCTTAATTGTGTTTAGCCTACTTTTATTTTCATATTTTTGCATTATTATTATTATTTTCATTTGTATTAATATTATCACTGTTATTATCATTGGAATTCAGTTTATTATTATATGCTTTATTATGCTATTGTTCTTTTATTACTATTATTATTATTACTGGGATATTATTGCTACTTCGCTGCTGTCTGTAGTAGGCTAGCTGTTTTGGCTGTGTTGGATGATTCTACCTCGTGTTTCAGTCAGCAGACCAACTTGTCTGACCTCTTCGTCTGCCGGGGGGCTACTATCATTCCTAGAGATTACGGTTTACTGTTTGCTGCTGCAGCTGGCTTGAGTTTCAAACTTTTCGCCCTTCCCAGATTAGATCTAAACCATGATGGCATGCTCGCTCACTGTGAAGCGGGGCTAAAACTGAATTGAGTGGATGGCTCTGAATTTCAGCATTATAGTGCCTGAGCCGATCCGGTAGCCTACTGCGGATCACTGGGATGCGATCTGCCCCCGAGAGCGCCCGAGAGTGTCGATTCTCATTGTCGGACTATCACGGTGGGGACGGTAATCCACGAGTCGTTTCGCCACGCGTGTCCGTCCCGACGTGTGCAGATGTTTTAGTAATCCCCGTCTTCCCCCCCCCCCCCCCCCCCCCCCCCCATCCCCACCTCCCCCATATAATCCCTTTGGGATTTATTTATCATGCCGTTGACCACCGACTATAAACAGCCTGTGCAGAACATAGAAGTTCGGCTGTTCTATAGGACGTAAGATTAATCATAAAGCCAGGAGATGTCATCACATTCACAATCTCCCACATCTTTTTTTAATAAGTAACCATGAATTTCTTTAAAAGCATCTAATCTGCCCAATAAAAATATTGTTCTCGAGCTGCCCTAATTGTTGAAGAGTAATTTCTGGTTGTTAAACTTGTCTCGGCCTTTTAATAAAGTCCCAGTCCCTCTGAATATGCTAAATAGACAACCTATATAATAGTATTTAATATTGCATTCAGCGGTTGGGTACATTCCGTCTGCAATTTGTCCGATTTTTCTCGAGTGCTCAGGATTCTTCATATTAACAACGAGAACGAATTAGGGCTGCACATCATCATTTTTGATGCATGCACGGTCATGTCGTCAAGCATGTTCCTTAAAAACGTTCCTTGGCCAATTAGGGCTGTTTGATATCCTATATACTCAGATCCATGTCCTTCTGCATTTTCGACATCCTTAACTTTTTGACTTTCTTGCCCATATATTATATATGTATGGTTGTGTGTGTGTGTGTGTGTGTGTGTGTGTGTGTGTGTGTGTGTGTGTGTGTGTGTGTGTGTGTGTGTGTGTGTGTGTGTGTGTGTGTGTGTGTGTGTGTGTGTGTGTGTGTGTGTGTGTGTGTGTGTGTGTGTGTGTGTGTGTGTGTGTGTGAAATCATTGACTCATTGTAATTGATAATGACGTCATGATGGTGCCGGATCAACATAAGATGTAGAGACGATGTAAAGGATGATCTTTGATATGGATTGATAGGTCTCTGTAAGTGCACCTGGCTGGCTTGCATGTGCTGAACAATACATGAGGTGGTCCTGTGGTTCCTGAGACTTCCCAGGAGAAACTGGGAATAAAAACAAGACTTTAATGCGTTAGTGTGCTGAGCCCCGAAGGATTGTCAGAAGAGACGATGCACAGAAGTGACATAAAAAAGATTGGGGCAGAGGTGCTTTTAGATTCTCGTCATCAAATTTTCATCACGTGAACTCTGCACGAATGTATTGAAGGAATGTGTTGTCAGGCTCATATTTATTGCATGTCAACTATCTGGACTATCTTGATGGCTTTACCTGCTTCTTCCCTTGAATACTGTGAGATGGTACATTTTACATTAGCCTTATAAGATATATTAACTCATTTTTGGGTGGAATTCGGCTGTGTGTGTGTTTAACAGTGTCTCTTTAGTCTTCTCGTGAATATTTGCGCAGTCAGCCAGAACAAACGTCGGGATTGCATACACAGGACATAGGTCGGTGCTTTCTGTGCTTTTAATTAATCTAATTTCATATCTCCCTTGAATTCAGAGTTAAGGTAAAGAAATGAATTATCTGACTTGCTGAATTATTAAAGGAATCTCTGCACCACTAGGAGTAGCGATAGTGATACAAAAGGACCTGTTGATTGAAGCTAACTCCTACATCTCTCGATAAACAAGCCATGTTCCACTTCCAAGTTCCACAAAAAAGACTGAAGTGCACAGATTCCATGATAAATTGCACTAAACAAGACTTATTTTCCCAAAGCACAGGTGTGTCAAGAGGATAAACAAGCTAGGCCTATATCAAATGTACCTCACCCAGCTCACCCTACTCCTCCTCTGATTGGACGTGACTTCTCCCTGTATACTATTCGTCCACATCTCGGACTGTGTGGCAGAGCAGGGGGACAGAGCATTCAACATCCCAGAATGCTTTTCACCCACTCCTCCACATTTCCAGACAATCCATTCTATTCCTGTTCCTAAATCTCTAAGCCAAAGACGTCCTCGGGTAGTCACTAGGCAGTCGCCAGAGTTGTGTGTGTGTGTGTGTGCGTTACTTATTTTTGTCTGCATCACAGTGGCACACATAACAGTACAGCTCAGCCAATTAAAAAAATATTTGGGGGAAATCGTACGCTAGTTAGTAGGGAATTAATGTTGGGCGATTTAGTTGTTCTTGTTACGCTCTATAATGCAGACTACTGATGATCATAACGGACTGGAGTGATGTATATGTATATATATATATATTATATATATATATATATATATAATATATATATATATATATATATATATATATATATATATATATATATATATATATATATATATATATATATATATATATATATATATATATATGTATATCAGCTTATCAGTGGCTTTATGTTATACAAAAAGAGTTATTGATCAACAAATATTCTAAACTTTCCATTAAGAATATAAGGTTTTTATGCATTTGGGACAATACTTTTAAATTCAATCCTTCCGTCATTAACGCTTTCTGCATTGATATTCACACTCTATTATTTACTGTCACATCCTTCTACCATCTTGGAGGTGTCACCCTTGAGTTATATAATGAACATTGTTTAATTGGCATCCTAGTTTTCAGTAAGCCTACACAAGGAATATTACATGTTTTACAATTTAATGTATGTATTTCAGGTACGTGCGATTTGTGTTGGATCGACACATAGAGATTGGTTTCCATGTCTTTATGTTAGAAGGTGTTGATCTCAAGCAGACTTAGTGTATAGATCATCTTGGGTGTACTTCTACCTAGCTTTTATTGGCTGTAAACTGGATTCTCCAGATGCATGTAAATGTCAGCTGTAAAGCGACTACCTCTGCAATCGATACAGTTTAAATGTGGGGAGACTAATACACTGTATAATAGCACACTAAGGATGAACCCAGACAGACCATCTGCCAAGGTCTGTCTGAATTCATTATGCATTGTATTTACAAAAATCGAAATTGACTTGAAATCTGATTTTCGTTAAATGCTATCATAAAGTACTTCTCAAATTGTTCCAATTTTGTTTCAAGGTACGATGTTGGCGTATAATCTATCTCATTTTTGGATTGTGTTTGAAATAGATATAAGATAATAGATGTAGCCTTTTAAACAGTGTGAATATAATTTATTTGAAGCTGACCATTCATGTAGACTTCCATGAACACATCACAACTTGTGACGCTAGCCGTTTGCTAGCGATTTGCCATCCGTTTTCCATACAGTGCAGAGAATTTTTCTTTCACCACATTTGGTTGTAAAAGAAAATTTGGCTAAAAACATTCCGACCCTCCTTTAATTGTGCTAATGCTTGATCACAGTGCCAATTGAGACACATCCTCTTTTGGAAGCCATGGTTACCTTTAGGAGAAAGAAGGAATCCAGGAAACTCCATCATTAGATCTGGTTCAAATACAATACGTGCAGTAGTAACAATGTCTCCTTGAAAGACTGGTTATTGTGGCATTCTCAGACGCTCAGCAGAGTTGACTCCGGTTGGATTTGGCTATGGCCTGCACGGCACAGACTCGACTGCACAAAGAGAACATTTCCATTGGCAAACTGAGTGTAAGCTTCTCTACAGCACAAAACAATCAAGGTTTCAATTATTTAAAAGGACAGGAAGTGTATGCCTGCTCAATAAGTCAGCCTCAATGTCCTTAGATTTCGACCATCCCCATATCCTTGGCACTGGAACATACCCAGTGTGCTCAAACAGTTTCAGCATCTGTCAATGCAACCCTGCTGTATTTTAGTTTAACACTATAAGGCGTTTCATAATCCTTAAGGGGGATGTGTGGGTCTTTGCATAAGGAAATGTTGCAAGCAGAGACAGCAAACAAACATTGTTTGGGAAGGGTTCTAAATTAGTGCCTAATAGGCAGCAGCCGTCTTCAAGGGATTCTAAGCATTGAGACCGCTGGTGTTATTAAATATGTCTTGGATAATGCTACCAACATATATTTATCCTTTGTGACTGGGTGCATGCATGAGATTGTTGTGATGGGCACTTCTCTGTGGTGTGTATTTTGGCGGACTACGTTTTTTATGGTACGTCTGAGTGTAATGTAGGATCTATTGTGCTTGCTATTACATTCTGAACCACCACTGCAGAAACCACAGGGCATTGTTATTTCATTCCTTTCACTCAACATCACCAGATTAAACAGATCCGGATTGACTCAGCAAAGTATATATATATATATATATATATATATATATATATATATATATATATATATATATAATATATATATATATATATATTATATATATATATATATATATATATTTATTTTATTATTATTTGTAGTTACTGAGAACTGAATACCGCAATGAACCCTTTTGAAATAATTGGTTGTGGTGTCTTTAGCCCTGAACATTGAACCGGACGTTGGTTTGGTTTGGTGGCTCACCATATTATGTGTTTAATTTTGTTCATGAAAAACCTTTCCGTGTTATTTCATTGAGCCTTTATTAATGCCTAGGTAATCCATTGTACAAGTGAAACTTGGAAGTGGATTTTCTTTCCATTATAATGTGCACTAAAGGCAGTACAATTTTAAGCACTACCAATTGTTTCCATTTTGAGATAACTGTCTCATGTATCCATAGTGACGCTGGGTAGCACTAGATAGGCGCTGAGTATTCAAGTGTTGACCACTGAGTAGCTGGAGCGATAGTCCTAGATTGTGAAGTGCTCCATAACCGCAAGGCGTAGTATAATTCAATCTGATTGGCGGAGGAATTTACATCACAAAGTTTTTTTCTATGGCTTGGCAGAATACTTTCTGATTGGTTGGAGTGGGGGCAGTGAAAGGGAGGTGGGAAAGTTTTTTTTTGTGATGGTTTGAAATAGCGGTTGATTGTAATGGATGTAGGACGTCTATTATTTAAGTGCGTAGCAGAACAGACGTAGCCTACAATATGCCACTGCAGTAGAGGAATAACAATACAATTCTCCTGGGAATCTCTTTAATCTTCAGATGGTTACTCAGTTTATTTCAGGCTCCCTAGCCATTTTTTTCTTCATGATTGGAAAGTTTTTACGTTTACTCATGAGAGACTTGGAAACAGTGGTAGATACTGGGCACAACTTCCACAGGATTAACTAAGTGTTGCTAATTCAATGGTTCTGTTCAAATTCTTTGCTTCTACCAAATTAAATCTCCTTTGCTTGTTTTTAAGGCTATCTATGCACATTATAGTTTGCAGTTAGACTGTACTTTCATTCAGTAGCACTTATGTTGTGTCTTCTTTCTAAGTCATTGGAGATGACTCAGGTTTAGTAAAATGAGATTGAACTGTAGTCTATTACTTTATTTTTTATTTATTACTTTAAGGTCTGGGTCAATACCAAGGGAGAACACCCTTTTCATGTTCCAATTTATGATCATTTCAATGGGAATCTTTTGAATTAAAACCCTTTTACAATGTGACCAGAAAAAAATTATATTTTTCAGGCATGCCAAGCATTAATTTTGCTAAAGCAAATAACATCAGAGTTGACAAAATAATGATTAACTTTTGGAACGTGACCTTTTACTTGGTCTTAGAAAACAAAATGTAAATACTATGCAATGTTCATTTCCCTATTCAGCCTGTATTCAGCGAGTATTTGCATGGTTAGTTTTTCTTGTGGCTAAGACATAGATTGGTTTACAGGGTTTCATACATCTAGTGTGAAAGTGTGTTTAGACAAGGCAGTTTAGCCTTTCCTCTTTAAACAATTCTTCCTCCACGTGAAAAAGGCTTGTAGGGCATTATTGTGAACAAATATAACACATAAGATGGACATATGGCATAAGTATTACTTACAAAGGTTTTGGTTGTATCTAAACATATCTGTCAGCCTATTAGGCTTTGTATGAATGAGCCTTACAATCCATTGAGGTATGTTGAGTGAATTGACCTGACTTTGGATAGTAACAGAACTTCTGAAGGGAGGATGTAGTCTAGCATCCAGCAAGGTCATACATCATGCTCAAAGCGCTCGGCAGCAGAAACCAAAACGCCCAGCCGCATAAAAAGGATGTCTGATGTATTTCTAGCCATTTCAGGTCTTTGTGGAGGCTTAGCTTGGCTCCGTTTAGGTACATTATTACAGCTAGAAAAGCATAAAAGTATTTACGCTGGGTTGCCTGACAGACTGTAGATACTGCAGGGTTCCATTAAGTCCTCAAAACGAATGTGACTTTATGTTGATTCTCAAATGTGATAAAATAGCTAACACATTACACCAAAAGTGGGATGGATATCAGTCACTGTGTGTGCTGAGTAGATAGTCTTGCCCCTGTATAGCTGAAAATGGATGTTTTTCTCCTTTACACTGTAATATTTCTTTAACGACACATTGCTCCATGGGCGCTTTGACTGGGGCCTCTCAAGACTGACGGAGCGAGTGACCCCCGCCCCTCGGCTCTCATACCCCGACCGCCCTGGGTGCCCGACAACATCCATCCTACGGTGTCATTGAGGAAGATTGGTGACGATGGGTTGGGGTTATTGGGATGGGGGTGGGTGGGGGGGGAGGTCCTTTAATTTGTCCTCCGCAGTGGGAGTCCATCAGTCGTCCACCAACGCGTTCCCCTGTGCGTTAATCAAATATGATCGCTGTGATTACGACCTTCGCAAGGGGTCAAGGTGTCATGACGGGAGAAGATTGTGTGTGTGTGTGTGTGTGTGAAATATCTGCCGCTGTCCGTCGGACGGCCCAGATGTGGATATGATTTGGTGGCGGGTCTGTCTATTCGACAGAAGATCTCAGGGTTTGACTTACCCTTGTTCCCTGAGAAGGGCGACCAAGTGTTGTTTCCATGAAATCAGGACAACAGTCCACCAAGGACTCGGAGTATCAAATAGGTACACACAGACACTAGAGCACTGGGAACTTTTTGTAGCTCCGTACCCTCCTACCTTTGAAGCTGCTATGCCTAGATTTGAATCTGCGTCAGAAAAGTCTGTTTGGTTCTGATGAAAGCATCTGCTCACTGCCCTAATGTTAATAAAGTGTGGCAGGATAATCCAGAGGTTGGGGAGGGTGTTCGCCTCCTATGATACTGGGTTCAATCCCCATTGTCCATCGCAGTGCCTTGAGGCACCCTTGAGCAAGATGCCCTAACATCTACTGCTATTAGCGTTTGATAATTTGTCCGCTAAATATTAGTTTAAGATGTAGTATGTGTTTGTGTGCTGTCCAATAGTAGAATGTATCTATCTGTTTAGGGTCAAGGGCATTGTATCCTGTTTAAGGAAAAAGATAATTGGGTGAAAATAAAGTATATGGAGTAAAAAACAAAGTACAGAAGGTGTAATTTTTCATACATA
Source organism: Melanogrammus aeglefinus (assembly GCA_900291075.1). NCBI lineage: Eukaryota > Metazoa > Chordata > Actinopteri > Gadiformes > Gadidae > Melanogrammus > Melanogrammus aeglefinus. The sequence continues at coordinate 64,934 of OLKM01000617.1, read as the reverse complement.
CACCTCAAACAATTTAGTGTGCATTCAAAGTCGGTACAATGTTACGTCAATGTGATGGTCACACAAGTCAGCCTTCTCATTAACCATGAAGATTTTTCCATTTTTTGGATCATTACCGTAGTTGGTAAAAGGATCCGCTGTTTTGGCGACTAGGGATGTTGTGTCAAATCATATCACAGTTAGAATTGGGGAGCTTTTTTTTGTACTGGAAGATTGTCTTTACATTTGTAATGGGTTAGACTGTTTTGAACGTTTTGCTTTATTTCATAATGGTTAACTTATATGTTGATGAGGTTCCCAGCCCTTCCATTGAAGATGTGCATAATTGTATCCAATAACATATGGTTCAATTCAATGAGCGATGAATTAGTGCTTTCCTCTTCCCAAATAGAGAGAGTCTCAACCACTGGGAAACCTCACAACACCCCCCCACATATGCATGCACTGAGGCAAAACATAAATACACACATACACCAACATCCCCCCCACACCAGACACACACACACACACACACACACACACACACACACACACACACACACACACACACACACACACACACACACACACACACACACACACACACACACACACACACACACATACACACACACACACGTACACACGCACACACACACACACACACACACCTACACACGCACACACACACACACACACCTACACACACACACACACACACACCTACACACACACACACACACACACCTACACACACACACACACACACACACACACACACACACACACACACACACACACACACACACACACACACACACACACACACACACACACACACACACACACACACACACACACACACACAACACACACACACACACACACACACCAACACCACACACACACACACACACACACACACACACACACACACACACACACACACACACACACACCACACACCACACACACACACACACATACACACACACAACACACACACACACACGCGCGCGCGCACACGTGCACAGTGACAATTTCAAAGATGATTCCTTGGAGACATATTCTGTGAAGTAGAGGCAACGAAAGTCCAACAAAATAATCCTGGATTCTGTTCCATTCAGACGCTAGGACCTAGGCTATGAGTGTTAAAGTGGGCTTTCAAAATATGCATCTCGAGAGTTATAGACCAAACTTGTATGTTTATGGAAAATTGTAATATTTACATCCTCAACACTAAACTATCCTTTTTTTGTTTGCCACGACAACATTTTGTTACTTAATTTATAGTCAAATTAGTGTGATTGTCATTGTATATATCAATTCCCATTCAAATAAGTATTTCTCTTTTGAAAGGAAACTAAAAGAGAGTGTGATTAGGCTGTCAGATAACAGTCACCATCAGCAATGAGGGTCCTAATTAGGAAGTCTCTTTCACCTAGCTGCATTAATCATTCAACACTGTTTTCCTCTTCCTCTTTTTTTCCCTATTTCTTCTGTACAGCTTTAGAAAACCACAAAAGGTACAAAAGGATTCCATACATCTGTGATTGGCTGTGAGACTACCCTGACCCTGCAAAATTGAAGATGATGTTGCTATGGAAACTACTCATGCTGCACTCACTTATGGGCTGCCTCGCAGGTAAAGTATCTTATTAAGAACTTTTGATGCATGCCAAAAGCTGCCTTTGTGAAGCCCGAGTCCCTATTCGTATGTATTTGGGGCAGACTGTGGTATGAAAAGCCATGGTTCAGAATGGAGAGAGTCAAACAGATGAGCCTGGAGCGAACACGCATATCACCTTATGTATTCCAACCGCTGCGCAAATAACATCACCACGAAAACGGACGGAGAACGCTGAAGAGTAAATAGTTTCCATGAGAATATTTTATGTTCATGTTGACCTCTGATTTATATTATTTTTGTTTCAGCTGTTTCCTGTCAGTGAAGTTTGGATTTTCATGTTGAATAATAAGTTGTGTTTGTGGGCTGAGTTAGGGTATATTATTTTGAGTGAATACGTATTATTTAAGGGATACGTCATTTGAACTAGTCAAGCATTTCGTTATTCATTATCAGAGTAAACATTTGTTTTTGCATGGTTGGTTGTTTTGTTCCTCCACTCTGAAATTTCGGATATGTGTGGGGAATTGTACCTTATCTATTCTGCTACTTACATAGTTGATGATGGTAGTTCTCTCCCCAATAGGGCCCACAAACGAACAAATCCTCAACTTCTGATTCTGTGTTAAGCCACATCGCATGCTCACGGACGTAGCGCTTGAGGGGCGCAGTCTTGTTCACACATTGGACAACGTTGAACACATATTTCCCAGATTGACCCGTGATTTCCCGCACTAATATATGACCAAACTAATAATAACGTATCAAGCAAGTGAGAACTCAGATATGGCATCTGTGTCTCCCGCAACAACCCTTGCAACTGGATATTTGGATGCATATTGTAGCGTTTGGGAGACATAATAGTTTGACATGAGCACAAGTCAACACTGGTATGCCTATTACAATTATATGATAGAACTAATTATAACGAACCATGCAGTTGAGAATTAGAACTCCACACTTGGCGTATGGCGATGTTGGTCTTACGCAATAACATACGCACAATTAATGCTTTTTATGCTATATTGTACAATACTGGTTCATTCAGTCAGCATCTTGAGATACATTTAATTGCCATAGTTTTTATATATTTTGCTTTGCTGCTATATGGTATGCTATGCTTATATACGATATGCTATTCTACATTATTTTATGCTTTGTGCTTTGCTATACTATACATTGTCAGAAATCATGGGACATTAGCTATATATTAGGCTACACTTTTTTTTAAATTAAAGCATTTATATCTTACAAGAAGTATCAAAAAGTGATGAGGTATGAATTGATACGTTTAATATAAAATGTAATATATCGATTTTGAATTACCCTTCCCCCTGTACACCAGTCAATTAATTTTGACTTGTTTCCCGGAGTTGAGTTATATTTCATGTGTTTAAGTATCTAACATGGCGAATAAGTTTTCATTATCTTTACACATTTAGACAAGCGATGATGAATTGATTCTTGAGGAAAAAAATGTCAGACGGCGGATTTGGCAGTTGGTGTTCATTACTTAAATGGATCTATAAAGACAGACATCAATCAATCCGAATGATCTGACCACGCTTTTACTAAAAGAAAGCTCCATCACTCTTTTATCGCACAGTAAAGTTGAATTATCGCTTCATTATGCTCTTGGTGCCCTGTTCACCCGAGGGCCATTTTGGCATTGATCTGGCTCGTTGATGAAGGGCTTTCATTTGTCTCCCTTACAAATGGGCGGGGTCAGAGAGGAGCGTTTAATCAAGAGATATCTCATAAGGCACATCGGACGACAAGGATGCTCTCTTGATGAGGTCACCGCTGGGTGGTGGGTGGCAGGGGTCCTCTTCACATCACGAAACACCCGACAGATCTGCAACCCCAAAAAAATGGGTTAAAATGCCTTCTACACTATCCTATGTGAGTTGTTTGCGTGAGGGATTGTAATATTGGATATGGTATATGATATGGCTGTCTGTGGCTACTGTCTGTGGCTACTGTCTGTGGGCTACTGTCTGTGGCTACTGTCTGTGGGCTGCTGTCTGTGGCTACTGTCTGTGGACTACTGTCTGTGGCTACTGTCTGTGGCTACTGTCTGTGGACTACTGTCTGTGGGCTGCTGTCTGTGGCTACTGTCTGTGGACTACTGTCTGTGGCTACTGTCTGTGGCTACTGTCTGCGGACTACTGTCTGTGGCTACTGTCTGTGGCTACTGTCTGTGGCTACTGTTTGTGGGCTACTGTCTGTGGCTACTGTGTGTGGAATACTGTCTGTGGACTACTGTCTGTAGACCACTGTCTTTGGCTACCGTCTGTGGCCACTGTCTGTGGGCTACTGTCTGTGGCTACTGTCTGTGGCTACTGTCTGTGGGCTACTGTCTGTGGCTACTGTCTGTGGACTACTGTCTGTAGACTACTGTCTGTGGCTACTGTCTGGTGACTACTGTCTATGGCTACTGGACTACTGTCTGTGGACTACTGTCTGTGGACTACTGTCTGTGGCTACTGTCTGTGGCTACTGTCTGCGGCTACTGTCTGTGGCTACTGTCTGTAGGCTACTGTCTGTGGCTACTGTCTGTGGCTACTGTATGTAGGCTACTGTCTATGGCTACTGTCTACGGCTACTGTCTGTGGCTACTGTCTGTAGGCTACTGTCTGTGGCTACTGTCTGTGGCTACTGTCTGTGGCTACTGTCTGTGGCTACTGTCTATGGCTACTGTCTGTGGCTACTGTATGTATGGCTACTGTCTGTGGCTACTGTCTGTAGCTACTGTCTGTGGCTACTGTCTGTGGCTACTGTCTGTAGGCTACTGTCTGTAGGCTACTGTACAGCTATGACCAGAATGCGCACCATGCACTCTCCAAGGCCTACCCCGTGTGGAGCAGGTCTCTCTGTACATGACTAGCACCATGGAGATTCTTAAAGGGATCTAAGCATGCCTTTATATATAAATATACAATATTATATAGATAAATGTATATATATTCTTTAACACATGGACACTACCGCTAACCTTTTATATGAACTTTAGGGCTTAATATAAGCATAAGTAGTGAGCAGATTATTATTTACAGTATTGTTTAATTGTGCAAGGTATATATTATACTACGATCCATCCTGCATTAATCATCACACAGAAATTCTCATGAGAACAGAAAGTACGTCTTCCCTATTCTTCACAGTCTGAATAATATAAGGTATTAAAATGACTATACTTAGGTAATATACTACTGTAGGTACTATTTCATGAGTATATTTAGATTTGTGTAGAATGCAGCTTATGAACACATATATGTGAGATGAGCAACAGAAATAATCATTCAAAGCAATACATTCTTTCCACTATCGGTCTCGACAGTTCGTACACAATACATGCGATATAAAAATAACAATTTCAGTCATGTAATAATTGGTGATGGAACTGAAAGAAGAAGGTGGTTTCGTAGCTACAACCATTAATTAACCAGTGTGGAGTCAGTGAGTAGAGAAGGTAAAAGGGCTCGCCTGGTCCTCTGGTGTGTGTTCAGTGTTCTCCTCAGTCTGAGGCTGTCGCATTGCTCCTCGTTCTCCTAACACACCTCTCACCCCCTCTTTCTCTTCCATGTTCCCTGACTTTTCTTGTCCGTCGGAAGAATCAAAGCCACCCAGAATCCCCCGCCACACTTTGTACTTTGGTTCAACGCACGCAGCGGCAGAGGGAACGGGGCAGGCTTAAGAGGAGTGAAACAAAGTGATTTCATGTATTTTTTTTTATTCTTTTCCCGCCTCAGCCATAGTGGAAGGGGGGGGGGGGGGGGGGGGAGGCGGGAGAGGGAGACAAGCCCATTTGCACCCTCCGTCTCCCTTTTTTGTCTACCAAGCATTGAAAAGAGCATTAACTCTCCTCTTGCACTCGTTGCACCCACGTTGAATTATGAATATTACTATTATTTGACTTTTATTTAATATTTATTTATTACCATATCAATTTGTATTAATATCAGTATTATTATTATATAACCTACATCCTAATGATTCTAATGATGATTATGATTATATACAGTATAGGTAACTATAATTATATCATAATGGTTATTATGGTCAGTGGTAGTTGGCAGCGAGCTGAGCGGGTCTCGCTGTCAAAGACCTCTGATGAGAGGAGCCTATAAATAAGGCTTTAAGGAAAGGTCAAGCTGCCGTCCTCACGTCAGCGTACAACACAACAGTACTGTCTGTGCTTTTGTGTGTGTGGTCGTGTGTCCTGGCATATTGGTCACAATATGAAGAGTAGTAGGGGTAAAAATGTTAAGAAGTGCAAATATTTATCCACATATATATAATTAATAATGATTATTATTAGCATCACTTCGCCTTGTGCATGTTCTCAGTCGGTTTCCTTTTGGGCCGAGCTCTCTGTTTCTCTCCATGCGTCCATCTCTCCCTCACTACATCCCTTCGTAGTTCCTCCCCACCTCTCATAGCTCTTCCTCCCTCTCTCGCTCTCTCTACCTCACACATTTCATTCCTATTGCAACCCAAATTCTAATTTGCGTCTGCCTCCCCGGCTTATTTGGCTACAATAAGGGAACTAAAGCAATGCCTGTGCTTCTAATAACCTTGCTGCATTTTATATTTTTCTCTCTCCTATTTTGGGTGAGTGGTGGCATGTCTGCATGTTCGTAACCATTTGGTTCCTCTCAGCAGGCCGTTTCTGAGGAGATTAAAGGTGCAGTTCTTTACTTACTACTACTCAGCATCACTACACAGTGCTGCATACAGAAACACACACATACAAATGCGCAAACACTCACATTGACACACCGCACACGAGCACACACACACACAGACACACACACAAACACCCACACGCACACACACACATTCATAGCATGCTGATTTTCACATTCACAAACTTCATGTTGACATATGAACACAGTAAACCACAATCAAGTCAAGGAACACAAATAAACCATCAAGGTTTAATAAACAAAATACACCAAAATACATGACAAAAATACAACAAAACGCCTGCATTACATCTGCAGTTTGCAACTACAAAAATCGGCAGTTGCAAACTACAGTTACAAATCTGTAGTTTGCAACTACAGGTAGCCACCGGTGCTTTCACCCAGAACCTTGTGAATTCAGATGCAGGTCATTAAGACGTAGTTGAGAGCTACGCTGCTGAATTGAAGCGCCAGGATTGGGGCCAATGAAACCTAGGGTCTTTTGGCTAGGAACCAAACTCCCCTTCTAGACGTAGCTCTTGGCACGCTAAACAAGCACATTGACAGTTATGAGGCCCACTAATGGAGTGCTCCACTAACGATGAAAGAGTGAGTATAGGGAACAAGGAGTGGGTGCAGGTTAGAGAGAACTGCTGGTTAGACTCACTACTGCTTCTATCTCAAAATATTATCAGTAAATAATTGTTACGTATTTTACATTGCTTTTTTACTGCTGTGTGTGTGTGTGTGTGTGTGTGTGTGTGTGTGTGTGTGTGTGTGTGTGTGTGTGTGTGTGTGTGTGTGTGTGTGTGTGTGTGTGTGTGTGTGTGTGTGTGTGTGTGTGTGTGTGTGTTTGTGTGTGTCTTCTTGGATGTGAAACCCAGAGCATCAGCAATTTACCCTAGGCTAGGGTTATTCCAACTAATTCCTTTCAACTACAAAACTTGTAGTTAACCTCTATAATTTCAAATATAGTATTAAATATTATAAATATCAGCCTTGTTAATAATTCAGTGTTGTACAGAAGAATCTGCTGACTCGGGTAAGTATTTTAACATAGCTTTCACCGTGCATTCATATCATTCAGCAGTATAAAAAATGTATAGCGTAAAGCAGTAGCTTTTATTTGTTGTTTAAAGCATACATAACAACACAAGGATGGTAGACTACTCCCGGTTACGAGTGCATTAATGTTACATATTCATATCAGAAGGCAAGCATTTGGAGGCAATGTTATTAGTATCTAAATATGTATTATATCGTAGACCACAGTGTCTTCTTCTTGCTATTTTCCTTTGCTGTTTCTTTGCCTTTCTCCTTACCTTTCCAATTTGCCATCCTTATATCTCTCACTGGCTATCTATTTATGTCTCTGGCTCTCCCTCACTACCTGTCTCTCTTTCTCCCTCTCTCTCTCTCTCTCTCTCTCTCTCTCTCTCTCTCTCTCTCTCTCTCTCTCTCTCTCTCTCTCTCTCTCTCTCTCTCTCTCTCTCTCTCTCTCTCTCTCTCTCTCTCTCTCCTCTCTCTCTCTCTCTCTCTCTCTCTCTCTCTCTCTCTCTCTCTCTCTCTCTCTCTCTCTCTCTCTCTCTCTCTCTCACTCTCTCTCTCTCTCTCTCTCTCTCTCTCTCTCTCTCTCTCTCTCTCTCTCTCTCTCTCTCTCTCTCATGCTCTCTCTTTACCACAATGAGAAAAAGGGACATTTGAATGGCCATTCTTAACCATGGTCGCCATCATTATAAGTATTATTACCCAGAGGAATGACAGCCCAGGTCACGTTGATCAATCAAAGTCATGCAGGTGCAGAGTCACAGCCGCCCACTGTGGTAGAGTACTTGGATGAAACTGTCACCTACACTGAACAAATGTCACTGTAGTTCTTCAGCCGTGGACACAAATGAAATGATTAGCTCAAATGAGTCAGTGAGGAAAGTAATTGGAGTCGAACTAATGTGGGGAATTTGTACTTATTTTTAATTAGTTTGAAAATGGAGAAAATTGAGGTAAGACATTGTCAACCGAGTTAAGCTGGTTGTCTGCCTAAAGGTTGACGGTTAGACTTTTTAATCATAGTTGGTTTAATGTTTAACATACTGCGGTGACCATAGATGAAGAGTGCGCTCTCTTAATGTAGCGTTAAGGCCGATAGTCCTTTTTGACTCTCAAAACACTGTCAGAGACACTGTCATCTGTTGATGACACCTGAGGTAGATACGATGTGTAAATCACCTGTCTGCTTTCTTCTTACTATCTAGAATATTACTAAATATTCATATATAAAAAGTGATACATGGATCAAAATGTTTTGAATAAATTATTTATTAATATTATATTATATTCTCAGTGCAAATGTCTATAATCAGACAGAAACAGAGCTGCTTTTTATGGTATTATCGTAGACAGTATAATACTATACGATAGTATCCATATCATCAGTACAGTTATCAGGGTTTGAATCAGCTGGGCCAGCATGAAAGGGCTCTGTGAAGAGAGAAGAGACGGAGCACAGAAGAGATTCAAATCCTCCCGTGTCTTGAATATCCCCAGCCCTGAAGCGCTAGGAGAGAGCCATCTATTCAAATAGCTTAGGCAGCCATGAGAGATACGGCCAGATACTCCCCACTGCTTGACCTTGAACCTCTTTATGAACCCCTGTACGTCACCCCAGTGGGTGACGAGCTCCCCCGGGGTCCCCCCCCCCCCCCCACGGAGGCCTTCTGGAACATGATGGGGAGGGGGACTGGAGGGAGTTCACATGCATGTACGCCCGTGTCTGCGTGTATGTTGTATTATCTCTGAGGAGCAGGAAGGAGTATAGATATATTTATATATATACATGTGTATAGAATGAAAACCCCCCATTTTACGGTTCAGAACCACCATGAGGAAGGAGCCTCTCAGCGTGGATCTTTTTCTAAAGGGTTGATGTTTTGCTGGCTTTGCGGAGTAGTTTCAGTGGATTGCAGCAAGACTATGAATCTTTGGAATTGCAGTAGATTGCAGAGTGATAAAATATGACGCCTATTGTATTGTCATTAACATTAACCTTAATGAACATGATAAAATCTGAAGAAATATGTATTATTTCATCAGAGAGGGGTGACATAGGAAAGGGGTTAAGTGTATTGCTCAAGGACGCCTACAGGTAGTCTGCAGACATTAGGATTCAAACCCACAACCTATAGACTGCGAGTCAAACACCGCAAACACTATACAATATGACATGAACCCGTTTGTTAATTACACTCTACTGGGTTGACACAGTGTTTAGATGTTTCCCCGTGGACATATGCTGTTATTGCAGACCAAAACAGCTTAATAACATTGCATTAACATGATTTAGGGCATTGTTGGAATGCATTTCAAACACATCGGGACTGGGGGACTTGGATGGACTTGCAAATGCAACCCCTGCCGATGTAAGGTCCATTGTATTTAGTTCATGCTAAAATCTTTGCTAAAACTTTAATCTCAATTGCTGCGTCTTTTGTTGGATTCAGGATTACACGGTATTCTTTTGTACTTCCAAACGTTAACATTGAGGCTAAATCTTTGCAAAACAGTATTCTGAAGATAAGACGGAAACGGTTGAACAACATGGTTGCAATTCTTTCTAATTTACAGACAAGTATGAAGTTTATGAAGGTCAAAACATGTGTTTTCTGTCCCACTTTGAACAGAATAAATCATAATTCACAGATTTCTTTGTTGCAATTTTAGACATTCGGCAAGCCCTTTGTTGGAAAAAGTTTGAAACACAACTTTAACCGAATTCGATATTAGCAGCCTTAATATGAAGCTAGGTACATTTGAATGTGTTTGGGAAAATGCATTGATTTTTCAAAATGATTGTCTCTTTCACAGTGTGTTATTGTTGGTGATTGACTAACTGATGGTAGAACATCCATCATACTTTTATTTTCTCAGACACTGGGCTGTTCATTGCTGTAATTGTAATGGATTCCTCACAGTACTTTTTTTGTTACCTCTGTAAAAAACAAAACAAGAAACCACTCTGGGAGATAGGTTTCAGTCTGTGAATGCTTAGTGTTTACGGGGCGCACTACTAAAGAATAGGGGACCCATAGGCGGGGTGTGGTGCCAACTGTTCTGCTTCCAGCTTTCACGATCCTGTCTGGGAAATCCATTGCTTTGTCTCTATCATGGTTACGCCAAGCCCCAGATAACAAGATAAAACCAAGTCCCAAAGTGGCACCAGTGTAACACTAACAGTGACAAATGTAATTGTGTGTACGGTATATTTACAAGCCCTGTGCAAGGCTCTACTGCTCTGTGCTTGATATTTGTTATTTATAGACCACTTTGGTTTTGGTGGCAGCATTAAAGCAATTCACCTGGTATGATCTACAGGCACTAATGACATAGCCAGCCACTTACAATCTCAGTCATACACACAAACACAGACACATGCATATACACAACCTGCCTTTGCGTACACATTCACCATTATGCCGCGTAGAAACCTACACACTCACAACAAGTATACAAACACGCACACACACTCACATTCAAACATACACACACACAAACACACAAGTACACATACATACACACAGCAGACACACAAATCTACATGCAAACATATTCACACACACACACACACACACACACACACACACACACACACACACACACACACACACACACACACACACACACACACACACACACACACACACACACACACACACACACACACACACACACACACACACACACACACACACACACACACACACTCAGTGTTCCCTTCATGAGCATATTTTCTGTCTTCCAAGGATAAAGTACCAGCCTGACAACCACTCAGCCCACCAACCAGTGTGTCTCCAGTTTTGTGAACAGGGCAACCAGAAACTGTGCTTGCTGCAACCAAGCCTGCTCAGCAGAACAGAAAACGAGTCTATGAAGCAGTAATATCATTGCAACACCGTAATGGCATTTGTATTATGATGATAACTTGCCTTAATGTCCAAATTATTGTTGATGTTAGCATCTTAATGTGGCCAGTGTAGAACTGGTTTCAGGCAGTATTTTCACTGCATCGCCATGCAAAATAAATAAATAGCAGGATTCTAAGGTCAGTTAATATACCTCATGCATTATGTAGCCAGAACCAGCAAGCATTTGTGGATTGAAGGAGTGTGGATTCACAGCAGTACGTTAGGGTGCCAGCGTGATAACTCTCCTGTAGTTTTATTAAGCCTCCGTCTAAGGTCTATGCCAAAAGCAGTGACCGTGGGTACTCTAACTATAAGCCTACTCTGTCATGTGAGTTTAGAATGAAATGAGCCCACTGCGTTGAAGAAACACACAAAAAGAATGCACATGAATTGAAACCTTGTGGCTCCATTATCATACTTTGCCGTACCTTTCCTCTCCTTTTTTCTGTCCATGGAAAAATAAACAACAAATTTCAAGCACAAACACATCTTTTTTTTTTGGGTTGTTTTCATCATTTTTAACAAGAACAAAATCATTGTGTACTTAAAGGACCCAGAAATAAAACCTTGTCTGTGACAAGCTCTGAATGCCAGGAACACAAGATGCTCTTTAATTCCAGGCACATTAACAAATTGTTAGCAGCAGCTGTTGTGATCACAGAACGACTTCTTTAGCACTCGGAAACTTGTTTGTCAGATGGGATTTATTCCCTTTTGTTCGATCTTGTGTGTGTTCTCCTTTTCTACAAAATAAAGAAAAGGAATCAAAAATAATAATGTAGCAACCTCCCTAGTTTGCTCCATTTTTCAATTTTCGGAAAAATTCTTGCAAAGTGACATCTCCATACTATACAGATTCAACGTATCGTTCCTCTCACAACTCCTACTCAATGGCTGCAACACATTGCAGTGTCCTTGCCTGTGTTTGAATCAAACATGGGAGGCCGTGCACTTTTGTTGGCAGAGCTATAATCACCATCTCCGCAAAGACAACCAATGGCCACAAATAATGAAAACCGTCCGTCTCCCCCCCCCCCCCCCCCACCACACCCGCGGTTTGCCCGCTGGCCGCGAAGGACGCTCACTCGGCGGTGGCGGCGGACGCCTTGGCTGTCATGCGGCCCTCTTCCGTCCTCTCTCCGCTCTCCCCGCCGTTTCCCAAACGGCGGGGACGAACATCGTGGAACATTGACCCCTTGTCATTCCTGCCGGGCGAACAGCCTGTGGCGGGCCCCGGTGGGGCGCATCGGAGAGCCGCGTGGGGGGCCGGCGAGGGGCCGCTGCTCCAGCTGTCGCCCCCCCCCCCCCCCCCCCCCCTTTATTACCATGCGCTGATGAGGAGCGCGATTCAGCGCTCGCGTTTCACCGCCTCGGGGGCGTTCACTGAGGCGGCGCCTTGTTAAGGGCAGGTCGGCCCCGGTCCGAATAAACGTACCACACAATAGAGATACAGATGCCTTTATTTATTTATTAGTGTGTTACCTTTATACTGCAGTGGTATCTTCACATAAAGGGCAAATGCAATGTGCCGTCTTTTCTCACGTCTTGATTGTGATTCCTTCTCGAAACCCTGTTGCAAAACCAAAACCCTTCCAGACGCCCCCCCCCCCCCGCAACCTTAGAAGAATAAAGAATCACCCACAGCAGTTTTTTTATTCCATGACTCGCTGTGTTGCTCTCCGCCCTAATGCCGCCTTCATTAGGGCGCGGATGTGCCTCCGTGACAGCTATATTAGGAAGTCTGCTCTTGTCTGAGGCATCGGGGAGGCGCGTGTCTTGGTAACATCGCAGTCTCCAGGTGCGTTCACCTGCCTCTTCTCCAGAGAAGCAATTATTCTGTGTGTGAGGCTGTGAGTCTGTGTGTGTGCGTGTGCGTGTGTGTGTTTGTGTGCGTGTGCGTGCGTGTGCGTGCGTGTGTGTGTTTCAAGCCAAAGCAGCCAGTCCTCCCTGCCTCCCTCCCTCCCTGGACAGCCGTGCAGCCGAGCCCTTTGCTAATTGGCCGTATTAGAAATTCCATCCAGATACAAGATGGACCCCCCCCCCCCCCCCCCCTCTATCCCTGCTTTACTCCTCCCCCCTTCCACTCCCTCTCCCAGCCTCTTCACTTTGCTTTGATTTTTGGGATCTTTTTTTTGGTCTTTTGTATTCGTCAACTCTTCCCTTTTGATATGCATATCAATAAAATGTTTTATTCATGCCCCCGAGAAGCAGGCGACGGAGCAGGCAGGCAGGCAGGCGTTGCAGTGGAGTTTTGTCGTGTTGTGTGGGGAAAAAAAAAAGATAAGCATTCTGGCGTCGGCGACGTTGGGCGCCCGCGACTGAAAGACAGTCGTGAGGCTTCATCGTTCGGATGAGCCAGAAAGAAATGAGTGAATTATGTAACGGTCGCTAACGTACGACACAGATAAGCTGTGACCGTGCGTCCATTGTACCCATGCCAGAAAGAAATGAGTGAATTATGTAACGGTCGCTAACGTACGACACAGATAAGCTGTGACCGTGCGTCCTCTTCTCACCCCTTCCGTCCCCACCCAGAATTTCCACGGATCTTATTGCATTTTTTTAATTCATTTTTTATTGCGACTGCATTGTTAATTGAAGTGCTGATCTCAACGGGGTAGACAATGTACAGCGTTTAAGCATTGGGTTCACAGTTTCTCTCCCGTCTCAAACACACACACACACAGACACACACACACACACACACACACACACACACACACACACACACACACACACACACACACACACACACCACGCACACGCGCGCCACGACACACACACACACACACACACACACACACACACACACACACACACACACACACACACACACACACACACACACACACACACAAACACACACGGCTGCTGTTTAATCACAATACTTAAGATGTGGAGTTTAATTAGAAAAAAAGAATCACTCAGCTACAATCCCGTCTCTGTTTATGAGATCCCCCAGTACCTCCTGGTGCCCCCCCCCCTCGGGCCGTACCCGGCTGTTACAGTCAATACTGCCCGTCATGTGTGTGTGTGTGTGTGTGTGTGTGTGTGTGTGTGTGTGTGTGTGTGTGTGTGTGTGTGTGTGTGTGTGTGTGTGTGTGTGTGTGTGTGTGTGTGTGTGTGTGTGTGTGTGTGTGTGTGTTTGTATGCTGTGTGTGTCTCTTTTTTTAACCCGAGCCATGCACAACACAGAATATAGGACTATTTTCGTTATGAAAGAAAATTCTGATTGTACTAACAGCAGCCAGCTGAACCCCCCCCCGCCCCAACAGGCGAGCACGCTCCAACCGTTATTGTTTGAGGGTATTTCTAATACAATTGCACTTGGCCATGGCGATATCAAACACGCTTACACTTGTATACCTGCCTACCCAGTCACCAGGGGATATAGTCATCTTATGGAGGACTGTAATAAGTCCATCTGTCCTAGGAGGTGGAGGCGGAGGGGCAGGGAACAGCCCCCCGAGGAATTAATCTGTACAAACACAATGTAATAAGGGGACAATAGGCAGGAGGAGAAAAAAAAAAAGGAGAACTAATAAATTACTCCCGCTGTCGTTAAGAATACGCTCCCGTTCTGTGTCGACGACCTACAAAACATCAGCCCGCCGTGCCCGGGACCCATGATGCTTTGCGGTAACCTAAGACAGTGACCTCGCGCCGTGGCAACCCTGTTTTGCAAACACCGTGTGATGAATTAACAAGAAGCCTAATATAGGCGGTGTGGTCAGGTACAGGTGGCTGCCTCTGTTGTTCCAATTACTGAGGCTGAGCCGAGCCACTAGGAACAACACACAACAGCACTCTGGCACTGGTGACACGAAGCGCAGCAAACACACAAGCCTCGTCCGCGGGGACGGAGAGACGGTCTGGGGTTTTTGCTGTGTGTGGATGTGCCTCTCTCCCAGTCCCCGTTTCGATCCGTCGTCTTCATCTGCGTCCTTGAGCCAGATAGAAGTCCGACTCCCTCGATGCGCCTTAACGACCTGAATCGTCTTCAAGTTACTTTGGATGAAAGTTTGTAGTCATAAATCACTAACTAGCTTCCTTCCTTCTCCTTCTTAGGAATAAACAGAAACCGCCTGGGTCAATGTAACGCACTAGAAAATCCCTATCACTTCAAAACACAATAAAGTCGACAAACGCAGCACAAATACATATCGTAAGGCATTAGGTATTTGAGATTGCCCTGGGGTTTGACTTTTTATTCTATTCGCAAAATAATACTACTATGCACCGCAGTCTCAATGATATATCACCCCCCCCCCCCCCCCCCCCATTATTTTGCATGTTGTCAAAATAATAGATGAGAGACGCACACCAGTGTGGAGTTCATAATATGCTTCTCTCCCGGCGCCCCTGTCCTTTTTACACCCTCTCGGCTATGCCGCCTCTGCCGCTGAATGGATCAGAATGGCGTCGCAGCTTGGGAGAACAGAAAGTGATTGTATTCACAACTGTTATTATATTATTAATAGTATTTAAATAAAAAGTAACTAGGCCAAAGCTTTAGCAATGCAGATTCCTTTTTGCATTAATTCCTTCATTCACACTTTAGTCAGTCACACGTTGACTCGCTGATCTGTTCAAAATTCCAATTCCGTCAAACATTCATCCAATGGTTGATGCATTTGGAGAAAAAACAAACATACACATTTTTCTGAAATGCTGTCTTCAGTGCAAAATATATAATATTATTGCTGCATGGAAATTGCAGTAAAAGCAGGATGGACAGGATGTAGCCTACAGTGTCTCAGACATATCCCCAATAAACAATAAAGCATGCAATTATATCTACAATATAAATTAATCTGCAATACCTAGCCATGATATACATTCCTTTGCGAAGAGCAGCACATTAATGCAGCATAGAGAAAGTCACATAAGGCGTAGGCTACTATACAGTATGTGGAGGAAAATAAGACCACATGGTCATCTAACAGTTCAGAATTCCTGCACCAATGGCAAGAATGGGGGCCCACTCAGATAGGAAGTGTGGTGCTCCCTCTTTGGGCTACTCTCTATCCACTTCTATGGCTCTGAACAGAGGTGCCATCGCAGCATCCCAGCGCTGCAGTGTAGCTCAGAGGCCCTGGTGAGACCAATTTACAACCCACATCTATATTGAATTTCTTCCTTTTTCAACCATTTCTATGAGTCTCAATTTCTTTAAATTAAAAGGGGAAATTCTGTTTTGTTGACGCATTTGCGATACTTCTGTGTTAAACTGTTTGAGTTGCCTAGTAACGACATTCACATGGCACACAGCACACAACAGGTTGAGTATTTTCCTCTGTAGTGAGAGTTTCAAGAGTTTGACCTTTTACTCCGTACTCATAGGAGATGTGTGTCCAATACATTTAACTAGAGTCATTTAACTACACACAATACAATAATATTAGTATCCTTAAAGTACAGTATTCATGCACCATGGGCAACATCACTTGTATGTACAATACAATAATACTGCAGTAACATGAAACGGTTATACGTAATGAATGCGTATAACGTACAGTATTTGTACGTTATATGCATTCATAGCATATACAGTATGTACAGTATTTCTGTCCCAATCTAAGCAGTTATCTCAGTTTGGTACATGCTAGTACAAGAGTAAGTACGTCAGGTGTTGCCACACTTTCACCTCAGAAACAGCAAGTAGAAAGAGGCAGGCGCTGTATATTTTTGTCGTCAGAGCGCGGTGGATTGAAGGGTCGGTTCATGCGAGGTCAGGCACAGAGCTGTGTGTTGGCCCTCCGTAGATCACAGAGGATCTAATTGGTTGGAATTGCGAGGGTGAATCATAGAGCAGTGGGTAGTGGATGTTATGATGATGGTTCGTAAAGAGACACGTAAGAAGGAGCGCCAGGGTTGGCGGCTTAGAGTTTTCTGGTTTGTTGGCACACTGAGTATAACGCGATCGTATGAATAATCGTAATCATAGTAATTATGTTTTTGATTATGCTTATTGTTACCCTGGTCAGGGTGACATCGCAGATATTGCACACACACAAAGACACACACACACACACCATTCTGTGAATATGTAAAACGTAAGCAGCGGAAGACTAAATAGAAATGAAAAGAATGGATAACACTGTACTGTGAGAGGATCATTTTCCTGGGGCAGGGTCTGCTGTGGTGTGTGTCCTCATGTGAGCTTCTGTGTGACAGACTGGAAGACAGGCGTTGGCACCCAGGAGGGGAGGGCCTGACGCCCGGCCAGGGGGGAGCCACCCTCCCAGGCAGCCATGTCCACACTATAACGGCTACATCACACATCTCCGTGTCACAAGGTTTCATTAGATTCTTCTACTATGTGTGCCCCCAAAAACGCTGTCACTCGTTCCCAGATCAAACCATCTCTCACGTGCGGGGCCCAGGTCACATTAGCCTGGCCGTTGATGTCTGGATCACATCACGCTCACACGTCAGCCTATTATTAAAAGCCCTCTATTTGAACGATGTGAACCCTTCACTTCGGTTTTGGTGGACAAAAACAGTTTGTAGTGTTGTCTGTTTTAGTGTGGAAAGAAAGCCAAGGTGGAGGAAAACAGCTGTGTGTCTGGGCATTGGTAAGGACATGGCCTATGAAGATGAACCACAGTGGTCAATGCTGGAAGACTGTTAGAATGCTTCCTTCTCGTGCTTCCTTTTCTTGTGAACATAAAACAACATGTTTTGATATGACAACTTTGTATTTTTTCAGCAGAGCATCTTGAGTAGAGAGAGTAGAGCAAATAAACGTGAGGGTCTGTTGGAGTGCAATTCATCAAATCTTTTCAAAGGGCATGAAAATAAAATTTGATATCTTTTTTTATTGTGAATCTCAGTAGAGGTCAGCATGGATTGTGTATTAATAACCGCTTGGATGCAATAAATGTGCGTTCAATAGTATTGAGGTACAGCTTTAAAATGAAGTCTCATTATTTGATCACATCAAAGAATAACAATTAATGAATATCACATTTGGATGAAAAATAAGATGCCATCCACCTAACCTTTCAGTATTCAAGCTGTATGATTTCCTGCAGTATAAAATAGATAGCATGCAATTTTGGGGATAAACAATACAAAACAATCCTCATCCTAGAAACCATTGAGGCCCCAAAATGAGCCTTGAGATACCAGTGGTCCTAAATACCATTGGTCCTAAATACCATTAGTCCTAAATACCAGCGGTCCTAAATACCATTGGTCCTAAATAAGATTGGTCCTAAACACCAGTGGTCCTAAATACAAGTGGTCCTAAATAAGATTGGTCCTAAATACCAGCGGTCCTAAATACCATTGGTCCTAAATATCAGTGGTCCTAAATACCAGTGGTCCTAAATACCAGTGGTCCTAAATACCAGTGGTCCTAAATACCAGTGGTCCTAAATACCAGTGGTTGTAAACACCAGTGGGTGTCAATCATTTTGAAACAATTAACAATTTGGAGAAAACTGCGCCAGTCTGCCAGTTGTACACAGCATGATTTTCACAGGCATTTATCAGATTGCAATTAGCAGACTATGCAAAGTGGGAACATATTTAGGAAGAAAAAAAAAATGTTTTCCCTAGTTTGAGCAACTTGCCAAATCAAGTAATCATTGATGGCAATTATGTGTAACATTTGAGAAATGTTGTGTTGTGTAAAAATGTTTATGCATTGCCCTTCGTTATCTGCTGTCAACAATTCCACCCCCAAAATATGTCATTTTGATTTAACTTTGTGGTCAAATTAAAAGCCTAACACAGGACAGAGGGTTTTTTAAAAGATGCACCAACATAACATTAATTTAATGTTAGGGAATAGCACATGATTTTAAATTATTTTATTTGGGATGAGAGCAGCATAAATTAAAAGGATCTCCTATGACAGAAGCATTTTTTTTTGTAGCGTAAAACTGGACCTTTAGTTGAGTATAACCGCCAAAGTCATTGTTAGTGTAGTTGGAAAAGGCACACTTAACCTTTCCTAATAACCCAACTTTCTTTAATTTTCTTTTCTCACCCCTTCTTTGTCTTTGTTTTTCAGAGGTGGTACAGTGGTTATTTATCACTTTGACATTTGAAAGCTTGTGTCTACTTGTTAAAGCTTTTCCCCCATTCCTTCCAAAAGCATAAAAGAACAGCTAGGCACCACATAGGTCAACTCTGAACAATGCTCCAGAAAGTCCTAGAGAACTCATGGCAGCTACATGCTGTTTAGATTCCCCAGCATCGACCTTCACTTCCTTGCAAACCAAACCTTCACTTATTTTCACCCTAGCTATTTGGCTTGTCTCCATTTTCCCCTACAGACCACTTAATATTCTTGGAGACCCTTGTAGCTAAGTGGTTGAGGCTCTCCCAAGGAATGCACCTTGGAAACTCTTCACCATTGGTGGAACATCTTAAAACCAGCAGCGCCTCCTGCTTTCAAACCAAGTTTCTTAAAGGTAGCTTATGCAATTTGGAGAAGTGCCCAACTGAAAAAAATTACCAAGCCTTCCTCTAGTCTAGAGCCACTTTTCCAAGACACAGGACTAGCTTCCTAGCTTAAGCAATAGGTCTCTGCTAGCATTGTGGAAGGTAATGCGCGAAACGTGCAATGGCAGAGTGCTCGCAGGTAGCTGGGTGGGTAGGTAGACAAACAAATAAGCCATCCAATCATTTCAGTCTGTGCCTGCGACAGCCGCAGATACCAAATTTGATTTCTTTCTTTTGTCAAAGCTTTTTTTTTTATTGAAGGCTGTCAAGACAAATAGAATTTCAACAAATACGACAAAAATACCTTCTAAAATCAATTGCCGACCCTACCTTTAATAAATAATCCCTGAGCAAGTAACCAAAGGAAGTGACGAGGGTTTTTGTGGATATAGTGGGCTGACAACTGAGAGACAGTAGAGGCATACAGCCTTATGTGTTGACTTGACACGCCTGTGTTGTTGCTGCAGAGCACAAAGAGCCACGGAGGACGGTCACATTGTTTTGCTTGTCTGCAATATAAATGCATCACAATCCAACTGTCACATTTTCACACGTAAGCAGTAACCTACTACTTAATCTTAAAATTTAAAATTGCATTTGAATTTGTTCACAAGCGTTTACACAACTTTACAAGTTCTGTTATAGTGTAGGCCAGTTAAATGGAATTAATTGTCTTGTATGTACAAGAATACAAAACCAGACCCTTGGAGGCTTCCCTCCACCAAAAGCTAAACAAAATGTTGTTAGTATTACAATATCTATACACTTGGTTCCACAATTACCCCGTCAGGACCAATCCCATGGCAGCAAGCCCATTGGACCACAACTCCAACCGACAAAGGGCCAATGACAGTGCGGCTGCCCAACTCTCCTAATTGTTCAATATAAATCAGAGGCTGTTTCCTAAGCAGCGCTGGAGGACACGTATCGCGCCGTATCATTCTCCCCACCCACTGCCCGTGCTGGTGGGCGATGTGGCACACAAACGGCAGACAAATTGATATCTTTTGTCTGCTCGTGGTTGTCCTCGTTCTCTCTCTCTAATCGCTCTCCTTCCTTGGGTGCCAACCGATTTCCGCCGCTGCTGACAAATTGCTTGTTTTACAAACTGTGTTGGTATCCCCCCCCCCCCCCACACCCCGCCTGATTTTTTTAACAAACAGGTTTGAGTTGTAAAACCCACACAGAGGCTAATTTGTCTTCCCCTGCCCACAGAGAGTGGTGCCGCCGAGCAGAGTCCGGTGTTCAGCAAGCAGCCGGGCAGCATCGTGTACCCCCTGGACGCCGTGGAGAAGAACCGGGAGGTGATGTTCAGCTGTGAGGCCCAGGGGATCCCCCCCGCCCACTACCGGTGAGTAGGGCAGGGAGAACCAAGTTTGATCCCCAATGTCCCCGTCCCCCACCCCCTCTCCTCAACCCCTAAACCCGTACCTGAAGGACATGGGTCTGAGTTCACTGTAAGTCGATTTGAGAGACTAAATGTTCGTGACATTGCACTAAAAGGAATCCAGAGACAGGTTCTATCTTCATATATCTATCTTCTGTGCTTCATTGATTCCCTTGCTACCTCCCTACCAGTCCCCTTCTCTCTTCTCACTAGACCCCTTCCTCTGACAAGTTTATCATCTCCATATCATCTCACACAATAAAAATAACATAATGACAATTTGGGAATAATGTATGATACAGTCGTACAGTATGAGTACAGGAACCTGGACAAAGAATAGAGATAAATAAAAAGAATAGACCTGTGCCACTTCCAATGAATAAGCATGAATAAGCTCTTGGTTCGACCAGTATGACCCAGACAAATTGCTCTCATCCTTGTAAAAGAAACACTGTTGTTTCCAGTCTCTTATTTATTCGCTGAATTGAGCATTTGAAGGAGTTGTCTGCTGCACCATTCAAAGGCACCTTGGTCTGCTTGTCTATTTTTCAGAAGGAACTTGCCAGACTGAGCTTATTCAGAATCAGGACTAACTCGTAGACAGGTGAACTGAGTCCCGTCTGAGGAAAACCACCTCGATAGGAAATACACATTAAACCTTAAGTAGTCGATTCATATACCACACTGTGCTATTAAAGTGCACGAGACTGCACATTCTTTATTTTGCCAATGGTCGTTGTCATGTTGCGTCTAAAGCTTCAAATCAATCACCTCCGGTCTCCGCCGGATAATTATTTGCCGGGGCAAGATTTGGGAGGATTGGGGACCTTGAATGCGTGGGAACACAGCCAGCTTAGCCGATGACCTAATCAACTGCGTGCCTGTCAAGGTCACCAGGCGACGGCCCAGTCAGCAGTGCAGCTGTCCGGCAAAGATGTTCCCGCGCTCGACAGCTGACGGCTTAATCACGTTCAAAGTTCATTAATCCTGCATACACCATCCCCATCATCCCCATCATCATCATCATCATCATCATCATCATCATCATCATCATCATCATCATCATCATCATCATCATCATCATCATCATCGTTTAGAGTAAACGGCGACGCATCTAAAAATACAATTCTTATTTGGCAAACGACAATCGTATTCCAAATCATCATAGAACTGCTTGGAAAAACCTGTAGATTTTCAGACTAAACAAAGCACAGGCTTTGTTTAGATCGCAGCATGTTCTGCCACGTCATTAACCAGATGGAGGGGCATAATGCCATCGAGAGCGCGCCATACCAGGCCTGTTGTAAAGTGATTGCATAAAACATGTGCCTTGCAAATTGAACTGCTGTTCCTGTTTTTGTTGGTTTTCTCGACTGATTGTTAATAGATTAATGAGAGGATCTGGTGTATGGGTTGGTTGTGTGTTTCACTACAACATGCTACATACACATGGTGGTAAAAGTAATCAGCTCTTGTAAAGTTGTTGGTTCAATCCCCAAATGTCTGCAGACTACCTTGTTGGTATGGATGAGGCCCAACCCCAACATGCTGCTTAACAAAACTATGTCACTTTGAATAAAATGATTACTAAATAGTACATTTCAAATGCATTCCACATTGCGCTGTGTAGAATGTACATTTCGTTTTTTGGGGAAGGATGGGTTGTTTGTTTTGTTTTGTTTGTTTGTCTACATTTGCGTCATCCAATTTATCTTTGTCTACCAGTCCCACCCTCAAAGACCTTCCCAAACAGAAGACATCAGTGGTCCTCTACATTTACAAATCCTGCTTTGAAGTGGGTTGCCTTTTGAACAAATGCCTCCCTAATAAAGCAAACAATAGCTCAATCTGCATCAGAAAACTCCCCGGACTCAATTAGTTCGATTCAAAGCCAAATCTCAAAACATAAGAAGAAAAATGAACAAAATTTTGTACAGGTTTTTGTTGCATTCCCTTTTCTTTCTTGAAGTAACATTTTCTCATCTGAATAACTCCTTCTTGGAGAAATATAAGTGCCACCCCGGGCCTGTGTCTGAGCCGTGGCGACTGGTGGTTTCGCTCCTTCCAATTTTTTTTGCCGTTGATGCGATCCTTTCCTCTCCAGAAACAGAGGAATCCCTAAGGGACAGCCTTCTCACTGCCTAAGCCCCGATGCCAACATCAGAAACCCGACACAAACATTGCGGTTCAGAAGATAATTCTCGTCATGTCCATTTGTCTAGACTGTATCTCCGAAGCACATCTTTTTCTATATCTATTTTTCAAACATTCCGCTTTGACGGTGGTGGAAGGAAACACTGACTCGGTCTTGCGAGACGTCCTTGTTCTACTCTAGTGTGTGCGTTAACAAGGCTCTAGAGGAGACGCAGTCACATGGACTCGGATGGGATGGTCCAGTGTCCGCACACATTGTGTCTATTTATAGACTTGTTGACCTCAAGTAGCCTCACAAATCAGACTGAAGAATATTAAAGTAGTGTAAAAGAATAAGTGTATACAAGAATAAAAGTCGAATGGCAGAAGAGCTCAAGCCCTTGTGAACCGGGCGTTTTACTTTACTTTGCTGCATATTTATTATTGACCAATGATGTGTCTGGAGGCGGGGATGTGTAAGTGGGTAATTGGCTGACACAAACTCAGCCAGCACCATTAAACTGTTAAAAAAAATCATCTGCTAGTGCAAATTAGTTTCTGTTGGGTGGAAATCCCTGTAACGAAAGAGAAAACAGTTCTTTTCAGTTTTTAGTTTCTGTGCTCAGGCTCTATGCCGTCTCCCCTCAGAAGTTCTGCTGCAACTTAGTGGGACTGCTGGATCCTAGATGTGGCCTGGATAAACCCCCCCGTCGCTAGTGTGGAGCAAACAGACAACAAACACTAGTTTTAACGGAAGCCGCTCCACAGGGGACACAAGCCTTTCAATTCGTCCAGCCGAATATGGTGGTTGTCATTGTTTGTCTCTGTCTTTAACAGAAATAACTGTTATTGAGATAAGGCCTGATAACGAATTATACAACTCAGTACTCAGCATGTTCAGAATCCAATTTCCTTGACAAATAGCACGTCTGTTTCAGTGAAGTACATGAAATTGTTTCATAGCAGCTTATTAAGAGGAAAATGTCTGTATCCCTAAAAGATCATATAAATCAAATTTGTTCATGTTTATTATGGTAATAATACTTTCTTTGTTTATGCATGTGAACAAAGTAAAGAAACTACCTTTCCTTATTGATAGCCATATTATTCAAAGAAATCAAAGGTCTTTCTACCCCGGCTTTAGTTATGTATGCTGAAGGCATACGTTACTGGATGTATGCCTTGTCTGGAAATATCGCAGGGAGCCCTTTAACTCATTTTACCTGAATTACACTTCCTCATCGATCACGCCCTTAACACTGATGATAATCGCATGGACTTGAGTATAAGTCACAGGTTGAGGCAAGGTTGCAGGCGTAACTTGTAATTGTAGTAGCATAATGATTTAGCAGCATGTATATACAGTTTGACTGGGCTCGGGAAAGATGGATGGCCTGCATCCCCTTGTCTGTTCCCAGGCATTGGCACCCCAGTAGTCCACTGTTAGTTAGATTAACAGAATGCTAGAGGACATGATTTCATGGGAACTTCTGCCTCCCCTCTTCCTTTTTCTTTCCCCCCTGTTGATAAAAATGGAATGATGGCACTACCAAGTCTCTCATTTATTTTTGTGAATAACAACACCACCTTGGGCTAGGATGGATTTAATTTGAATGCGTTGCACAAGCGTTGATTCCCTTAAATTACATTTTTTTTCTCTCTGATCCCCCCTGGTTTTCATTGATTTCAGGTGGAAACTGAATGGCACAGTACTCAGTGTGAAATCCAGTGGCTCCCACTACAGTCTTTCCGGAGGCAACCTGAGAATCAGCCGCCTGAACAAGGACCACGACGCTGGAACCTATCAGTGCCTGGCCTCCAACTCCTTTGGGACCATCGTTAGCCGGGAGGCCAGTCTCACATTTGCATGTGAGTTTTAAACCTTTCTAAGCCAATGTTTTTGTGTGTGTTTCGTTTTGGTTTGTTTTACGGGTAACTCAAAAGTTTGTCGATTTGGGATGGTTGGTCATCAGCAGTCTGGGATGGCAGCGTAAGACGGCTGTTCCTGTGCGGATCTGCATGCTGTCAGGGGTCAGATGAGTCTTTTCTCCTAAAGAAAGTTTTGTGTTTTGAGTCAAAAGCACAGAGCCGACAGAAGAGCTGCATACACTGCAAGCAGCTGACCAAAACAAAATACTCTCAACCCTTTTTTCCCTAAGGTTGGAAATCCCTCATAAATACCGTCACTACCTGATATTGCTCATTCAACCAAGAAGAAAAGAAAGTAAAAAATAAAGAAACAATTCAAAAGATGCTTCGCATAGAATTCAACCAATCAGGCATACAGGAAATTGAATGCCTCAAATGAGTAGTCATCCGGTTTCGCATCAGAATAGATTGGTTGAAGTCTAACTCTGAGCGTTCCGATTCCTAAAGAAATACAAGTCAATAGGTGCCAATGGGCCCATTTATCGGCCGTAGCATAAATGATGACATTAGTAACTGAGTGATGGCGCACTTGGATTAAATTCTGAAAGCTTCTCTTTAAGCGACAAGGACGTCAATATATCTTTGGCCATTT
Organism: Melanogrammus aeglefinus; assembly: GCA_900291075.1. Classification (NCBI taxonomy): domain Eukaryota; kingdom Metazoa; phylum Chordata; class Actinopteri; order Gadiformes; family Gadidae; genus Melanogrammus; species Melanogrammus aeglefinus. The sequence goes on along the minus strand of OLKM01000617.1, from coordinate 39,184 downwards.
TATATTCTTCGTGAGTCAACGCGGCTGTTGGTAAGTCGGTCCCTTGCTTCAGAAAAAAAACGATTCTTTCTGCAGAAGTGGACTGCGATACGGTGACAGTTCCATCAATTGTTAACGCTTTGACCTTACCAGCCCACAACTCCTGTCACACCGTCAAGGAATGGTTGTACGGGGGGATGTCATTCATCTTCTTTATTACCCACAGTAATGCTTAATTAACTTGTGTCATGATCCAAAGGTTAAAGTTCAACAAAATCATTTAATAGGGCAACCAATGTGATATATGTGTCTTTTTCCCCAAATGTTGGTGTAAAAAAAAACAACCCTTAATGAGGCAAATGGATTGGACTAGGAAACGTTTTAATGTTTTAAAGGAAGTGCTGAATGTATGTCCTTGATAAGGTTAAACCTCATATGGAAAACAAGGTCTAAAATCCATTTTTAAGACGTATCTTACTTCAATAATAAACATCTCCTTATCCCTTCTCTTTCTTTGTACCTGGCTAACCTATGTGTTGCGTCATATACGTCTATATTATTTATCCGGTTCAATTAGGAGACTGATACGAACCAAGGGCTAGGTGACAAACACATCATATAGGGTGTGAGCTATGCGACAAACAGACCTAAATGCATCCTGCTGCCTTTATGTGTCTAGGTTTTAAAGAGACCATCAAAGTAGATTACACTATCAAGGCTTGCAGAGGACTCCCGCAGTTTATGGTTGCAATCTAAATAGAAGCATCCGGAATTTGCCTTCTTCCTCGTGCACAATGCCTTTGGGGTTGTGCTGAATGATAGTTTTCAAAGTTTACTCTCACATCACTCACAAACCATGTTCCTCGAATTGCCCATCACGCTAGTCAACGGGACGTCATTGCTCATGCAGTTCTCCCCATGGTTGGATGGTTGTGTCTCAAAATGATCTTGAAAAAACCGGAGAGGGACATTCAAAATCTCCAATTTGAAGATGCATTATGTGCTATTTTCCCACACCAACCCTGTTGTCAAACCAAACTACCCTTGGACTCCACTGATTCTCAATGGCCACATGCTTGATTTGACATTTCAACCTACTGTACTGTATTGTTCCTCAAAGTGACCCAACTTCCAACCCCTACCAACAGCTATGATGTTAATTAGTCACAAGCCATTTCAAAGTCAACCCTTTAGAGACATCACACAACAATCCCAACAGCCGGGCAGAGATTGAATTTCGTATATGAACAGGAAAAGTCTTTGACTTCAAAGTAAAGGGATTTTTATAAGTTGTCCAATTGTGGAGGTTCTCTTCTTCATTCTTGCCTACAACCCCAAGATATTCACTGGCCCAGATTTTGCCCCCACCTAATAAAACCTTCTTCTTTTTTTTGCGGCTGCACATTGATTTGTAACGAACAATCCATCTGCCACCCCCGTAGGCGTGTTCACCTGCATGCAAAGGAGTGCTGTTCTCCCCTGCCGCAGACGGACTCTCATTCCACCAACCCTATAGTGCTAACGGTACATACATGTAATAATTAGATCGGACGCAATTTTTACTCCGGCCTGTATTTAAATCGTCTCCCTGGGGTAATATTTGTTTAGTCTACGAGCCGGCTAAAGGGCCATCCAAGGTTATTATTTGGAAGTGGGCGAGGCTCCAGACTTGTTCAGCATTCCCCTTCCCTCGCAAACTTTTGATGGATGATGCTACTTCTTGAGAGTAGCCCGGCTGTCCGCGCGGCGGCCGGGGTAACGGATGAGCCTGTGGGCGCTCTCACTCAATACTGGCTGCCCTTGATTAGTATGTCTATCGATTCCATATCGGTGATTATGTAAAATATGTACGCCCATAATTCATAGCGATGAGTGCGGTCAATGTGTGCACCGCAGCCCCACATCTCAGAGCCAGACAGACAGGTCGTGGAGGACAATCTTTACGACACAATGAGCGAGGCCGCCTGGAAGCAGCTCTACTGCAGTGGCGGAGAAGGTTCAGGTCAAAAAAGGGAAGCCTTTGTGAGCACAGGTATACGCTGAATACCGTCACCTGAATGTTGTGTAGGGTGGTCCAGTGGAGGGTGGTAGTTTGAATACCGGCGGAAAAAGGTCCAGGGTTCAGACCTCGAATGAAGCAGTGTACCTGAGGTGGGAATCCCCAGCTTTCACCAGGGTAGGACTTTGGAGGCCTTGAGGGGAAACATGAATACCTCATTTAAATGCAAATAAATCCTCTAGACCCCTCTTAGCTGTTGTGAGAATGTGGCGCGAGCATATTGACTCGGGTAATGAGGTGTAAATAGCTAATGGGTGTACTCTGGTGCTTATCTGTGGTATACTATCAAGATATTGCACAGGAGGGAGCTCAATAGTATAGCATAACATACTTAAACCCCGCTGTTCATCTCCTTTCTTGGAGGCGCATGGATTAGAGGAAGAAGTCAGCCATATGATAACCATATAATTAAAAAGGCAACAAAGGCAGTGTTACACAAACACACACACACACAGACACACACAGACACACACGCACACACACACACACACACACACACAAACACACACACACACACACACACACACACACACACACACACACACACACACACACACACACACACACACACACACACACACACAACACACCACACACACACTCTCACACACACACACACACACACACACACACACACACACACACACACACACACACACACGCGCACACACACACAAACACACCCTCTCCGTGTGTGTGAATGCCTCCACACACACACACACACACAGACACACACACACACACACACACAACACACACACACACACACACAAACACGCATTCTTGTACACACACACACACAACACACATACACACACACACACACACACACACACACACACACACACACACACACACACGCACACACATGCATGCATGCTCACACACACGGGCACACACACGGGCACACACACACACACACATGCACACACATGCCACATTTTGGGAGGCGAAGAGTATCCTTAAGAACTCGTTATGCATTGTGATAACCACATAATTCAAAATGCGGCGGGAGACACAAGCATAGAGGCACACATCATCCATGTCCGCGAGCTCACACGGCTGCACCAACACACACGCAGGATATGTGCCGCACACGGCGCATGTTGCCAGACAAAGGGTGTCCTTAAGGATGCTCTCAGGAGGTAATGAATCACATGGTTACGTGGGACAGGCGTGCGGAAGTGTGATAAGTCGCGTGGCATTTGGAACTGCTCATATATCTGGGATGTGATCATCAGGCTAATCGCGGAGATCATTGTTTGTAATGTCAGCCCAGGTTAACCGTAATTGATGCTAATGCATCTAGATGGGGCGTCACATTTACTGGTCCCGAGGACATTAATCATTGTTAGCCCCGCTTCCCCTTTAAGAGACAGCGCTGGAGTCCTTCCTCCCAAGTCCCAGGTGTTTTTTTTTTTTGGTACACTCCTGGATTTATTTTTTTATCATCCCAAACCAAGCAAATCAAAGGGATTCCCAATGTCTGTGTCGACCTCTTTGTTTTCGAGTGCTTGTGACTTTTTTTTTTATACATCCAAGTAATTATGTGCACAGCTGTGCATGCACAAAAAAAGTGTGCCTTTGCCACAAATCCCCCCCTTTTACAATGTCTCCCTGTCTGCAATGCAGTTTCTGAAGTCATTCGCTTGTATCAATAAAATACTCTTTCATTGCCACCCCCCGGAGCCCCTGTCTCGCAACAATGGGTTTTTGGGGGGGGCTCATCTCGACCACTGAGTGTGGGCGGACGGGCATAGTTGAATTTTACCACCCTGGCTCAAAGCTTTCAACGCGGGAAGAGCTTTTCGACCAATCAGGTCCAGGACAAAAACACCGGCAGGCCCCAGAGAGGCCGTCGTCTCCACACCTCTTGTGAAAAAAAGCTTTAATCTCAACCCCCAAAAAAAGCACCCCCTGTCCCCCCCAAAGAATTTTTTCGGAACAAACAAATACATTTAGTACCTTAGAAGTCTTTTCTGTAGCCACATGTTTAGTAGAGACGTTTTTTTATTTTGCTTTTATCTATCCTTCTATCGTACCTTCAGATGAAAGCAAGTGTTCCACTCCAAAGCCATTTCTGGGCCATTTTGGCGGTTGTCAGACTGCACCAAAAAACCGGCTTTAAAGGACAACCACAAAACACTCGCTTTAAATACATTTGGAGTCTATCTTGCTACCCAAGCAAACACACTCAATGCCATTTCTTCATTCAACAAGATAGGACGTTAGGCTCAAAGTAAACCATAAAAAAAGAAGGGAAAAAAAATTGCGTCCTGCAATAATTTCATTAAGAGCCGGTGATTGTAGCTCAATATCCAATAACACTTTTGTTCTGAGCAAAGATAAATCACGGTCATCCCTCCTGCACAGGGGGAGGTTTCCAGAGCCAGCCAGCTGTAATGCACAAGGACAGTGATTTGCAGGCTAAAAATGGCAGCCGACAGCCAATTTGTCATTCCATCTATGGAGTGCCCTCATACACTCAATTATTCTAGGCCACAATATCTTGTTTTTTGGAGTAAGCAGTTAGAAGCAGTGCAAAATAAGTAGTCCATCAATTAAACATGTGGGCGAAACATTTGTATATTTAATTGTGGGATTTTAATGCTATCTCATACTTCTAAGTCTAGCCTTGCTAGTCGTACTTACCGAGTGTAAAGAGAATATCATACAGATGATATAGCATAATTATATATTTTAAATTACCCATGAGTTGGTCTTTTTAGGAGTATAAATCTGCAGGAATTGTTAACCATTTAATTAGATTCCATATAGTCTTATAAAACAACCATTTAATTTGCTGAAGGGCTAAGGTCAGATGACTGTGTTAATCATAATGAAAGGTGGTTCCTTAATGGACTTGTGCCACAGTCAATATGACGCATATTAACTGACCATGGAGTCCTTGTTGTAAATCAACAAGGACTCCTGTCGAACAATCGTACTTTTAGGTTAACTAAAAGCCAGGGCATTCAAGTAGGTCTTAATAAAAGTCTATTCTTTCACTACTAATCTTCCGCCGCAGCAAAGAGTGAGGATACCTTATTCATGGCTGTTACATTTTGAGTATCTCACTCTAAACAACACAAAAGAGAAGCAGTATTTAATTCACTCAAATCACTGCGTTTTGGATTTAATTTTCTACTCAAAGAGATATGCCCACTAATACTTTCAGACACACACACAGACACACACATACACACACACACATTTAATTCTTTATTTGAATCCACCAATCACATTACAAGAGACGGGATTCAAATATTTCAGAGATAAGATAGGTCTTTGTTCAAGGGTACAAAAAACATCTCCTGTGCCACACGGCCAGACTGCCTATCACTGCTGATAGGGAGCACAACTTTGCTAATTGTTTAGATTTTCTGCTGGAGAGCCCAGCCAGCCTTAACCCACTAATAACACGGTTGTGGACATGCCCCAAGCTGACAAAAATAAACAATATTAGCTTGCATTGGTAGCCTAGGGTCCCTTAGTATTTCCACAATGGGCTGGTATTTAACGATTTTATCATTGAAAGCAATTTCCATGTACAGATCAAACACACAGCCTATCTCAAGGAGGAGACCTCCCCTTCTGTCTCTGTTTAAAACACAACATCAGGGGTGTTTGGGATGATACAAAACACATCAATAGAGCTGTTAAACCATTCTGGCATGATGCGTGACTGTTTGTACATGGTCACATTTATTCATTTAACATTTATTTTACATTTTCACATTTATTCATTTTAATATGATGCATATTAACTGACCATGGAGTCCTTGTTGTAAATCAACAAGGACTCCTGTCAAACAATCGTACTTTTAGGTTAACTAAAAGCCAGGGCATTCAAGTAGGTCTTAATAAAAGTCTATTCTTTCACTACTAATCTTCGCAGCAAAGAGTGAGGATACCTTATTCATGGCTGTTACATTTTGAGTATCTCACTCTAAACAACACAAAAGAGAAGCAGTATTTAATTCACTCAAATCACTGCGTTTTGGATTTAATCTTCTACTCAAAGAGATATGCCCACTAATTACTTTCACACACACACAGACACACACACACACCCACCCACACACACACACACACACACACACACACACACAGACACCACACACACACACACACACACACACACACACACACACACACACACACACACACACACACACACACACACACACACACACACACACACACACACACACACACACACACACGCACACACACACAGCATTAAATCTAATCTCGCCTCTGCACGGCAGTCCTCAGACTTGTAGCATTCCCAGAGAAGACATCTTCCCCTCCCACCACTCCCATTGTGTTAGTGCACACTCAGCCATGACCCCCTCTCCTCTCTCCTCCTCCGTCTTATCTCTGAATTAACTTCCCAGCCAGATACCGCTGGGCGAGAAGGAAATAAAATTAACACAAGGAAATAGCTGGCTAGCTCCATTGTTGTTATCCCTTCAGTTGTCCTATGAAAATCCTGGCTCATTCAGGATTCTTCTCCGGAGATGACCCGTACGCAGGAGTAGGCTGGTTGTGATGAACACACGCGAGGGGAGGGGGGGGGGGGGGTTACTGATAACCACTGGAGCTATTAAAACCCCTGATGTGTGACCGAGTGGGAACCGGTGGAATGCTAGCGCCAAACCCGAGAGCGAGGGAGAACTAAGTGTTAGAGCGACAGAGAGACAGAGCGCGGACCGATTTCCCTGATTCCCCTCCTTCCCCTCCTTCCCTCATTAAGGTGTCACTCTTTTTTTCCTGTGCTGTGAAATCCCAACGCTGCAGCTCATTTGCTCGACCTTGTTTCAATCTTGTTTTTGTTGTTGTGATACCATCACACATTTCACACGGCATGTTAAAAGCTTGTTTGTGACGATATTTATATTGTATGCTGTTATATGCTGTGTAACACTGTTGTCTGTGTGTGTGTGTGTGTGTGTGTGTGTGTGTGTGTGTGTGTGTGTGTGTGTGTGTGTGTGTGTGTGTGTGTGTGTGTGTGTGTGTGTGTGTGTGTGTGTGTGTGTGTGTGTGTGTGTGTGTGTGTGTGTGTGTGTGTGTGTGTGTGTGTGTGTGTGTGTGTGTGTGTGTGTGTGTGTGTGTGTGTGTGTGTGTGTGTGTGTGTGTGTGTGTGTGTGTGTGTGTGTGTGTGTGTGTGTGTGTGTGTGTGTGTGTCCGCTGCGTGTCCTTAGGGGTGTGAGTGTGATGTGAGTGGGGATGTGATGTGAGGGGTTGTTGATAGACACCAACATTCAGAGGTCATAGAGGAGTCTATGTGGTTTGCAATACGTACTTAACACCTGCCAAACTTCAGAAGGCCTCCCTAATTGTGGAACTATTCTCCTACGACCCCTGGTTCCAGCCGGTCGGCCCGCTCCTATAAAGGAAGGAGCTGAACCAGAGGGGGGAATGAGGAGGAGGTTTGAAACACACCGCCACATATCAGCAGAGACACAATAGTTTGGCTTCTTTGGCGACTCTTTCCCGGTAACTATGGACATTGGGTAGAACAGGCGGGAACCGGTTTCGGGTTTAGAAGGATTGTCAACATCGATGGTCACAGGTCTGAATAGCTACTTAAGCTCTGCCCTAAATTGAGCGCTGTATTTTTTTATTCTTCTGGACTCCCTTGCTGTGCAATGCTGAATGTGTTTTTTGGCAAACGATTGTGAAGTGCTTTTTCATGTCTTTGTCCCCGTGCTGTGGTGCCAGTGCCTGATCTAGACTGATGGCATTTTTTTCGTTTTTTTAAATTCTTTTCCAGATCTAGAAAACTTCAAGACACAAAAAAGGGGCTCAGTATCGGTGCGTGAAGGTCAAGGGGTGGTCCTTCTGTGTGGACCCCCTCCGCACTCAGGAGGTAAGAC
>OLKM01000617.1:23764-26264 GCA_900291075.1 Melanogrammus aeglefinus | reverse complement strand
GTGTGTGTGTATGTGTGCGTGAGTGTGTGTGTGTGCGTTCGTGTGTGTGTAAAAAGCGTGGTAAAACCCCCAAACAACAGCCACGACTACATGAATGTGTCTTTGTACATGGGAGAGTGTGTGGAAGAGTCAGTGGGAGGATGATACTGAGCGGGGAGCTGAGAGACACATTGTGCTGCTCCTCACATCTATCTGCTCACGTGCACATGCTGTGCTGAGCCGTGCACGAGCACCTTCATACCAGGTGCCTGTAGTGTGTGTGTGTGTGTGTGTGTGTGTGTGTGTGTGTGTGTGTGTGTGTGTGTGTGTGTGTGTGTGTGTGTGTGTGTGTGTGTGTGTGTGTGTGTGTGTGTGTGTGTGTGTGTGTGTGTGTGTGTGTGTGTGTGTGTGTGTGTGTGTGTGTGTGTGTGTGTGTGTGTGTGTGTGTGTGTGTGTGTGCACAAATGAGTCCCTGAGTACTCACACATTCATGTATATGAGTGAGTACCTGTGTGTATATTTTTTGTGTGTTCTGTGTTGGATTTAGAGAGAGGGAGAGAGAGAGAGTATCAAGGGGTGTGTGTGTGTGTGTGTGTGTGTGTGCGTGTGCGTGCGTGCATGCTGTGCGTGCGTGTGTGCACTTACTTGTGTGTGTGCACGACCAAAAGAGAGAGGGGGAAATGAGAGAGAGAGAGAAAGGACATAGAGAGAGCGTGTTTGTGTGTCTGGGAGAGTTCTCCACGCAGGCCTTCGTGTGTATCCGTGTGTGTGTGTGTGTGTATCTGAGTGTGTGAGCACCCGTTCGCTCTAAGCCAGGCTACAGTCACACATGGCATCCCCAGGCTCCCCTGTGCCGGTACATAAACACAAATCCCTCAGTGCAGCAGGGGGGGGGACGGGGGGCAGACTGGAAAGGGGTTTCATCCCCGGGGGGGGACGGTGCTGTCACCTGCTGCGCGCAGGGAAAATAACAACCGTTGATAACATGACAGCTCCGTCCTCACCACATCCCTGCCTGCTTAGCAGAGCACAACATGGCGCGCTCAAGCGCCCAATTACGGTTTCCCCTTCCTGAACACGGCACTCTCACGCTGCCTTCTGGGTAAAAAAACATAAAATCGAAGAGCGCAACACTTTCAATGAAATGTGGGATAAAAACGTGGTGAATATAATTTTTACATTGACATTGACACTGATATTGTACAGCAAATCCGGTTGCAGGCGATGAATTCACATTTTAAATTTCGATTGTGATGAAATTCGTATTGTCTGTGGCGGATTACCGATGCAATTCTGAATCGGAAAATGATTTAACTGGGTCTCTCGACCGGGGCCTGCGTGGTTCCGCACTCTATCCACTCCACACCTGACGTTGGTTTTGCACCTCAAATGACACTGACTGGGATTTCAGTTTCCCCCACCACTGGTGGGGGCAAAAGAACGCGGGCTTGACTCATGGCTGCTCGGGGGCAATGGGAAGCCGAAGTTGTTACGGCAACTAAGCTCCCTGTTTGTCCGTCCCAGGTGAGACTGGCATGCTCCCCCAACATGCAGCGGTTTTGTTTGTGGCTAGGCTGATGCAAGGCAGGGCTGAGGCTAGATCAGCCGGTAAGCCCTGGGACTTAGTCGTGGGATTTGGTATGTTGCAACACCGGATGTCTCAGCGGACCTTTGCCTTCTGTTGTCTGTGATGTGTTGTCTCTCTGTTTTCTATTAATAAAGCTCCACTTGATCCTGAACATAACAAGATTCAGGCGTGTCTTTCTGCCTTGCCACCTAGCTGCACCGTCTATCTGCAGTATATATCTATCCATCCGTTTATTTATCGCAAGGACCTTGATGTTTGTTTCCGTCTGCGGTCTGTCCTTCCATCTGTCTTTGCGTCTGAATATGTAAATGATCCGAATGTCGACAGTCTGTGACATTTAGCAAACACGGAAGTATGTGCAGAGATAATTGCAAGATAAATATCAACCACTTGAATAACACTGGCATTTAGAACTAAAGGCCAACTAAAACCTGTCTCTAATTAACAGAAAATTCGAAATCCATCGTTTAGCATGCATCATCGTGATAAATATTTTGGTATGCAGAGAAACAGACGTTAGGATTATATCCAAGAATGGAACCATGTGAAAGAGCAACTAGTCAACAGAAAGCTTAGTATGGAACCAGGTGACATGATGCTTAGTGTGGAACCAGGTGAGAGGAGGCTTATTGTGGAACAGGAAGTCTTGTCTGGAACCAGGTAACAAGAGGCTTGGGGTGAAAGCAGGAAAGGCTGATGTGATTGACCATGCACACTGTAGCAGGCCTTGACAAACACATTGCTGCTCAGCAGTAGGAATAAGCCTCGCTTTGTCTCTCTCTATTTGCTTTCAATCCAACCTTCTTGCGAACTCTCTCCTTCCATCCCTTGTTATTTCATCCTCTCCCCTCTCCCTCATTCTCTCTCTGTCACCCTCCTCCCCCTCTCTCTCCCTTCTTCATTCCCTCTATCCCTCTATCCCTCTCTCTTCTT
>OLKM01000617.1:0-10367 GCA_900291075.1 Melanogrammus aeglefinus | reverse complement strand
TTCTGAGCCCTCCGAGCCGAGAGCAAGAAGAAGACTCCATCGTATAACCAGGATGACACGTCGCAACGTGTCTGAACACCTCAAACGTACTGGCGGAGTAAATGAGGACATCCGTTGTGTAAATAAAGCAGGAAGGAACGGCGTCGTGCCAAGGGGCCTCAGACTGAGCACTTGGATAACGTACTTTCGGTTATACCAAGAGAGTTTCATCATATTGAGGTTTTTATTGTTTTAAGGAAAGGGTTTTCCAATAAGTTAGACATTCTGTTAATTAACTTTGTTACCTCGTAAAATGGATTATATGGTAAGATAGAAGATAGGGTCAGACTGATAACATAACATAACAACTACATACATAAACTCAGCATATCATACTAAGCATGACTTTCACAGAACATAATACATACATACAATAACTACATAAATACATATCATACGTCCTAATGTACATACTAAATAAATACACATACATACAGTTACAACAACATACATACATAATACATACAAGTTACTACCTATCGCACATACATCACACAACATTACAATAGACATACCATACAACAACTATACATACATCATACATACATACATACTACAATATATATCTACATTACATATCATAAGCATACATACATACATAAAATAATAAGCATAAATACATACAATACCATACATACAACGTGCACATACATCCATACATACCATAATAAGATGTACATAACATACATATCATAATAAATAAATACATAACATACAGTAATTACACTACATACAATACATAACATACATCAATACTACATGACAGATGAAGTTGGAATTAGTATAGAAATAGTGCAATAGATGTATGGATAAATGAATGCATAGATTGATCAATGGATAGATACATGATGGATACATTATTGATCGACCAGAAAATACAAGCATACCAATGCACCACGCAACATCAAATAAATGCCGAAAACAAGGCGAACGTCAGATACAAATTAGATCCAAAAAGGTTTACAGTGAACAGCTTCAGTCTTTTAATAATACAGTCGACGGTACGGGTGCATTGATGAGACGAACTGCAAAGCTGTGTGTCCTCACACCGCAGTGACAGACAAGTAGATATCAACGTGTAGAATGAGTGCACACGCCTTACCCTTACACCCAGGCAGACGCCATCCTCATTATCAAGCCAATAACCTGTCGCCATAGCGATGTTTGCGATGCGGGGATACAGGACAAAATTAGGTCTTTGCGTTGATGTCCCGGAATCAACCCCTGAGCCTTAAGCCCGTCTGGACCACCAAGCCAGGCTGACAGCGGCCATTAAAAACAGACGGCTTCAATGATATCGGACCCTGGTTTATTTTTTATTTTGAAGGACTTCCAAGCTAATGAGATCCTTCTCTCCACTTATGGTCGGCTAGTCATTATATTTCCTCCCACTGTGCGAGGGAGCGAGGGCGTCAGGTGAGAGCAGGTGACGCCCTCGCTCTAAAGGCACCAGAGGGAGAGCAAGTACAAACAAGACACCGCATCCGGTCCTGAAGTGTTGTTGGGCCCCCCCCCCGTGGCGTTGCTGTTGCTGCAAACTGTGTTGTTCGTCATCTGCACACACACACGCATGCGTGCGCACACACACACACACACATACACACACACACACACACACACACACACACACACACACACACACACAAAATCACTCACACCCACACAACGTCTCATACACACACACAAAGTCTCTCACACCCACACACACACACACACACACACACACACACACACACACACACACACACACACACACACACACACACACACACACACACACACACACACACAAGGTCTCACAAACACGGTCACACACAGCAAAGCTCAAAAGTTGTTCATCGGCCGACCGTACGCTGCTCTTTTTCAGAATAAAAGCCCGGGTGCTCGCTTCATGCTGTGATGAAGGGCCCATGGCTGTTAGTTTTGGCGGAGGGGAAGCATCACCCAAGACCAGCTTGTTTAAAGACCCCCCTCCAGCGTCTCTCACTTCCAGCTTCTCCCCAAAAATCCCCAGCCTCAATTTTGGATAATTGAGCCCCATGTAACACCATGACAACCGGGGGTAAACAAAAAGTCAACAGTGGATTAAAGAGGCAAGATAGCATTTGATAGATGGGCCTGATTTGGAGGGAGTTCTCTCTCTCTCTCTCTCTCTCTCTCTCTCTCTCTCTCTCTCTCTCTCTCTCTCTCTCTCTCTCTCTCCTCTCTCTCTCTCTCTCTCTCTCTCTCTCTCTCTCTCTCTCTCTCTCTCTCTCTCTCTCTTGCCTGTAGCAAAGGGGTGGTAGAATAAGCAGAAAGACAAGATCAGGCATCAAGATTAGGAGTCATGACAGCTTGCATAATTACTCTAAAACTGGCAGTGTGTACTTTTAAAATGTTTAACATTCGGATCATAACGTCTAATTCTCAGTCGTGAGCCTCAGCGTTGTTTGTCAAGCTGTCATTGAAAAAGAGAGCAGTGTAGTTGGATTCAATAGTGAACTCTAAACTATATTTTCTGTACTCTGAGAATAACAGACTGTATGCTGTTTATATAATAACCCTCACTTTGAGCCAATTGACAGAAAAGCCATTTCCATGCTTTTGGGAATGGCTCGTTCTGGTTTGGATGAGTACTTAGATTGGATAAATATGTAATTTTATATTCATTCACACTCTTATATTGTTCTTAAAGTGCTATATTAGTTGTGTAATACTACAACTCTTTTCAACACGACATGTCTCAATGGAATAGCAGTGTGACTCATGCAGGGGTTTTGGACAGTCTTTAGGGTCGGGGCCAACTAGATAAAATAAGGTATTGTTTTATGTAATTGATTATCATTACAAATTAAACATTCAATTATGTACATCAAACAATAATAATAATGCACGTGTATTTGTTTACGTGTGGGTAGTAAACTGGATTTTTTTTTACCATCAGTGTGTACCAAATGATGGTTTCTCAAAAAAAAACCGTATTAGTTGAAGATATAATTATTTGGTATCGCTGTAGATTGAGCCTGATTAATTTGACATTGATCTTAGGATCAGAGCGAGGTCTGATATGCAGCAGTATTTGAATACCCCAGGAGGGTTTGCACCTGGTTTAATGTCAGTTAATTTGATTCACTGAATATTTCTATATATTCATTATTTAGTTAGCATCTATTTTCTAATGTTTTCATTTATTTTGTTCCATGTCTCCGTCTGTCCTTAGGGTTTTAAATATTATTTTAAAGCGAATAAGGGAACTTCTCATGGTCTTTGGTTTCATTCATTTTCACCTTAGCGTGACATGACTCCTTAGCAATTTTCACTCGCCTTGGGTAGTGTTAAAAAGATGCCAACACCTCCCACCCCCTGCCATGTTGTCAAAATACTCTTCAGTACCATCCCACCCTGTGCTACCCTGCCTCCACCCCACCCACCCATACAGCCATCTGCCCCTGCACTGAGTCCTGACTCCATGAGTGACGTCCTGTCTCTTGTACTTGTACTTATGTAAAACATTTTGATATTACTGTTCACTAATCATCATTTAGCAGATTGCTTTTATACAAAGAGACTTACAGGGAATTCGGCGTGAACTCAGACAGCCTGGAGAAATTGGGGCTCAAACCAGGAACGTTTCGACTAGGAGTCGAATATTGAAACGGCTATAAAATACTACGGTAGGCTGCGGCATCGATCTAACGCGTTTATCGCCTCTCCGCCCCGCAGACCTGATGTTCTCCTGGATCTTCAACGAGTACCCCTCGTTCGTGAAGCAGGACCACCGGAGGTTCGTGTCCCAGGAGACGGGGAACCTGTACATCGCTAAGGTGGAGTTGTCGGACGTGGGGAACTACACCTGCGTGGTAACCAACACCGTCACAAAGACCCGGGTGCAGGGACCACCCACACCGCTGGTGCTACGCAGCGACGGTGAGACACACGCCTTAAGAAACAGTATTTATGTCAAGCTTTTTTCGTACACAAAGAGAACAATGTTAGCTTAATGTTATTGGCTACGTTCGAGGGAGGAGCATTTACGGTAGAACACAGTGATGTGGGGTGCATTTCCTCTACATCATCCCTCATTATAAGGCTTGTACTACTCAACAAAGTGTTCGAGTTTAAAGGAAAAAAATCCTGCTAAGATTTAATTTTTTTTCAAATCTTGTTTGAATTTGTACTAAAACCGAGGCTGCAACTTAAAGTTTCAAATCAAAACTGTAAACCACAACACTGTGAGATGACCAGTAGTCCATCAGGACCAGGATAAATTACACAAAATGTTGCTAGCATCAATTATGGATTGTGAAATGATTGGGTTTCTGTTTCTCAGGTTGTTTGTTGCTTTATCAATAGAATAGCATCTTTTCTTTGTTGGATTTGATGGTCAGAACAATGTGTTGTGGTACATAGACTGATTTATAGTCGCTTGCGGTGAATGGAACTTGTTTGGTTGGTAGCTGAAAATGGGACGAGCGGTGGTATTAAAGAATACAAATGAAATGCAAAGGTCAATTAGCTGTATTCAGGCTAATTTGACCATGTCCTTTAGCATGTGGATCTAATGCTTTAGTCTGGCCTTATCAAAGCTCTCCAGCCAAAGGTCACACTTGGCAAGTAATCTCATTGTGGACTTTTATTTCTTTGGTCTTAGAAGAATGTTCCCTCCCTTAGTCGACGTCATCAAACCGACAAAATAAATCTGCCTCTCCTCACTAAACCGTCTACGTTCCTGAACTTAATTTACCAGGTCAGGGTCGTTGGGGTAGGGGGGAGAGAGAGAGAGAGAGAGAGAGAGAGAGAGAGAGAGAGAGAGAGAGAGAGAGAGAGAGAGAGAGAGAGAGAGAGAGAGAGAGAGAGAGAGAGAGAGAGAGAGAGAGAGAGAGAGAGAGCGAGAGAGAGAGAGAGAGACACCCTAGATTTAGTCAGCTCATCCACAGGGTCATAAACATGCTGGATTGAGGGCTTTTGGACCTCCAAGTATGAGTTCACCGTGCATGTCCTTGGGGGGAAAGAGGAAGACAAGCATGAGAGGAAATATGGGAACCTCAGTGGACTGCTAGCAAAATGGATTCCATTTTTGATCCTTGGACTCTGTAGCTGTGAGGAGCATACCTTAGGTATTATTGTTGTGCCAAAAAGCAATTTACTTCTTATTTACTTCTTCCAATTGAATACAATCTTCCAAACAGCAGTTCCTGTTTAGTCTCATTAAGAAAAGACACCTCTTTGGATGGACAATTACTTTTAAAGCAGTACTCAGAAAAGAATGTCTACGAAAGAGCAGTTCCTGTTTAGTCTCATTAAGAAAAGACACCTCTTTGGATGGACAATTACTTTTAAAGCAGTACTCAGAAAAGAATGTCTACGACAAGAAATAGTGGCAAATTGTTTCGCAGGTCTCTTTTCTCTGTAAATGCAATACTCAGATTAGATGTCCGGGGTGACAACGCATCAACGATCCACTCCCACACATCCCAAGTCACACATAGCAATGAGGCCATGGCTGGCAGGTGTGGGAGTGATCTCCAACCCATGTCCTCTACGAAAGGTCACAGTACGAGACAATTACCACCACCCCTCTCTCCCTCCTGTCCTGTTGACATAGGTGCGAGGGGCCGTGGTACCTTCTCAGTGGTAGCAGACAGCAAGAATCGGAATTAGCTTTCAGCGAGCCGTCAGGGTGCCGGCTTGATAAGGCATCAACACCTCGACGAAATCAAGAAGACGGAATTGGCCTGCGTCCCACTTACCCACCACCGAAACCCCACCGTCCCCGGTTCCTGTCTCTAGGGCAATTTGTGCAATGCGGTCATGATTCAGAGACAATGAGAGGACACTTGTTTCACCCAGCACTGTTAATAAAGAGCCACTGCCATTAGTATTATACCTTCGAATAAGAATTGGCACCTTGAAGATTGACAAAAATGGGTGTATCCGGGGACAGTATTATTTCTAAGAGCACACAGTAGTTGTGCAGTTTAGTTTGGTCTCCCCGATTCGTCCCCAGCTGGTGATTGAGCGATGCTCAGCCATCAGAGGATGTATTCATTTGATTGCCTCTGTGTCATTGCAAGTATTAGATGCCTTCGGGCACACTTACTTATTTTCACAGAAAAATGAGAAAGAAAGCTGTGTTTTAGTGGCTTTTCTACACCTGTAATAAAAAGAAGCAGTGCTTTTCTTTGGTCTATGTCTTGTCGTTGTATGACGACGGCTATTAATTAGCCTCAAACAATAACAGAAATTGGGACCCAGCCGTGAACCGCCTACGATCTTGTCTTAAGGCAAGTCATAATGGTTGTACTTATTGTAGCATTTTCTTGACAACCTAGATAACCCTCCAACATTTGTTCGTGATATGGATGTTATGGATATAAAGTATCAGGCGTAGGCCTATTTGTAGCACTCACCACTAAGGCTGTTTAGCTCAATAAAATGTTTGCCTCAAGATTAAACGATGATAAATAAGCTATACTATTTTGGTTGGCTGTTGGCAAAAAGACACAATGTAATTTGCAATTGATATAGATGTATAAATGGATTTGGAGGCATATTCTTTATCGACGTTGAAGAAATGCTTTTAAGACATCGTGCTTTTATCATCAAATACCCCGAAATCCAATAATCTAGTCTAGGGACGAATGTGTAAGGTATGTGACAATTAAAATTTCAAGGGATACACAAATAGACCTAATTCAATTTTGTTTGATAATGCAATATAGAGACCAGTTACATGATAATCGCCTCTCCTTTTGAAATGCTAAAGCATTTTGAGGCAAGGAATCGCTCTTTTAAATTCTTTGGTATTTAAAATTCACCAGCGATGATTGCGGTGCTTGCTCTAAAAACACTTGAAGCTTACATACCCTTTTGAAACCTGCGTATCAATAGGCTGCCATTGTTGTATTCCATGGTTCTTCCTTCAGGTGTGATGGGCGAATATGAGCCAAAGATAGAAGTGCAGTTTCCAGAGCTGGTCCACGGGGCCAAGGGATCCACGGTGAAGCTGGAGTGTTTCGCGCTGGGAAAGTAAGTCGACTCTTTGATGACAAACGTTACCATTCTGTTACGCCATTCAAGTAGTGCTATTAGTGTGAGCATCGGTAGAAAAGTGTGTCGTGGTAAAACTGTTATTGTTCGTAGTAATAGTGTTTGTAGAAGTAGTGTGTTCTGTAAGCAGGCTACTAGTGATATGGCCAGAACAGCTATAGGGATTTCCTATCTACAGAAAGATGGCTTTTTACAATATTGCAAAATTAATTAGAAGCACTGCAAATGCTGCCAAAAATACTAAGTTCACATGTGGGCAGTTATACTCTTCTTCTACTTTGGCACACTTCAGTCACTATACTGGAAGATAAGATGAGGAAAGAAGGTGCAAAATTAAACGTACTTCATGGACAAGAATAGAACAGAATTGCTTTTGGCTTCGTCTCAGAGTAATTAACAGGCTACATTTCATACAGAAACACATCACATAAAGCAATTACATGAAGGTGTTGAGCTCCATCGCAGCAGTTCACCGGGTCAGGAACAGAAAACGATAATGTATGTGGGTAAAGGAGAAAAAACAAGCTTGGGGATTTAAAGGAGAGACATCCACAATCACCAGCTGTGCATTAGACGATTCCTTCTCTAGGTTAAAAACAATAGTATTATTTGTGTCTTCCTGGCTGATATGGGTCCCCTGATCATCAGCAGATAAAGTGTTTCAAGGCACGGTCAGGGGGAATGGCTCTCCGTTAACATGCCATATAAAGTAACAAAAGAATAATAATGAAATCTTCTATATCACTCCCTGAAAATAAACTCTCTGAGGATTTAAGACTTGCCCTAACTCTGACCACTTTTAAAACAAGTCTAAAGTCTTTTATGTTTACTTTAGCGTTCTGCTAAATCTTAAATAGATTGCACTTTTAACTCTTGTACTTTTTCTGCAATGCATTTTTTTTTGCCTTTATTTTATTTTATTTCTCTATTTCATTTTATTGTTTCATTTTATTGTATGACAATGTTTTTATTGAAGCACTTTGAGTCTGCCTTGTGTATGAAAAGTGCTATATAAATAAAGTGGCCTTGCCTTGCCTTCCCTATATAATCTTGTTTGGTAAAATAGCAAACGACAGATACACTGTAAGGGCGCACTCACACTAGTCCATGTGCCCAAGTACGTTTGCCCCAAAACGTCTAGAACGTTTGGCTAGTGTGAGCACCCCAACCGTACTCAAGTGCAGTTCAATTCCGTGACCCAACAAACATGGTGGCAAGCAGTTTCGTGCGGCGAAAAAGTCGTGCATAAAACTGCATGCTTGGCAGTGTGAAAAAACGCTCAGTGAGAGAGGGCTGTATCTGAGCAGAACGGCTCCAAATAATCAACAAAGTCAGTAAAGTCCCATTTGTGTTCTCTGTGTTGTTCCCCATTGTTGTTCTGCTAAGCCAACCCAGTCTCACGAAAATACGTGACACTGTCACGTCACGTCATTTAATCTATTCATTCGTGATCTGAGACACGTAATTTCAGTTTTTTTCGTGCACAAATTTCAAACTCATTTTAAAAAGAAGAGATGAAGCAGCTACCTTTTTTCCGTCGTGGTTTGCTTACAGAGCAGCGCACTTGCATTAACTATATCCGTGTTTCTCAGAATTAAAGGTGAAAGTAGAAATGGGTGGCCCAAAGCTGTCATATTGTTCAAAATTTGTGCTTTTGGCACGAAAAAAAATGAAATTACGTGCCCCAGATCACGAATGAATAGGTTAAATGACGTGACAGTGTCACGTATTTCCGTGAGACTGGGTTGGCTAAGCAGCGGACGCTTGGTGATGACGTATTATGATGGGATGACGTATGTACCAGAGGAACCAGTACTCAGGCCCAGTTGAGATTGTCTAGTGTGAGCACAGGCCAGCGGCACAGCGGGGGGGGGATGTGCGCCCTAGTGTGAGTGCGCCCTAATTGGGGTATTTCGGCTCTACTTTAACCTGTAAAATGATCCTGCCCAGATGTGAAGCTGTGTAACGTGAGCCTTTTCCCCCACCCCCACCCAGCCCCGTGCCCTCCATCAGCTGGAGACGGGTGGACGGCGTCCCCTTCGCCAGGAAGGTGGACACGCGGAAGGTCAGCGGGGTCCTGGACCTCCCCTACTTCCAACAGGAGGACGCCGGAACCTACGAGTGCGTGGCCGAGAACGCCCGGGGCCTCAACACCGTGAAGGGGAAGCTCTCGTTCTACGGTAGGGGGGCCTGACACACACACACACACACGCACACACACACACACACACACACACACACACACACACACACACACACACACACACACACACACACACACACACACACACACACACACACACACAAAAACACTCATATATACATACACACATGCACAGATAAACATACATACAAATACACTGACACATTCCAACACATTGACACAAACACTGAGACATCAACACATATCCACAGACAAACACACACACACAGTAACACCCCCCCCACCCCTTGCAGACGCATACACACAAACATGCACTTACTCACAAACGCCTGCACACAGGTACACTATCACACACACACACACACACACACACCCACACACACACAGACACACGTGCAAACACACACACACACACACACACTCAACTCCTGTAATATCTACCACCAGTGTGTCCGTCAGATGTGCTCCGACTGACAGGGACGTAAAGGTAGAGATAAAAAAGCCCCCCTCTCCTATTAAAACATAAACTTTCACAGGTGATTCACCAAAGACGTGTGTGTGGGCGCCCACAGCGTGCGATGCAAAGAGAGAGGGCTGCTTTTTTCTCTGCTCTCCTTTTCATAGCACATCAAAATGATTTAAGCACCCCTGTCGGCCACGGTGCTCTTAATATCTTCTGATCCAGATTAAAAGAGAGACGTGTGTGTGTGTGTGCACGACGTGTGTGTGTGTGCACAGACGGACGTGACCTTGTTGCAGAGCAGCGGTATCGGACTGCACCAGATGGCGCATAGATTGACATTCAAGTCGACCTGCCATCAAAGCTGCTAAATGTACTATACTTAGACCCCCGGCACACATATGTCAGGGACCGGGGTCCGCCCCGACGCATCTGGACCAAGCGGGGGGAAGCAGGGGTCAGGCTGGTGGGAGATCCGTTTATTGTCAGCCGGGGTAATTGTTGGGTGAGGGGGTCCCAGAGTGAGGACTGTGCAATGTGTGCAGAAAAAGCACAGTGGTTGCATTAATGTATGTATGTCTACATAAAAGAGGAAAACGATGTGGGATGTGTTTTCCTGTCAACTTACTCCAGGTTTGCATGTCGTTTGCCGTTATTTCATGGAGCTAAATTAAT
>OLKM01000616.1:215922-257787 GCA_900291075.1 Melanogrammus aeglefinus | reverse complement strand
ACCTTGCCCTGCCATTTATTATAACCCTGTGACCACGGCTTTGGCTGGTATTCATAAATTGCCATTGCTGCTGTAAAGCTAGCCCAGTGTGTTTTCAATAGAATATTTATCGTTTGGGTCAGCGCTCATTTTTTATCAGAAACGTTAAACCCAACTGCATCCGTCCAGGTTCCTACTGTGCGTTCACACCAAACGCGACGGGGCGACACGGTCCCATACAAAGTGAACGTAGAGACGCGTATCGGGCAAATTTTCGCGAGAGGAAAACTGGCGACAAATTCTTGATTTGTCGACCACAGCTTCGCCGGTCTTTGCTGGCGCAGCCGCTTTCACGTGGATTTGGTTGGCGCGAACAAGTGTCGGCTTCGAGTGTGCAAATTTTTCAACTTTGACGCGAATTTCGCGTTTTTTTGGGGGATGGTGAGCGGGCGTTGAGCTTACAGCCATATCAGCTGTTGCACTTCCCTTGAGTGACGTCGCGTTCACTTGTCCCCCGCCTCAAGTTTCAAACTGCGATGGAAGCGGGCCGTCCATCCAGACGGAGCTTCCGCAGAAGACGGCTGAGATTCGCCGAGCTCTGTACGGATTATTCATGAACCCTAAACACGACGGGCTTTCTGACGTCGTCTTCCCTCTTCCACAAATAGCGGTAAGACCATGCAATGGCGTCGTTATGTTCAGACCGATGGTTGTGAACATGGGGACTGGTGTCACTCTCGACTATGTGGACGTGACAATTAGGGACATTAAACTTGCACAGCGAAGCAGATCTATGATGCCACTTCGTCGCGACGAACAAAACTGTCGGCGGTACAACGCGAGTGTTACGGGCGACAAATTATCGCGCTTGGTGTGAAGGCGTCACGCGGTTAATGGTACCGCGCGCTGTTCAATGCGCGAGCATGTACGCGTGATTACGCGCCTCCTTGATACCAATGGTTTCCATATGCAAAATATGCCGATTTTCCAAGGCCCTCTAAACCGTGCTTCACCACCAAAACGCGAAATTTTGGTCGCTGGCCGGTCGCAGTATGTCGCCGTAAGTTTTTTCGCGCTGCAAGCACCATCATATATCTCTGTCGCTGGTCGATACGTATTTGAATTCCTGAATTCTGTCGCGCCACGCAGGTCGCCCGTGATCTCCGTCCTTCAATCATTCAGAAGGCGAAGCAAGGGTCCGGGCCTTGTTTAGTACAATTGTGTGATGGGATACCGGCCTAGGAAAACCAGGTTCTGCTCACTGCTATGGAGTTGCTTGCGTCTGCGAGATACCGTCCCCAGCTTATGTTGGTAAAATAGGGTGTGGTAGTTTCGGCGACCCAGCCTTGAAAGGCACCCCAAATCTAGGAGAAGGCTACGTTCAAATTCAATATAACCAAAGATGACTTGCTCGCGTCTCTTCCGATCCTTCACAAGGGACAACGAACAAAGGCGATAGGCTATAATGACTGTTAAACCGGGCCGGAGTAGGATAGTGAGGGAGTTCGCGCCCCACAGCTTCCTTCAATTAGCACTTTTGATAAAGTCTACGGAGAAAACGCAGCTGGACCCGACAACGTTGGATGATCGACATAGAGACGAGATGCGCCACAACTTGACTCCAGGGGTGCCGTGCATTCACAAACCATGTCCCGAATTGCTGTGTTTTACCTTTTTAAAGATAATCAAAAGCATTTATTAAGACAATTTCTAAGCACAAGCATTGCATGTCTTTAGCTTTTGAGGCGGGGAGAGTGAACGCTCCACGCTCACTCAATTCGAAGTGAACGCTGATTGGCTGCAGATCACGCGTCATCACAGCGAAATTCGCGTCAAGTTTAAAAATTGAATCTCTCAGCGAATGTCGCGCCAACAGGATTCCACTGTAACGCGGGCCTCGCCAGAAGACGGCGATCAAGTGTGGCGCGACAAATCCAATTTGTCCGCCACCGATTTTCTCTCGCGAAAATTTCGGCCCGATACGCGTCCTCTACGTTCACTTTGTATGGAGATCTTGTCGCGCCCCGCTCCGCGTTTGTGTGTGACACGCACGATACAGGGTTAACACGCAGTAACGCGTTTGGTGTGGCCGTACCTTTACGTGTCGTTTCACACCAAAACGCGAAATTTGCTCGCTTTCGCGTCGTTCGCGTTGTCGCATAATAGTTTTGCTTGCGCCACACATCATAATCTGTTCGCTGTGCCAAGTTTTGTGTCGAATCTGTGCCGCGCCACCGGTACGCACCGATCCTCGGTCTTGATCTCGGGAAGTAGTAGTCAGGGTCGGGCCTGGCGTAGTACTTGTGGATGAGGAGACCGCCCTAGGAAGACTGCAGGTGCTGTATGCTATTGAGTGCCTCTGCGTCTGGCGAGATACCGTTCCCCAGCTATGTGTAAATTCAGTGGTGCTAGATGGCACCCAGCCTTTGAAAGGCAACGCCATCTAGCGAGAAGGCTACTTCAAAACAATAAACCAAAGATGTTTGCTCGCGTCCTTCTCTCCGATCCTTCACCAAGGGAAACGTAACAATGGGCGGATAAGGCTATAATGACTGAAACGGCCGGCGTAGATAGTGAGGAGTTGCGCCCTACAGTCCTTAATTAGCATTGTATAAAGTCTAACAATGGAGACGACGTTGGACGACTCGTCTCGATGCAGACCGACATAGAGAGAGAGAGAGAGCGCCACAACTTGACTCCCAGGTCCTCCATTTCACAACCATGTCCGACATTGCATGTCTTTACCTTTTTAAAGACAAAAGCATTTAAGACAAGCATTGCATGTCTTTAGCTTGAGCGGGAAGTGAACGCTACGTCACTCAATGAAGTGAACGCTGATTGGCTGTAATCACGCGTCATCACGCGAATTCGCCATCAAATTTGACACAAATTTGAACTCGAAGGAAATGCTGTCGCGCCACCAAATCTTCGACGTGAACGCGCTCGCCAGAAGACGGCGAAAGGTGTGGCGACGACAAATCAACATTTGTCGCCAGTTTTCTCTCGCGAAAATTTCGCCCGATACGCGTCTCTACGTTCACTTTGTATGGGATCTTGTCGCCCCGTCGCGTTTGGTGTGAACGCACGGTTACATGTGGCGCGCGATTGCTGCTGAGGGAGGTAGCCTATTTGAATGATTCGCTGAATTGACCCTTCGCTAAGCCCCTCCCCTAAACAGCCACTGACCAATCCTACGTTAGCAACCGTGTGTAGCAACCGAGAGGTTCTGTCAAGCTTCAGCAGATGCTATAATATGTCCGAAGCGGTGCGGTGCGCGCATACGGGGACTCGTAAATCCGAACACTCCGAGACACTCAAAGTGTCGAAGGTGGGGTGTCCAATTTTTCCCCGTTCTCCCAAGCCCCGGAGTGACCCCAGAAGAGAGTGCAGACACGTGGATAAAGGCAGAGTGGAAGACCACATCAACAGCTGAATCACGGAAAGATTAATAAATAAAAGAAACGTAGGCCCTATGTTATAAAGAGCGCCATCATCTGTATATCATAGTAACAAAAAAGTGGAGACTCCACAACCAATCAAACCTAAATAATATCCTTATTACATGTAAGATTTACCTGTTCCCTGGTAGTGGTGGCAATCAATAGGTCTCCGTTTGCGCGGTCACCGTCTGGCTTTTGCGACCACTAGGCCTACGGATGAGATCATGGCACAGCTTTTATTTATATTACTCCTCGATTTATTGCATTGTTGTGGCACACCTGTGTCGAGCAGACTCTTCGTGGGCTTCTGTGCTGTTCTGTTTATGATTCCAGGGTATAATCATCCCATCATATGGGAACAATTCTCCTGGCGCGCTGAAACAAAATACAACCGGTGTATATCGCCCGCCAGCATGACGATATTCTTGGCTATATCCTCAAACACGCATACTGCAGACCCCTCTCTGTCGGCTTCTCTCCTCTGATGATATAATCAGAACCGTTTTTTTCTCAAGAAAAATGTGAGGGTGATTTCCTTTGGAGAACCTGTGTTGATGGTATCATTGAAAACGCCATATTTCTTTTCTAGGAGCGATCAAAAGCTTGACAGACATCAGCAACAGTAACTTAAGGAGACGGCGGGTTTGCGACAGAGGGTCATGAGGCCACAATGCGCGTGGAACACAGGTTTTGGAGCTCAAGAGTCAACAATGTTTAACGCTATTGAAAATTGTTGCTAAATAAAAATTCCTTAAAATAAGAGGAGATATATAATTTTTTCAAAAAGTAAAGGTTTTTTAGTATAGGACCAAATAGAGGCGACACCTATGGAACAAGTTTTTGGGAGCTCTAGAGTCAATAATGGTGACGTACTCGCTATTGATAATTTGTTGCTAAATAAAATCAATCCTCATAAAATAAGAGGATATGTTTTTCCAAACCAAAGGTTGTAAAAGACCATATTATGAGGCCATGCCTTTATGTGCAGACCGTTTTTGTGGGCTCTAGTCCAACAATGGCGACGCTAAGTTGAAATTGTTGCCCAAACAAGAAAATCCTTTAAAAAAAGGAATATCTTTTTCAAAAGTAAAGGTTAGTGTAGTAGGACCCAAATAGAGGCCGTGCAAGTGTTTTGGAGCTCTATAACACCTTTTCCACCTCCACCGCTGCTGCCACTGCAACCCCCCTGCTGCTCAAGCTTCAGAGAAGTGCAATGTAACACTATAAAGCTCACTCTGTGGTATTGGACATTTTTAATGTTAAACCTTAAAAGTTCAGTTAAAGTCAAGACAAAACAGAAGCCTATCATGACATATAGAGATAACAGATTGAATAAGTATTAACTTTTTTTAGATTCTTAGATTTACAGTGGCCTTGGGAGGAAAAAAAATTCTCTGTGTTCCTGCTGTCCAGAATCGGACCCCTACAAGCTTTATTTTTGGGGATATTTATAAGAACAACTCCGGGTCAGGGAACTCGGATATTGAGGTAAGCCTTCAGTATTTTCATTTCCATTAGTTAAATCTCCAAATGCAGTACACCCATAAGTTTAACTGACTTAATTTTCAAAATGGATTTCCTTTCCCGACGCGTGTATCAATTGCCATACTGCTAAAAATATATCAACACACATAATTGCTCCACGGGTGGAAAACAAGCGCTCTCTATATATCCTGTTCAATGACACAAATGGCCGATACTAGCAATGCTAAGAGTAGGCAGTTATTTTTTGTTCTGCTTGAGTGATTCAACTGTAATTTGGGTGTTGTTTTTAACACTGAATTGTGTGTTATTTTACAAGTGTGATCCATCATTGTATGGACTGATTCTGGGGGTAGTGAATAAGCCGAGTCATAGAATACTCACCATAAGTTAAACTCTACCTTACCCTATGTATTTATATTTTAATTTCTAAAGCACACCCATGATTTAATTGGGATATGTGAATGTGACGCATATACAATGGGTTTATCCACACTTCTCTAGGTCCTCTTCCCCTCAGAACAGAGGAGCCTTGTGCTGGATCCACTCGGCAACGATGCCTCCAATCGAAGTTGATATACAATGTCTTGGAGTCTCGGCTAGGTAACAGTTTGGTTTGTGGAAGACAGGCGTGGATGAACCAGGTAGATTTGCCTAAATTCATGGGGAATTAGGGTCCTGAATGTTAAACAGCAGCTGTTCATGTAACATAGTGAGGAACTAAGATATAACCATGTCGATTTCATGTCTTTTTTGACATATACACAAACCTCCCCTGTTGTCTTTGCATAACTGTGCATCTAAAAAACATTCTTGGTTTATATATAAATAGAGATAACGCTAATCAACAGAAAAAATACCATGATTGGTATAAACCATGGCATGGTGTGGTTCCTTTATAAATTCAACAATATCTTTATGCATGCTCTTAATGCCAAACTGGAGAAGACACAATATTTTAAACAACTGATATTTACACTCATTTAATATGACCTTGGTTTAGATAACATACATAGAATAAATGGATTTACTTTGTTAATCCTGAAGGGAAATTTGTTGTTTTCCGATCCAGTGTTACACCTGTGCAAGGTTGGTACCACAAGGGTTGTGTTGGAGACCAGACAGAGATAATCACTACAGTATATCCTGCAATGGCCCCAGGATCCAAAGTCTCTTTCAAAACATATCATTTAATGACCTGTGAACATTTGGTTGGGGTTTGACTTGTTTTCCCAAAAAATCAGAGTATCCATAATAAACGGCATTTACCCGTTGCTGCATTTGTTGTTTGTCGTATATCTAGGGTTTCATTCTGTGTAGGACGAAATAAGTCGGACAATCGTGTGTCGGGACACCATTCAATAGATTAAAGCATTTCATTGCTTTTGCTTTAATTGTTGAAAATTATGAATCTTAAAATCATACATTATTTTACTCCCGTTCCTCCAAAAATAAATTATGAATCTGCCAGTCCTTTGAACGAAAAAGGTTGGGAAGGAACCCCTGCTCTACAAAACCAGGTGCATTGACCAAGCACGAAAGCTTTGTCCAGAGTAGTTTTTGGGCTTTTTTTATTTTATTTTTTGCCTTTTACCCCCCCGGATCAACACGACTGTTCATTGCAATTATTATACTGTACTTGTTTTCTATTTTTAATGCTAGTCATTTGAAAATTGTGATGCACAAAAACCATTCAAATTAGACAGTGAGACATTTAATTTTCAAACCAACTCCAACAAGAACCAAGTAGCGGACGTTAACAGTGAAGTGAAACAAAATCTACTCTAGAAAACTTCTCAGTGGGTAGAGACCTAAAAGGCAGTTTAAGAATCAGGGTAAACATTAAAAATATATTATTAATCTCTTCTCCTTGTCACCCATTTGAATATAAAATATATTATATATTATACTTCAATGTATATGAAGCAGAAACATGCATCAACATTTTGTAACCATAGTGGCCTCAAATAAATTGTAGATGAAACAGTAACTAAGAAAACATTTGGCATGATAATAGTACATAAAAATGGATTATTAAAAATGCTTTTTTTTCTTTCTTTCAGGTAGCTCACAAGAGCTCTAGGAATCAAGCACTCTGCACACTTAACGAAAGCCAGCTCCAAGCGTCTAGCGAGGCAGCAGAGCGTCAGAGAGGCACTCGTCCTCAAAAGGCCATAGGTGTCCAGTCCATATCTATCTGTATACAAGTGCCTGTGGTCTCCACGCAGTCCTCCATTTTGTCTCCCCGGTCTCGGTCTCAGTCAGTTCGCCCACTCACTCAGGAACAGCTGCCGCCGCCATCTCCACTTTGCCGTGTGCTTCCTGGTCCGTTCTGAACAAAGAGACGCAACAGCAGTCACAATCCAACCCCTCCTGGACGGCGCTGATCAAATAACAGGCATCACAGCGGCCCGTGTCTCCGCCTCTCTGGGATGGCTGATTGATGCGCGACAGGAATCAACAAAGTGACATTTGATCGAGGAAGGTTCCAAGATATGAGAGAAATAAAATGGGAGATTATTATATTAGGGGTTAATATAACTGTGGAATTACAGCAGTTTTTACTTTTCTTTTTTTTTTTTTATACCTTTTGTGTGTGATCCGGTTTGAGAATCTATTTAAGAGTTTTGAAAATCTATTTTGAGTGTTTTGAAAATCCTTAAACATACTTTTATCTTATCACTTTTATGGTTGAACATATCTAGGACGTTATGGGCGAGAGAACCTGTGCATCCAGTGAGTTGTGTCTCATGCTCATGTACAACAATATACGCCTTAAAAAGCACACAAACACACTATTGACTGGAGGCTTTTTCGCCAGCATTTTCATGACATTTTCTTCAACTGTGCATAGTACCAACCATTGGTTAGCTAAACAATCTAACAATTAACTATTGCATGCTCTGGTCACACTATATGACCCAACTATTTTTTCTGAACTAAGGGGATGGATATTAGGAGAGTCGACCCCAAAAGATGTGACTTGTTTTCACAAAAAGCAAAGAACTGTTGTGCAGTGAGGCATGCAGAGCGCTGTGAGGAGCAAGCAAGGTGTGCAGTGGAGGGAAGTTACTGGAGGAACTGTGCAAACACCAGGATAACACACACACACACACACACACACACACACACACACACACACACACACACACACACACACACACACACACACACACACACACACACACACACACACACACACACACACACACACACACACACCAGTGATGGAGACCCTTGAAGCCCTTGACACCATACCTTACTGGTGTTAACCGCTCACAGTCTAAACCTGTGTGGCTGACCAGACAGCCAGGAGAGTTTCACGGAATGCGCCATTCCAAAATTAACCCTGCACATTAAAGGCCTTGAGAAACTCAGGAATGAACGTAATCCAAAGCTTTTGATCTTTTTGTCGACCCAAAAAATTACATATACAGCATTGGTGTCAAAAGACCATCCACATACAATCCAGTATCAGAGCAAAGGTCAAAAGACAAGGGTGGCTCGTCAAATGGGTGTTGGCAGTGAAGACATTGGTTTGGGTGCCACAGAGGAAGATGGATTCAGGGTTTGTGATGCATTCTTACAAGCCAATCAATTCAGTGTTAGTTTTGCGCAGAAAATAGCAATATTTTTAACACAGTGCCTCGACACCTTGCTTGCATGAATGTGCAAATACCTTTTACGGGATTTCCTATTTTTTTCGTCGTCAAACCTTTAAGGGGAGCAGGGACAGGGGGGTTAGGGAGTAGAGAAACACACAGCGAAAAAAGGAACCACACATTCATAACGGAGCACTACATAACGCTTGACACAGGAAGTCGTTTCGCATTCAGCCATGCAAGTCATCCATGTCACGGTGGGCCGACTCAACATCCAACCCTAATCAAGACATCTTGACTGTTGCTCTTGGTGACAACAGCTATAATAATGTACGCACTACTTACTCTTTGATACAGTCTGGTATGGACACATACTCCAGAGGGACCAACTCGGCCAGGTCCGTCAGGTTGTACACAAACTGTATCTTCTGGCTGAACTTGGAGCTGGAAACAAACACGAGACATTATCAACCGTTTATAAAAAAGACGAGCAGCATTGAAAAGCTTGTGTATGAAGAAGGCCCCATCATACCTGATGAAGGGTTTTGTGAGAGCTAACAGAGTCCGAATAAACCAGGAAGGATGGACTATAATCAAAGACTTCAAGTTCTTCCTTAACCTGCAAACAAGAGCACATGAGCACCTTTAGTCAACAGAAAAAAAAACATTGAAACTGTGTAGCAATACAATATGTACATGTTCGCATTGGCCAAGAGTGCCTGAGAGTTTGTCTTGGGCATAAACGTGACATAACATGCACTGCATACGTGTGCAAGGTAATTCTATTGGCTTTATATCAGGCTTCATATGAGGGGGAGCGGATGGGTGCTCGGTGTTCAGTCTTGGCTGACCAATAATGAGCAGATTTTTGATGGGATGCTTTGTGGTCTGACAGGTCTGACTCCATGGCAGTGGTGAGGAGCAGCCCAGCGAGCCTCACCTCCGGTCGATCTGCTGGTAGCACTTCCTCAGCCAGCCCATCGTGGGCATCCTTTTCCTCGACGTCGCCCCGTTCAAATACACAATCATGTAGTTCTCGGCCACCAGGAGCTCCAGAGTTCCTATGACGTACCTTGAAGAGAAGAGTTCAAACCACAAATGAGCAGGGGTATCGGAAAAAAAAGAAACAAACATTACAAGGGATCTGAAGGTGAATAAGAAGAAGATGGCCTCACTTAAATAGATTGTCCATGATGTATCGGTAATTTGGTTGATTGCTCTCGGGCATGAAGCAGACTGCGAACACAATGATGGCATTCAAGCCGTCGCCGTAGTAACCTGCAGAGGAGGGAAGAACAGAGTCACCTCCAGTCTTTCAGTGGTACAGCACACACTTGTGTACAAGTGTGTGAACAGACTTTTTGCCCCCTTGTAATGTGTTTTGAGTGAACTTCATATAATTTCCAGGGTAATTGTATCAAATGTTGAGATTAACCTTCCTTTTGTAATATGTTGCATGCCCGACTGATATTTAATGAATGATGGATTTCACAAAAATTGTCTGGACCTGATTCGAGTTTTTGTCTATACATTTAATGTATAGACATGTTGACATTCCGAATTTCCAGGGAAAATGCTAAAAAGAATTCCACTCCTCCGTGCCCCCTGCTGGTGCCAGACCCCCGTGACTGACGACTGACCTCCGTGACTGATGACCTTCTTGTAGGGCTCGATGGCCTTCATGTCCACGCGGTGCTCCTGGTCCCCGATGCGGAACACCCTCCAGCGCCGGCCCTCCTCCCGCTCCTCGGCGGCCGAGTACTCCCGCACCGTCTCTATGCCCTCCTGGAGCAGCTCCGTGGCTTTGGGCTTGGGCAGGTCGTCTAAAACATCCAAAATCAAAAGAGACATGGGACGCCGCCGCGTTAAGGGGCGTCCGAGGGGAGAGCTAACTCCAGTCGGGTTTGAGAGGGCCTTGGGGTTTTTCCATGTAGAGTTGAGCTCTATGGAGCGCCATACACTGGACACTTTATGTTTGGTTTTGCATGTCCATAAGGAAACAAATAAATTGTCCAATCCAGACAAAAGGTAAATACAGTCGGTTTGCATGCAACAAGCAGGAAGGGGAATAACTTAGATTCACCACATTCATTTTAAGAACAAAATTGATTGAGATACAAGTGTTCAATTCATAAATATCATTTTAACAGTGACTTATGCAGTTTATTTGAAAATCAGGAAATTTTCACCAAAAAGGGAACCAGCGTGCATGATCAGGGATACAAATGGAATATTGAATAATGCAACAAACAAAAATATAAAAACGGGATAAACGTCATCCCTTGATTTGTTTAAACCAGTGACACACACACACACACACACACACACACACACACACACACACACACACACACACACACACACACACACACACACACACACACACACACACACACACACACACACACACACACACACACACACACACACACACACACACAGCCGACCACAATTTGTTTGGTTGATTTGACTTGGTGACTGGAAGAAACACATAGCAGCGTCCGACAGGAACCTTACCACGGTGAAGACCCAAACCTGCCGCTGGCAGTCGGCCCGTTTCCAGGCTATGAATGGAAACAAGCCTTTCCGAGGGACACAAGAGGAAACGCAGCATTGTGGAGACACAAAAAACAACAAGGCAGCACTGTAAACTACACTTCCTCTTCAGGCATGGGAGCGACAGGACTGAACTGGATCCAATTCAGAAGCTGGTGCATGCTTCTCATGACTCACACAGCCATCGATTTGGTCACTGGCGAAATACCAGAACAAATACGCCACTGAAGTATAAATAAAGTTCAGGGTTAATGGCTGTGTTAAGCCGTAAAGTGAGAATGAGAAGATGCTCATTAAGCTTCATCTTTTTACTGCGCCACAACGTCTCCCTTTGAACCATTCATACACAACATATCCTTTCTTTAAAGGACAAAGACAAAGCACTGGCAGGATCACGTGGAGAACGGCCAGCTCGTACCCTCCCACTCAAACTCGTTGCTGTTCTCGGAGGGTGTGTCCATGTCGTCAAGGTCCAGCTCCGCGCTGTCGTCCAGCTCGTCTGACAGCAGGGAGCCCTCGCTGCGGTCCAGGGTGAGGCTGATGTCCGGGGCGGCCAGCTTCTTCTTGGGCTTCTTGCCCTGGTTCACCGGGTAGCCTGAAGAGGGGCAGAGCAGGACCCATTTTAGGGAGTGACATTAGGCATGAGGCTGAGTTAAAGCCACACTGCCCTGATATTGAAGTGTTTCCCAAAGCTTCCTCTAGGCGAGGCCCTGCGCCTCACTAGAGGACTGACCGCAGACCGCAGATGCTAACATCAGTCTGTTGATGTTAGCATCTGCTTTCAATTTGACAGAAAATATATGCTTCTATTTGCCTAATATACTATAATATAGATCTATATAATATAACATAATTAATATGATACATCTATGAAATCAGACGAGTATGTAATTGTGTATTGTGGAGCGTTCCCCCATTTACGTTATTTTTTGGTGTTTATTTTCAAAACCTGCCCCCTTCTAGTCTTTTCAATTCTCAAATGTTGCCGACATCAGCCTCTACATCCCGTTTGATTTGGGTTATTACAATGCACAGGATTTATTACCGCTTGCCTCTTTCACTGAATCTTTCTCCCCCTCCACTAAAGTTTTTTGAGGGAAACCCTGTAATCTCTCTGTTTCTCTCTTAAATCTCTTTTTTACCCGGATCCTTGTCCCCAGCTGCTCCCCCAAACAGCTCCTCGTCCAAGTCCTCTTCCTCTGGCAGGGGCCTGGCGAGAGCAGATCAGAAACACGCCGTTACCCCCCCGGAGATCTAAGCCCCACCTGGGCCAACGACTCGCACGGCAGCAGGACGTTCAGTAACATACCTGGGGAAGTCCTCATCTTGCCATTCTTCCTTAAGCTCCACTCCTTCCATCCGCAAGCGCGCCTCAGTGGTGGCGACAGACTCCTGCCGCTCCAGACTGGAGGGAAACAAATGTAGAACGCGCTATTAGGACAGATTGATGTCGTCCATGAGCTTCAACTTAATTGCTCTACTGTTTGAGCTTCAACTTAATTGCTCAACTGTTTAAAAAGCTTGAACATTTTGGAACAAATTATCAGGATATAGTACAGACCCAAGGTTATCAATAAATCATTTGTTCAAATCAATAATATTAAACAAATTATTGCTTGGTGCTGAACTGCAGCTTGTGAGTTTAATATACTTACTGAAATTCTTGTCTTTATAGGCAAGCGGAGACATTATTATTATTATTATTATTATTATGAAAAAGGTGCCTTACTTCGCACAAAATGTGATATAACAATGAAAGGCATGACTCTGTAAATGTTCAATATATGCTGTTTGGGGAAGCACTCATTGATACTCAGAAACCCTAGTCATTTTCCTCCACATTGGTTAGGAAGCCCTTATTGAGCCTGTGGTTTCAAACGGCCACATAATAAGATCAGTGGCTCCTTGGAGAGCTTCGAGGCTCAGAACCGGCGTTTTTGAAGGCTTTAGAAAATCGTAATGCTAGCCAAAACGTTATTTCTGCACTGCACAGAGCTCCATGTGATTCACTAATCACAAACATGAACGCACTCCCAGACACAGAATTCTAAGCATGTGCACGAGACATCTCAGCGAAAGCTTACGTACAGCGATCTGCATGATGCTCTATACCTCAAATCCAGCCGATATGCTAGAGCAACGGCAGGAATGTGTGCTGTTTAAGCAAACTGGATGGATTTGGACAGCTGGTGCACAGGCTGCTACCACCTGGCCCTTCCAACTGGAGGCTGGGACCTGTCCCACTGACTGACTGCATCAACTGGGTGACAGCTAACTGATCTGTTTGTGAAAACACCCAAAATAGGGGGTGGGGGGGGCTCTTCTTGTGGTCTTTATCAGCTTAGTCCAAAGGGCAAACGACCATGACCCTTGTGAAATGACCAACACATTTGGTCCGAGTGAAGGGGAGCTTTACATCTTCGATATGTGGTATTAAATCATAACATGTTTGTATTAGTGCTATAATTTGACTCATGGGTAGAAAAATAGTGGGCAAACATATGTTTTAGCCAGACTGAGGATAATAAGTAAGAGGGTAATTAATCAAGATCGACCCTTCAAAAAAAATCAAGATCAAGAAAAATATTGATCAAAATACACATGACACTTTCACGTTTGAGAACACGATCAGAACAGGAGCCTCTTTGGTGCAGTCCTGAGGGGAATTAGACTAGTTAGAAATGGTCCACTTTGAAACTACAATAACAGGTATACGACAAGGCCTACAGGTGTTACCTTCCATCCTGTGCGGAGGCTGGCTGTGGCTGATGGAGACCCACGGGTGTGGAGCACCTCTCCCCCGGGGCGGTGGCTCCATTGTCTCGGGTGGTGCTTTTCTCTAATCGGTCTGGAAGCTCTTCCACTGCGCTTCCTCGCTGTTTTCCCAGGTAGACACTGGGCTCTGTTTCAGTTCATCCAGGTCCTCTTCGTCCACCTCACCTGACACACCTGAGGACGAAGGGCTGGAGGCTTCTTTGTGACCCAGGTCCTCGTAGGTCCTGGGTGTGTTGAGGTCTTGGAGGCTGTTGTTTATAACGTCACTCATGTCACACTGCAGGGCTTCACTCTCAATCACATCTGATGCCATTACCTTTGATTCCGTAGCCAGATTCGGTTCTGACCCAAATCTGCACTGTTTTGCTGAGACTTCCTCGAGGGCTAGCTGGTTGGTTTATAACGGGCAGCTAACTGAGCTTACACAATACAACTTATTGGGGAGCTGCTAGTTAGCGTGCTAGCGGCTTTTAGCAGCACAACTTTCCAGAGTTGATTGCTTAAGTTGAGCGTGATCTATGACAACTAACTTCATATCGCCAAAATTACGCCTTAGCTCCAAACCGAATTGAACCACCGCAAACCCTGCCCGAACAGTGGAGGTAGAAAATCCAATTCGGTCACTGGCGCAGTAAGCTTACTTTTTCATTTCCTTCCTTTCTCCTGAGTCTACTCCTGATTAGGTGCTGCAACGCGAACTGGTCGTGAGCATAAACGCCACCTAAACAGAAGCGACGATTTTGCAACCGAGCATACACATCAGGCATAGAGAGGATCTTGGGTGATAGTGTATTCCCGGTCTAGCGCAACGCAGTTTCCGTTCTCTTACGTCCTTACGAGCTGTGTTCGCCAGTTAACAGCAACCGAAGCAAAAATAAGAATAACATAAATCAACCAAACAAGAAGAAAAGTACATCAACAAAAATAAAAACAACGACAAGCAGAATATATATGGGGTTTTCACGAGTCATTTGACAAATCGATATCCGAAACATGTAACGGAAACGGATATCCAACTATCAAAATCCCACCCCTCTCCCGCCGCTACAGCGACTTAACAGAAAGTTCCGCCTTCTCTCTGAGGCCAATGAAGCTGAATGATTTGGAGCAGCCCGTTGAAGGCGCTCAACTACTACGTGTTCTCCGGCAAAGTGCATGTTGGGCCAACCTGTGATGATTGTTGCCGTAGGCTATGTCTTTTCCTTATAAGCAGTTTAAACGTTATTTGCAACCTTCCAATTACGCTTTCGATGTAGTTGTCGAATGGATCTACAGCAGGGCCTCAACAGCTTCTTATGCGCACCTTTATCAGTTACACCGAAGATTGGAAGTAACGTTAACTTAGTTTTGGTTACTAACAAATAAATAACCTAAACGATTGAATGGATGTTGATGTGGCAGCTATTGAACATGCAAAATTAAAACTATATAAATACAATTAAACATTGCTTTAATCGTATTTGATGACTATAATATAATAGTTATATAATTTATTTGTAATATTAAACGTGCGTGTTCATGTTATGTAGTGTCACAAAACATCCCGCTAGGTGGCAGCAGATCTTTATAAACCTACGGGAAATACGCATTTTGACAATGTCTCCATATCTGGGAGGAATTAATCCGTCCATGAAGGAGCATCATCCATGTGCTACATCTTTAGCTTCATACAGAACTGGCAGTGGGCGTTTTTAGAATCAGTATTTGTAGTATAAAATGCTTAATCAAAACACGATCAGTTTGAACAGTTCTAAATAAAGCCACGTGGCAACTACATTCAGCAGTTTGCATTTATATATTTCAAGCAACTTGTTCAATGAAGAGTTTGGTGCAACCAAATCTTTCAACCAATCTTCGATAACAATGATTATGTCTGAAATCGTATTCAACTTTTTGCATTATTACAATTTGTAGGCGTTAATAATAAATTGGCTTACATGTAGGCCTATATTTCTCTATTGGAAGATGTTGCACAACACATAGCCTTACAAATCAGATTTGATTTCTACTTAATTGGCTCCCTATTCTGTGTGTATAGACGATTCAGTGCATTTTCTAATTAAGATTGCTATTTATTCTGTGGGATCATTAGGCCTCATCACAAAAAGGATAATCCAGACAAATTGAAATAGCATGCTTCTCCTCCGCTTTCTGCTCTGCTCTGTATGCTAATGAGTCATGTCGCAATTAGAAGGCAAATGTTTCCTGTTAAGCTAAGACAAATCCACTGAGCCAGCCTACACCAAGTCTACAGTAGCTCAGGTCTGATGTCTGCAATTCCTATCAATGTGAAACGTTCCATGCAAGTTTCACGATCAATACCTTTTGGTTGTAAACCCCTCCTGCTGTTTTGATCTGTTTGGCCGTTTGTTAAGCTAAAAATGAATCGAGTCTTAACCCTGGTGTTCATATTGCTCTATCTCTTGATTCACAGCCAGGAAGCGGAAAGGCACCTGGATGTTTAACCCTGGCAAAGTTCCTTTATGAGATATCAAGGAGTGAGTAAAACCACAAACACATGGTTATGTTGCAAAATAGCTCGAATAACGTTGAGTTTGATTCATTCTTTACTCGTAGCTGTGGTCTCCCGGGTCCTTCGTTCTTTATTGATCGTCTGTATGTTGCTGTGCTTATAGGTTGAACTACAGCTTGACCTCCGTGGTCGAAGAGTAAGGAAACGTGGAACAGAGGAAGTGGTTGATGACTCTCTGATAAGAAGGAGAAGAAGAAGAGAAAATAAATGAAAACTTCACACATGCTTCTCCTTTCATCACAAATGTAGGTCCGCATATTCTAATTATCCAAAGTAGCTGAAAACCTATTCTGAAGCTGTAGCCGGCTGTTGAGTTGTTCCATTTTTCCTAAATGTTGTGGGAAGTGTTCAAGAGACACAAAAAAACATCTTTAATGAGAAAAGACAAAAAGGATTCAAGTGCATGTTTTATGCAATCTCTTTTTCAGAGCCTGGGTGAATAATTATTTATGATTGCAAAACCTAAAAGGGAGAATAGGAGATGGCAACTGCAAGGAGACTGGTAAAAAATTTAAAGAGGATGTTGAATTAATATTTCAGGGAAGATAAAATATTTAATGGAAACAAATGAGCATAACATTTAAAACAGCATGATAAATAGTGGTGAGCATCGCAAAGGTGGCCCTCACAAATTGTTCTATTTGTTGCTGCAGCCAAAAGGTATTTTGAATTAATATGATATCACAAAGTAACACGCCTTTAAAAAAAAAATTGTTATTCTGTTTCATTAGACTGAATAGCAAGCCTAGCAAGGATTTCCCTTTTTTTTTTATTTAATTTACTGTCATAACATTCAGTGCATTTTGGAAAATATTGTCCTTTGTTCCTCTGAGAGAGGTACAGATTCAGCATACAATTCCATTGACTTTCTCGTCTTAACACTCGTATCAAACCGACAGAAATCAGCTCCCGCTCATTGGCTTTTTGAATGTGAAAATAATTAAATCGGCAAACAAATAATTATTCAAGTCAATGAGAACAATTATCTCAAAGAGGCCTCTGAGACTTCGATGTGCATACTGAATCGATTAATTATCCTGCTAAAGATAATTGAGTGGAACTAACTATTTTCACCGCTTCCTCGTCCTCGCCTGCTCGTCTTTGAATTTGATCTTGAAATAATACACATTTTCATCGCCATATATTGGGGCTTTTCAGATATAAAACACTCCCTTTAGGGGAAAGGATGCAGGATTGTAGTTCTGATATGAAGATGTTCTTATCCACCATCTTTGAGCTTATATACGTACAGAGGAGCTCTCTTATGCCTGGTGGCTACAGATACTGTAGATGGAGGAGCAGGATTCTGTCATACCCAAGTAGCATAGATCCTTTCAACGGCAGTATTGGCATTGTGTAGTTGGCAGACAGAAATAAAGAGTATCGTATACAATTTTCATAAATATAACTGCTTTCATTGTGTGGCTTTGCATTTATATTTTGAGCTGTCTGTTTACTTGAAAGTCTTCTATAAAAAAAGCCTGAGCTCTGGAGAATCTGAGGACTACAAAGAAAACAGTGTATTAACAGTGTTGTTGTGAATGTGAGCCAGCGTCTATCCTGTGTACTACTGATTCATAACAATCTCAGTCAGAGGTCATGACCTCAACAAAGTATGTGGGGTGTACACATAGTCCCAAGATTTAATTTCCACTTTAAGTCATCACGTTCATGACCGTCGTAAAGATCGCCGTGGAATTGGTTCCCTCCAACTTCCCTGTTCCTGATTTATCATCTGCAGTGGTCACAGTATAGTAGTTATTATACTGTTTCCATGGACTGCTATGGGATCAACGGATGAGGATTCAACATGAACGACTTGTCATTAAGGGAGATATTATTCCTCCATTGAATGTCCTGCATTGGAAATGCTGGGAGAGATGGAGCCAGAGGTTCTGAGCAGTGCATATAGAAATGCCCCTGTCATTTTGTCAACATTGATTAAGGTTGAAGGATTTGCTGAGGGTTTGCTTGTAATAACGTACGATCATTATTCTAAATGATTTACTTTAGAGATCAGGTGGAAATTTCATGTTAAATCACATGTTCCTTTTGTGGCCAATTTCATTCTATTAACTGCTCTGTTCTCCTCGATAATTCCCCCGTGGGACATAGCCTTTGATAAATATTATTTTGGTTTTACCTAATTAATGCACTCACTGTGATGTTCTCCTTTTCTTCACGTCTTGCCCCCCACCCCCTCTCTCTCTAATCTAACACAGTGAGGGAAGGGACTGCTACTTGATTAGGGACCTTATGAGGGGCACTATGTACATGTGTGTGTGGGCTAATGATCTGCTCCAGCCGCTTTAGAACTCGCTGCGCCGTGGGCCTTGCAGAAACGCCAAGAGAGAAATACATTACATGACCTAACTACACTGCCTTGTGTGGATATATTACCAATAAAACATGGACTCTAGTTTGAGTTTGTTTTATCTGTGTTTTAAAAGGATAGTCGTCGTCGCATCCTTGACATTTGATGAATTTTAATATCAGAATTATGTAGTGGTAATAAATGTAGAACAGTGCTTGAAGGTTAACTCTGTTATTGAAATGTCAAATAATAATATAGCCTTTTAAAGCTGATGTAGAAAGTCCATTTGAAAATGCAACACTAGTGCAAGAGTGCATGAGTTTTTCTTACATATCTTCTTCCCCAATAATAGTCAAACTCTCTGCTCCGTTGCACACGCAGCCCAAAACGTTAGCAGATGCCCAATTCTGACGAGGGCCAAGGTAGCATTCAGCAGCTCAGCGCTGGGTTAATTCTCCAATACATGGCTCGACTCGGCGGTGTTGAGACAGCAAAACGGAGAGGTCATTGGAGGATAAGGCCTAACTTACTCCACCTAATACCAACGTCAAATTAATTACAGCCATTCAGCATTTTTGATGTACCACTTAATATTTCCTTTTACTTCCAGGGTAATTAATATTTCCAGAGTTCTGACCTTGGGAATGTGCCTGGGTATAATGAATGGGATAAGATGGTGTTCGGACTGGAATGCTTGCTATTTAAGCACAGCGGCATTACGCAGTTGGAACAATGTCAGCTATAATGTGAACCGAACGTCTAATCTTTAAAGAAACATTAACCAAGGCAATGCATGCAGGGAACATGAAAACGCACATATTCTCACACTGAAAATTCAACAGTAATCTTTATAATATTGTATACTATAAGATGACGTTACATGACATCTATTCATGCCTAATTAATCCTCCAGTACAGAACAAGACACTTTACATCTCTAGATTACAGCATATAAAGGTATTGACATACAGCCAAATCAAGACAACCCAATGAGACCTGACAAGAGCTACTCTTAATGTTGGCATCTATGACGCAATGAATGTTTATAGAAGGGGAGAAAGGTACAGCCCACCACTAAACAACACCACACTAAAGCACCACACAGAGCACTACAATGAAGTGAATGCTTTTACAGTGACAGATAGAAAGCAGCAACAATAAGCTATAAAATGACAGGCCATAGGACGCTGTGAGCTGTGATTTCATTGGTTGGAATTAGTTCAGACATGCAATTCTTGCCTCCTCAGTACTTTTGGTTTACGGTCCAAGCAGTTGAGGTTAAATCTTCTCTTGTTCCTCATCCTAACCAGTCTTTGAAATGTCCTGAATTGATTGTGGGAAAGGGTACCAACATTATTGGAGCACATTTAAGAATTTGTAATTGTGTATTAAACGATGTAAAGTCGCTTTGGATGAAAGCGTCTGATAAATGCCGTAAATGTAAATGTAAATGTTCTTATATTCTTCAAATTTGCATTTACAGTGGGTTGATTCTCTGAATGAAGTCTGAGTCTGTTCAGAGATATGGATGTCTTCTTCAAGAAGAATTGATGGACACGTCTGCTCCATTTGGTTCAGGCAAATGGTTGGCCAGCCATGCCTGCCATTAGTCTAATAACAATTTGATGCTGACCAATGGACACAAATGCACACACGCACGCACACGCACACCACGCACACACACACACACACACACACACACACACACACACACACACACACACACACACACACACACACACACACACACACACACACACACACACACACACGGTACTTTACCTCACTCATTCCCTTTTTTTGCAAATAGTAAGATAAATGGAAGTATTCGCAGACAGCAAAATTGCCAACATTAGTGTTAAATAGCAGATTGGTAACTGCTTATTCATAGATTCCCCATGAACAGCAACTAAAACACTTGATGCGGTAAGTGAAAGTGAATAATGACTTTGTTACTTTGTTATGATAAATGTTTAGCCATCACATAAACAGAACTGTAAATATAGTCTACACCGGCTGACCTTCAAATCCCCTCTGGTTTGCAGCACTACAACATCTTTGTGTTGTCCTCTAAAAGAAGAGATGTTTTCCGGTCCACATAATACGCTTCGGTATTTCAAGAGATGCTGACCTAAAAGGGTTGATCAAAGACTGTGGAAACTCCACAGCCTGCAGCAAGCAATAAATTGGTCCATTCCATGTTTTTGCACTGGCAAATTATTCTCCAGAGCCCTGACACTCTTTGTAGCGACTCAATTAGCTGGAGACAGATGCAGCGAGCATTCACATTTCTGTTTCATAGGTGTTTCAATTCAGTTCGTGTTGGCACAGAGCATGGAAATAATAACTGTTTGCTAACTCTCGCGTGAGGGAAGGTTGACTCGATACACATGGCCGTGTTGTTTCTAGACTGCAGTCTGGATGGGGTCCCCACAGGCCCGGTGCCAAATGGCCCTCAGGATCTCTGATGTGGCGGTCTTACATCAGCATTTCTAATGGCGTGTGATGGGAGACCTGCCCCGCGCTTACTCCCAACGCAAACACAGAATGTTAGAGGAGGTACACGGAGACGTGGACGTTTTTAAATGTGCATGTTTCCATGGCGACACATTTCAATGCTACTATTGGATTTTTTTGCGTTGTGTACTATAAATGGCTGACAAAATGACAGCACATGACTGGACAGGGAGACAAAGGAAGGAAAACAAATCTTCTAAAAGAAGATATCTACTTTGATTCGGCTGATTGATGATATCCGAAAGAAGATGAAGAATAACTCAGTAGAGGCGGTAACCCCTTTCTTCCTGTGCCTCTGTTCAGAGAGGGGCTGTGCGGTGACCTGGCATCCCGCTCTCAGGAGAGCGCACGCTGGTCATTAATATACACGGGTCCCTCCTGTCGCTGTTGCTGGCATGGGATATTAACCCACGGAACAATGGTGACCTTTCCGATGAAACCATATGTTTAACGGTGAGCAATCTGTCTGATTTTCAAGGACCATTTACCACAGAGGGCTGCGGAGGGGATGGCTTGGCTAGCACAGTACCTCTACAGGTAATTACATCAGGGATAACTTAGTCCTCCACCACAATCCCTCCCATATTACAATTATAGTTGAACAGAATTTCCATGATGGTATAATTATCTGCCATATTCTTTTGGAGTAGTTGATCGCTCTTTTTTTTTTTCCAATGCTTTTCTTACCCCCAAAAATATTAAACATTTTGATAAATTGTTTATGTACTGCCATACACAAAAAAAACGCTTTGTTTTGTTC
Organism: Melanogrammus aeglefinus; assembly: GCA_900291075.1. Classification (NCBI taxonomy): domain Eukaryota; kingdom Metazoa; phylum Chordata; class Actinopteri; order Gadiformes; family Gadidae; genus Melanogrammus; species Melanogrammus aeglefinus. Next base: position 235,829 of record OLKM01000616.1, on the reverse strand, counting down.
ACATAGTGTGCGTATTAAAATGAACGCTCTCTCGTTGAGTGAGGTTATAATTAATTGCGTGTGAAATGCTCCCTGCAGTCAACGTCTCCGCTCTGTTAACAAAGAAACACTTCTGTCTCTGATTATTCCTCAAACAACACGATCACACACAAGGCAGCGGACAGGACAGGTCCCTCTCTGGTCCTTGTTTCAGTGCTTCATCACATGTGGGTCACAGCCACAATAAGATCCCGTTGTCTTCATCGATTATATTTTATATTATGTTACAAATATTAAAAAATATAGTCAAATGAGTGCAATTTCAATATTTGGAATAGATGTTGAATTGTTCCTATGAATCTCTGTTATTTATATTTTAGAATTGAAAAAATATGTGATTGTAAATTTAAAAAATGCGGAATCGTGGATCCATCTTTTTATTAATTTTTTATCATTGTTAATGATTCGTTATCACCATGTCAATACGCAGAATCTCAACTGAAATGTAAACAGTAGTTTGCGTTGCTTCCTGGTGTTCTTACACCAGGCTCTGAGAGCGATCTGTAATCACAGCACAGAGAGCCGACTTGGGGGAGTTGAGACTGTTTTATCATTTAGACCGAACCCCAAAGTTGGAAAAGATGAAAGCACTGAGACGACCCCCCCCCCCCCTCTAGTCCTGGAGGCCCTCCGACGGGGCCCCTGGTTCTGTTCTTCCAGGGGCCCCATCAGAGGCCGGGAGGACATCAAACGGCCCTGCATGTCTGGGAGGAATACTGGAGGCTCAGTGGTAAGTGGGGACTGTCTTTTTGCTGGCATGGCTCTGTGAGCCTGTGTGACGCTCCGCAGCAGGGGACGCCCGGTACCGGGACAGCCTTCCTGGACCACAGACCTTTCCCTAAAACGGATCATTAGCATTCTGCCAAAGATGGATGGCAACCTTCTGCATGAGCTGCTGGCCGCCAGTGAGAGGGGCGCTGGCTCTCCTCGCCGGTCCCATGTTCTGCATGCTGACCTGCTCCTGGGTCTTAGTTAACATTCAGGGGGCCCTGACCTGCAAAACAGGCTTGGCAGCAGAACCAAGGTCCCACTCTCCCCAAAGAAATTAAAGGTTGTAATCTTTCAGTGGAAACTTGCTCACCTTCCCCGACCATGTGAGTGTAATGGATGCAGCTGTTTTCCCTCCCTCCCTCTCTCCCTCCCTCCCTCTCTCCCTCCCTCCCTCCCTCCCTCCCCGGTCCCTCCCTCCCGACAGTGCTGCTTGTGTCCAATTGTCTGTGCGTGTGACAGCTCGCAGGTGACAGATGATGGCGGAGGTTAAGATAAAGTTAGGTTTAAACACAGCGCAGGTCAACGGGGTAGGAGCATGAATGCTAAATCACTGTCAGGGGAGTGGGTGATGTGGCGCAGTAAGACAACAGGGCTTTATGAAAGATTAAGTGCAGCGGGTTGTACTGATATTATAATCAGCCAGGCTCTTTCAGCCCCAAATTCATCTTGATTTACCATAGCTAGTGTGTGTGTGTGCGTGTGTGTGTGTGTGTGTGTGTGTGTGTGTGTGTGTGTGTGTGTGTGTGTGTGTGTGTGTGTGTGTGTGTGTGTGTGTGTGTGTGTTGTGTGTGTGTGTGTGTGTGCTGTGTGTGTGTTGTGTGTGTGTGTGTGTGTGTGTGCGTGTGTGTGTGTGTGTGTGTGTGTGTGTGTGCGTGCGTGCGTGCATGTGTGTGTGCGTGCGTGCGTGCGTGAGTGTGCGTGTGTGTGTGTGTGTGGGGGGGGGTTGTATGTTACAGCCCACCTATATAACATTTACATGATGGTATTCCAAATGCAAAATGGATGAGAAATATAAACAAAGATGCCGATCTCTGCTTGAACATGCTGGGTTGCTAAAACAAGTCCTCAAAGACAAGAGGAAATATTTAGAGGTGCCGCGTGTGAGATCTGTTACACCTGCTGCAGCAATTTCAAAAACACACAACAAGCCGGAATAACAAACATAGGAAGAGGCTGGGAAGGGGAGCAGTGTTTGTGGCATCTTGACAAGTCTTTAAGTAATTCCTGCAAGAGCAAACCCCTCCAGGCTAATTTGCTTCATTGCTTAAGTCAAAACAGGAAATGCACACAGCCTATGGGTGGCTCGGTATCATCAGATTACACTTTCATGATCAGGGAAATTCTAAAGTACAAACATGCTCTTATCCTTACCCTATAAATGTTTAAAAGATTCTGCTGCTTAGTGATTTTCAGCATTTTTTTTTTCATTTCTATAAAATGTATATAAATGATCACAAAAATTAGCATGGCGACAGGAACATTAAACGCCAGCGTTGTCGCTATGCAGTAGTCCATATTAAACAACTAACTCTATTTTGATTACCTTTAAAAAAAATAACATATTGTTCTCACGTTAACGTGTAGTCCGCGTCAACGTAAACCAATACGTAGTTAGCATCGATTAGCACTGGTTCCACGGCCAGACAATGGGCTGGGTACCAGCAGCGCGGCCGCGTGTAGCTGGAGGTTATGTGGACAGGCTATCTGGGAATCTCAAGGACAGAACACACTAGCAGATTAAACACCATTCATTCTCTGTCAACTGCCCGCCTCCCAAAACCGCCAAGCCAGAGGAAAGCGCCCCCCCCCCCATCCCATCCCCCCCCCCCCTCCGCGACCCTGGCTGTGCATGACAGGAGGAACCCAAGACAGTAGTGCCTGGAGGAGGACGGGGATAACGAAATAATCTTTAATCCCTGTCCCTTAAAGGCACACACCTGTTATTCTTGATGGAGGGCAGCGTGCTCGTTTTAAGCTGGGTAATTAATGCACTAATTATTCACTTTGGTGCTGGGTGATTACACCCCTCTTGCAGGTGTACACTGGCCCGCTTGCTTACCAGCTGAGGCAAAGTCAACGCGCTTTGGAACAGTTGTTTCACTCTGCTTTTCTCCCTCCCCTTGCAGATACTTGACCTCTTGCCATGTTTGCAATCTCTACTTGGGGGAGGGATAGAAAAACAGCCAGAAACTTTTAATTGGTGAATAGAGCCAGCAGTGGAGGACAACAATTTGAGCCATCTGTTATCTCTCTCTCTCTCTCTCTCTCTCTCTCTCTCTCTCTCTCTCTCTCTTCTCTCTCTCTCTCTCTCTCTCTCTCTCTCTCTCTCTCTCTCTCTCTCTCTCTCTCTCTCTCTCTCTCTCTCTCGCATGCCTTGGACAGGGATACGTTTCATCTTTGAACAGGTTGCGGTGTTGTTCATGTTATCCAGGGCCAGTAGATCTGCTGTGATACCCACAGCAGAACAGCAGTGATCCAGTAGAAGTGAAAGTGAAATAATTATTATTACTTTGAAATAAATTAAAATGCTCACGGACACCTTTTTTTTTAATCTCCAAATTATTAATAATTAATGAAAGTGAAAAATATATATTTTTCAGTTTAAGGAAATGCATTTTTAATTAGAGCTCGGGGGTTTAAAAGCCTTTAAGACAAATATAACGTTTTTTGGTCTAGAATTAAACCAATTAATGAAAATAGAGCATCAAATACTATCCATGCATTAGCTTCATCTTTCATGTTCAAATGAGTGTCATCAATATTAAATTAGATTTTATACGATAATGATTTCAATCCAATTCTATGTAGTGATATGTAGTAGTAATTGGGTGAGAGGTAGCCCATTCACTTTTACATAATAACTGCACCATTTATTCTACCAAAAGGATATTCTTCAAAATTTCAAAGCAGATATCAAACTGTTAAACGTAAGGCTGAATTGAATGCTACATTGCTACATTGAAACTCGCATTACTTTGATACTATTCATTTTTATCTCTGCTTATGTATTTACAGTTTACACCAACAACATTTGACGCAGTAATGGTTTAAACATCCTCCTTCCCCATTGTTCCTCACAATGTAGACATGGCCAACCTTGAGAAGGTGAATCCCAAAGCACAGACTTTCCAAAGTTGCCGAATGTCACAGCGGACGAGACGAGAGGTGAGTTTCGGTCCAGACATTCTGAAAGGTCAACACTCAAACACAACGGCTCGGCGCTGCATATTCTGATTGCTTTACTCTTGAGGCAATGTCAATTTTGTGGAAACACTTGCAGATTAAGGCAGAACCCAGTCAAGGGCCCTCGTACGGGGCTGCCTTGCCTCGGCGAAGGGTCCGAGAGCCCCTGTCTATTACCGCAGACACCCCAAGGACAGATGTTTTAAGCTTATGGGAGTGATGGAGAATAATAGCACATTAGATTCCTAATGTCTCTATGATACTGGACCCCGGGGGAGGAAAAAAAACTCCTGGGTAATCGGAATTCATCTCCTTCTCTCTCTCTCTCTCTCTCTGACCCTTTCTCCCCAACCATGCCCCCCCCCACACACACACACACACACACACACACACACACCCCCTGTTCATGTTCATCTCTCTTCCTCTCCCCCCTCTCCTGAAGCTCGGCTATAGCCTCTCGTGGTGTGGAATCCTAGCCTGGAGCAAGTCGCTCCACAGTCCATCCATCAAAACCCTGAGTCCCTCTCTCCAGTGAGAGACAGGATGCTACGCACTAATGAACTCATTACAATAAGGAGTAGGCAGAAACGTATGTGTTATACCTCCCTAAACACGCCCTGTGTGTGCGTGTGTCTGTGTGTGTGTATGAGCGTGTTGTGTTGTGTGTGTGTGTGTGTGTGTGTGAGCGTGTTGTGTGTGTGTGTGTGTGTGTGTGTGTGTGTGTGTGTGTGTGTGTGTGTGTGTGTGTGTGTGTTGTGTGTGTGTGTGTGTGTGTGTGTGTGTTGTGTGTGTGTGTGTGTGTTGTGTGTGTGTGTGTGTGTGTGTGTGTGTGTGTGTGTGTGTGTGTGTGTGTGTGTGTGTGTGTGTGTGTGTGTGTGTGTGTGTGTGTGTGTGTGTGTGTGTGTGTGTGTGGGGGGGTGGTCTTAATGTTTTAGGGCAAAACAAACAAATATATTTATTACCAGCACCCCCCCCCCCACAGTGTTCTTGAAGCGATCAGAGACACGACGTGTGTGCTGGGTATATAAATATGTGGTGAAGAAATGTTTGTTGTGCTTTATATAGTAGTGTGTGTGTCATGTACAGCCCCATGGTTATGCTAGCAGTGCCAGAGCCCCCCTCAGGCCAAGGGTAGACTGTGATGAGTGACGAGCGAGGCTCAGTCTCTCTGCAGGCTTAATTAATCCTTTGTCTCATTTGATGAATGACTCCCACATTGTGCTGTAACAGTGATATCTTGTTATTATGGGATGGCGAGGTGGTGGCCTGGAGTTTGGTGGTCGGAAGGGGGGCCATCTGACGAGTTGACACTGACGGAGGGAGACGGTAAGTCCAGAACTCCGGGCATCTCCACAGAGCCGTCTCGGGGGGGCGTTGTTTGCCAAGGTGCACAGATTCTTAAGCCGGCCCCTGACTTGGGGCCCCTGACTTGGGGCCCCTGACTTGGGGCCCTGCGTCGAGGGGCCGTTGGATGGTTTCTCCGCTCCTCCCAGTTAAGAGCAGTAAGGAGCCTCTGGTCCCCGTTGCCAGTTTTTGACAAAGATGATTTGTTGTGTGTGTGTGCAGCGAGGGGCCCCGTAATAATGTGTCTGTTTTACATGAGCCGGGGGCCCCGCGGGAGGGAGGCGTCACACTGATAAATCCCATGTTTGACTTTCTAATGAGAAGCACTTCAACCGCCGTAGACACAACAGCTCTTCCCACTAAGTATTATTAGCACGGTTGCAATGCGGATTGCTTTGTAATCTTCGTTATCGGTCAATGTAATGAAAAAAAAAACACATTGATGTGACATGTTCTTTCCTCAAACCTATAAAAACATTTATTTTTAAACCAGAATCACTCCAAAGTCCAATCACAGTATTATGGCTCCATATTAAACAATATAATAAATGAACAGTGAGACCACGGTTGTATTACACTATATTGCCCTGCCTCTGCCCTGTTGGACAGGAGTCCTCTTTGCCACAAGGGGCCCTACATTAAACTATGTGTGTCCCCTAAGTGAGGTGGCAGTGGCCCTCCAGGAGACCACTGCCGCCCTTCCTCCCATGGTGTGGAGGGAGGCAGGGAGCCGGGGGCGTCTGCAGGAGGCTCCAGGATGCTCCAGGAGGCTCCAGGAGGCTCCAGGAGGCTCCCGGAGCATCCAGGCGGCCTTAAAGCAGGAGGAACGTGATTAAACCCTGCTCATCTCCATCAAAGCCCCGCTCTGACCACTCAGAGTTGTCCCCATTATTCATGGAAATGGGATAATTACGGCAAAAGATGCATTGGCTCCCCCCCCCCGTACCCCCGAGGATACGGGGGAGATACAGGACTGAGGGGCCCTCCCGTAGACGTGGTCACACTAACCATGTAGGCAGTCCCGTCTTAAACACAGATTAATTATGGTCAATGGGACGGACCACAGCTGTCAGTCAGGGAGAGAGGGAGGGTCGTCACATGCTAACGGACATGCTAATGCTAGCTCCTTTTAGCTTTTTAAAATAGGCTAAACAGGATTAAGAAAAGGGGAAATTCACTAAGGCTCTTGAGCCATAAAGAAATTCAATATTTATGCTGCTAAAATACGCTTGAAAATATATAAACATTACACTTTATATGTACAAATATTTTCTTTTTTTAAGTGGGATGATTCTTAATTAGCAACAGCAGAATAATTGCGGCGTATTACATAATCAACAGTGTTTATGATATGAACCACATGCCATAAATAGCAAGGGTTTATCGTTACTATGTGCACACACATAAACGTCTCTCAGCCACTTACGTCTGTTTCTGCTGAGGGTTTGCAATTCAACTCAATTAACTCAGGTCCCAGATTTAAATGATAAATTATTGACCCCTGAGCAGATTAATGGTGCAGAGCCAATCCCTCACCTGTTATGTTTGAGTTACTCGTAAGATGAGAAGAGGAGGTTGTGAATATATGTGTTAGAATATAGCCAGACAACCTAAACAAAGATGTTTTGGGTTGTGGAGACAGATCAGACCACACTTATATAGTCACAGCTGTGTGACCAGTATGTGCCTTTCCTCAGTGTATCACTTGCCACTTTGACACATGTATATATTATAGATATAGATACTTGAATCTTGTAATCACCCGATCACTTAAGAAAATAATTAATAAAGTTACTCAACTAATGGTGGTAAGTGTTATTAGTTATTGCTTGGTTCAAATATTTATAGTAGTATTTATCTTAATCCTTGCTTGTTAAAACAGCGCTGGACCGTGAAGTAGATCAGTTCAATATTCTTAAAATGTGGCACGATACTCTGTGGTATTATATTCAAAAAAACATGCAAGATACATTATTCATAATAGCAATATCCAACTTGATTTTCCTTTTTTGGGGGGGGGGAGGGGGCGGGGGGGGGTTCTTAAGTTAAACCTTCCTCCTAATCCCATTGTTTTAAATGTTTTAACATTAATAATACCATTAGATGTGTAAAGTGTAAAACACAGCCTGTAGTAAGCCTTGATCAATGTTGTTCCCCTCTATAGCAGCGCTGGACCAGTCTTCTGGCGGTCATCGTCTCAGGGGAACATCATTTCAGGTGATTGGAACCTTCCACCTTGGATTGTTTTATATTGATTTCTTAAGTGAATCAGAATAGTATTCTCCGGCGAAGCTGTTAATGATTTCATTTGATTCATCCGTCTTTCCTTCGTGAAATCACACTAATCCGGATTTACTCAGTTAAAAACTTTGCCCATGTACCTTAACTTACGAGGAGATAGGCTAATTAAATGGGTACATTTTACAAGTCGCATCCAATAAATCGGAATAAATTAACAAGACTGCTACATTAAATTTGCATAGTGTGTTTAATGAATATGCAACTGCAAGTGAAAAGGTCTGCTACTGTGAACTCTGCACATTAGCATAACGACTTCCAGCATGTTTCTTAAATAATGCCCTCATTTGCACATCACTGAGTGGGCTAATTCTAACTTCAGTCAGTGTAGCCTTGTAATTAAGATTCCCGCTTTAATTTTTAATGAACTTTATGTTACATCAAACCTGACAGTAATGAGAAAGACATGGAAACAAAAAGGGCTGCTAATAATTATATTCACCGACTCGTTTTGGGGGGGGAAAGTTCCCAAAGAAAAAAAAAAGACATGACTAATTATTAATTTGATATAGCCATACATAAGGGCCCGTGTTGTGGGCAGCAGGACACCTATTCCACGGGCCCCAATGAAGCCTCTCGCGCGCTTTAGTGCACCATCCATCATGTTGACGGTGGATGAGATGCCTTTTATTGGGCCTTTTTATCACTCCATATTAGCTCAATTGGTTTAACCACCGTTGAAATCTCCCAGGAATATGAGGATGTACAGTTATCACAATAATGATTGAAACCAGTTTTTATCTTGGGCACATTGCACACCGGAATGGATTTCCAGCTATTTAATTAAAGGTGAAATGAAAAACAGGTCAGGTAAGGGAAGGGTCCCGGGCTTGTCAAATTGTTATTTTTGTAATTGTTGGAATATTGATTCATGTTTTATGCCTAGACATGCTAATTTAGTCAATTATGGTACTGTATATTCATAAAAAATGTAAAGGGCTTTATCATAGCATTGGGTTCTATATGTGTCACAAACAAATAATGTACAGTGACCACATGTTACATGTTATGATTCAATTGAACGGCTGTTAACTAACTATAAAATGTACGGCCAGTCAACCATCGGGGGCAAATCACACCACGTCAGCTTCCCCCAGTACCGCCATCAATGATCTCATAGGAGCCTCCTCAGAGCAGACCTCCAGACACGCCTGAACCCCAAAACATGTTCAAGGCCAGGGCCAAAGAATCCTCAGCAGACCTCATAGCAGCCGAGGCAGAGGCTGAGCGGCTGGTTTGGAGGTGGCGCCTCCCCTAGAGATCTCGATGGCATCCCCGGCGTTCAATGTACTCAGGACACTGATCTTGGCCCCCTGTTTTTTATAATATATTTTTTTATTTTGACAGCGGAAACAAGTTCTACATGCGATCTGAATAACTGAGTTTCAGTTAGCTGCAGGGTCTCCTTTCGATGACAGACCAATGTGTGAGCTGGATCAAGGTTTTCGCCATACCTGTGGACGTTTCGATCTTAGTTGCCAAGACAACAGATCATTGACATGTAATTATTTGGGCATGTAATAGCTTTTGCCCTTGAGAGGTTGTTTAACATTTTCTTATTTGATGAATTTCCCTGTCTATGATTGCAGCGGCTCTAGCCAATTCTGTTTTGATATTCGGTCGTACTTGACATTTCCCACAAATCTCACTTGCTCTTTGTCACGGTTGCATTAGAATTACTCCATGTCTCTTTTATATTTGTTTGACGGGAGAAGATTTCCTTCAGTCTCATCACGTTGCGTACGATGGCGCTCCAATATTATTATCATATCACAAACAAAGTGTCGGTGTCTGAGCATTTCCGAGTCAACACCGCTAATTAAGACTGAATACTCTCCGCGGTTCGGTCCCAAATAAACACATCCCCCTGGATGTGAGCCATGACGCATCCAAAAGGTCCCCCATCATGGCGGAGTCGAGCCGACCCCATTCTCACACAGGAGCAGGGTCCCTCCCGCGTCTCGTGGAATATTGATATACCACAGAGTCAACACGGGCTCCAGTCCACACAACATAACGCCTTCTCCTCTCTGCCCGGATTGAACCGTATTCAAGTCTCTCCCCGCCTTAATTAATATGATAAAAACCTCTCTGAGGGGCTGTCTGGCGCGGCCTTTGATTAGACATGGATTACAGGGACCTCTGCATCCTCCTCTCCTCTCACCCGGGCCCCGGCACCGTGCTAGCCTGTGTTATTATTGAACAAATGAATCAGTGCCTGGAAATATGCTATGCGTATTAGCCCTCCGCCAGCCACGGCGGTGGCCAACGTAGAGGGAAGCTTTGCAAACGCATCTTACCCTTTTGATTTATTGGGAGGTTTGTTTATGCGTATACGGGCCGTTCAAAATGTAAATTTCACAAGCAGCGTAAATCACAACCCACTAAAAGGTATTCAATAAAGGTGCGGTGGTTTGTTTTATTGCGCTGCACTATTTGAGTGACCAACAGAGAATCAGGACATCTGTTAACGTGGCGGGATTGTCTTGTAAATGCAAATTACACGAAGGAAATATAGAGTCTGCATTTAAATCCATTCTTTTGTAGGCAGCCAGAAGGACTTTTTTTTTTAGCCTTGTCGGTCAAAGACAGATAGTATCTAAAGTTTGGTCTCGTCTCAGTAAAAGTCCAACTTTCCTTTCTTTCGCCATATCCTGTAGCGACGCCGTACACGTCTACCTGGGTCTCAGTGCTCGAGAGCGGATCGTAAACACCTAGCATTGTTGTTGTGCTCCGAGTTGTTTAGATCTTTGGGATGTGTTGCTGCCTCCTTGGAGACCAGCCGTCTCCCCAGACGCTAGGACAGATATTCAGGGGGAACAGTGAACTAAAGGCCCCCCCCCCCCTGTCTGGTCCCAGGTGGGGTAGTGTTCTGCGTTTGTACTGCCAAGGTCGGCTAGCAGCAACCATCCACACCGAGGACTGCACCGCCTCGTCCAGAAAAACAGACAGAAGCCCTGCAGGACAAGAACGCTGGAGCTGAAAAGAAAATGAGTCACTTAGGGTATAAAATGTAATTAAAAAAGCGGACATCCATTCAGTGCAAATAAGAGTTGTGGCCCTTGTTTCCAAACCGGTTTGGTGATTGAAATAGTGTGCTATGTGCTTATGCCTTGTATTGCCTTTTCTTAGATGTAGTGTGGTGGTCTGTATGAATCACAGAATGAATACAGGCTACATGACTCACACTGAACCATAACAAAACCAAACAACATGAGACATTGCCCCAGAAATCCCTCACTGCAGCGAGTACACAGTCACTGTCTACCTGCAGGAAAATCCAAACGGCACTTTAAATAATACGCTGTGTTACTGTGTATGGCATCATTCATACATTCATTTATTCTACCCATCGTATCGAATGAGCCTATCAATACATGCTGCGAGGCTTCCGGCTTCCACATCAATATTAATCCGGGGACGGACGTATCTGTGCTCCCCTTCTTCCTCCTCATTTATTACCCATTTACATTTTCTTGAAGCACATGATTTGGGTTGGCAGATGTGTGTGAATTTTGACGCATCCCCATGCATTTTGTTCTCAGTAGGCGTGACCTCTGGAGGTCCACACCCGTGTGTGTGTGTGTGTGTGTGTGTGTGTGTGTGTGTGTGTGTGTGTGTGTGTGTGTGTGTGTGTGTGTGTGTGTGTGTGTGTGTGTGTGTGTGTGCGTGTGTGTGTGTGTGTGTGTGTGTGTGTGTGTGTGTGTGTGTGTGTGTGTGCGTGTGTGCGTGTGTGCGTGTGTGTGTGTGTGTGTGTGTGTGTGTGTGTGTGTGTGTGCATGTGTGTGTGTGTGTGTGTGTGTGTGTGTGTGTGTGTGTGTGCGTGTGTGTGTGTGTGTGTGTGTGTGTGTGTGCGTGTGTGTGTGGAGTCATCTGTCATGGAGGCTAAGGAGAAGGAGCCAGGGGTGCCTTGTCTGCGGTGAGTTATGCGGGGGGGGTCAGAGGCCTCTGTCTGCGGTTGCAGTTGGAAGCACAAACACGGACCCGCGGTGGCGTGCCCATCGCTTCATCTGCCCGCCACCATATGGAGTCAATGAGCTGAGAACCAGGCCCCTCGCGCGCCGAGACGCACACGCATGGCCGCGTGGTGGGCTGCACTGGGCGGGTGGGGGGAGCTGTCCCTGGTGCTGCAATCTGGAACACAAAGTAAGGGTGGAGCCGAGGGACAATCATTACGCTGGAGTGTGTCGGGGATGATCGCTTGCTTATTTTTATAGTCTTTATAGTCTTTTTTAGTCTTATTCGTGTATTTTAGATTTGTGTTTTGGTTTTATTTCACACCTTACTGATCCGGAACCCGTTGGATCAAATGTGTGCAGGCTGTGACAGCTTAGCATTATTTGGTAAGAACTGGCTATGATTATAGCGTAGGTTTGATAAATAAATATTTAAGTGAGATTAGAATAGTCAAATTAGGTTGTAATGTAAATTGGTTTGGGGCATATTTTAAACAGGTTATAGTTGAAGTGGTTTAAGTATCTGAATAATCATTTAATATTAGTCACATGTGAAGAAATTATCTGTAGCAGAATTCTTTACCATCTCAGATGAAGAATATGATACTATATGGTTCAACAAACAATGTCGTTGCTTTAAAACGATAGAGTTTTGGTTTGGGGCCTGTCCCCACCTAACGGTTATAGCTGGGATTACCTCTCACGTCTTTAAAACAGGACATGGGGAAGAAATAACAGTGCTCGACACGTGTTAGTGATTTGAAAAAGAATTAATTTATTACAATTAATGTAATTATTATATTGAATATGATTTAATTTGATGAATGTATTTAATTAGAGACGCAGTTAGATTAGATCTTATCACAAATAGGCCAAAATTGAGATATCTGTTACAGATGATGTGCGTGTGATGAATGGCTAATTTATGTAATTACATCATTAAGCCTAATCCAAGCATATGTTATAAATGCCCTGAGGTGCACTTTCAGGTGCCGCCTTTGATGTCATTGGGAAGTGACTAATGAGTCGCGCTCGTGGACAATGGACATGTTATTTGGAAAAACAAATACAAGCATAACAATAGAAAATAATATATGTGATCATGAAAAAATCTGAATCGGTCGTGGAATCCCTTTTCTGTGCCAAAAATGTGATCATCAAAAATGCATATTTTTTTGTATTTTTTTTAAACTTTTTTTTCGGACAATAATTCAAATTCTATATAGGGCAATATGTGAAGTCGGCCTTTAAGTAGTGTGATTTCCCCCTTATATGCTAAATGTGCCAGCAATCGAGGAGGTTCTTAGGAGAGTCCTCTATCTCCTAATTAATTGTCAATCCTTCTGAATATTCATACCTTCTCATCAGACCGCCCTTAATTGCACCGTAAAACCTCTCCGGGGGGCAAAACCACCGCGGACTTAATTAGAAATGCACATCTTGTTGGTATAGACAGCAGAGCATGGCTTACCACGTCTTTTCCAGCGTTTATGTCGTAAACGAAGCGTTTGCTAAATAGCCTCTTGGATCACCGGACAGCAGGTGTGGACATGTCAAGGAAATAAATGAACGGAGGAAAGGAAATGACATCGGTGCCCTTTAGACAAAACGCCCTTATAGCTCCCTATAGGAAAATCAAGAGCCATTGGAAATGATTGCAAAATGAATCCAAGAATAATAATGTAGCTTTAACCTTTGTTGAATAATTTATTTCCCATTGTATCCAGCACCAATGCAGATGTGCAGTTGGGTGCTATACTAACTCATCTATTGTGTTACACTCGACTTTACTTTTCAATCCATCATCTTCCTGCAGACGCGGTTGATTCCCTGCGGGTCCTGGGTGGCAGCATAACTCAAGTTGATTCAGTGTGACAATATTGTGGGGCTATCATTCGCTGCTTTAGAATGAATGGAATCGATCCTCTTTGAACAACATTTGTTTCCTATAGTGGGGCTGGATGCAGACGTGTGAAAGTGGCTGTTTGATTCTCCTCTCCGTCCCGGTGACCCCGGCCTTTGTGCGCGCTCCCCCTGGGAATGTCACGCCTCACTACTCTACTTTAAGATGCTTCAGAAAGTGCTTTTGTTTTCTCTTCTTTTTAGACTCACAAAATTGTTCTTCCCCCCCCCCCCTCCTATTAAAAGACACTTCAGACTGAGGTTCAGTTCACAAGTGCAATGCAATTTGGCTTATCCCAGCCATTGTGTTCGCCTCATACAAATGACCAAATATAGCGCATAGTTGATATACTGCTTGAACTCGGGAGTTTAGGAGGAACTCGAAGCCCTTAATCAGATTCAGAGTCATGGTGGTATTTTCGGTGTTTGCATTCGGTGGGGGACAATGGCTGCAACAATATCCCGCAACTCTGGGCGCGGAGATGCGCCCTCGCAGGCTGGTTAACGGTTAACTTGCAGAACAAATGTGGCCAATTGGATGCAAACTGCGCAGAAAATAAAAAAAAAGGCTCGTGCATTGGCATAGGGAATTGTGCCGATTCTTGCAGGATTGGGACAGATTTGATATAAAAAAATATGCCAAGTGGTTTAATTATTTGCTTCACATTCATTGTCAATATTATCCAATGGTAGGCCGTACGTTTTTGAGGAGCTCAAATACATAATTAATCGTTGCTGTAGGCCAACATGTCTTGCTATTGTCAGTGATCAATGCGATGGAATCTTCTAAACAATAAAACTTTTTTGAAAAAAGACGAATGTCAATCCAGGCTGTGACGTGTGTGTGTGTATGTGGGGGGGGGGGGGTCGTGCGTTTGTGTGTGTGTCTGTGTGTGTTTTGGTGTGTGTTTGTTTATGTTTTGTTGTGTGTGTGTGTGTGTGTGTGTGTGTGTGTGTGTGTGTGTGTGTGTGTGTGTGTGTGTGTGTGTGTGTGTGTGTGTGTGTGTGTGTGTGTGTGTGTGTGTGTGTGTGTGTGTGTGCGCGCTCGCCCGCGTGCATGCGTGCGTGTCAATATGCATATAACGGTAGGTTTTAACCCACCCCTAATGTACAGCTAATAGGCCTACTTATTTTGGCCAACTTTGCAATGCTGAAATCAATTAGTTGTTAGTTTGTTGAGTTTCTTTCCAGTCCTCTGTCGTCTAATCGCTGGTCTCTTATTGGGAATGGCCAAAGGTAGAAAACACACTTTGCGATTCTTTTCTCTGTGTGCGAGACCAGTAACGGGGTTTATTGTAGATTTATGTAGGGGGAATTAGCATAAATTATGAGGAGGTCCCCGTGCGCGTGTGTGGTCCCTGTATTGTGGCCCCTCCATGCGGAAGATGGCCCTTGGTGGGCTGCAGCTCAAAGGTTGAATGGCCGTTGCTCAAAATAGGTTCCATTGGGTACTCGCATTCATATAATTGACTTATGGATATTTTATACAGTTTTCACCGCACTGCTCTAAAGGGTTTATTTGCATTTCTGAAGTAGGTTTCAACCTTCTTTATACACATAGGCCCACAAAAGACGGATGGTGGATAGCCTCGTGAGCCTTGAGTTGGGACAGCATTGGGGAGAAGGGTTCATATGGTCTGGAAGAAACCTCTCCTTCTCTCTCTGCTGCTAATTGTCAGTTCATTCTCCATGTTATGTAAACAGAGTTGTATTGAAAAATAATTAATAAAATGAAATACAAATATATACATATAACATGTAAATAGTTGTATTGTAAATAGTCCCTGAGTGTATATAGCACCCTGTGAACACATTATAAATATGTCAGATATATTTCAAATAGGCCTATGTTCATACAAGGTAAATTCCTTACTTTTATTTACGGTTTCATACTTTCAAAATGCGTAAAATTAGTGAAATGATTTGCATTAGGATGTGTCAAATTAAGACGAATCTCTGATTTCGTATTCTGTTTTGAATATTCCAACCCACACTCCCCATAATAATAACGCCTGTATGAAGTAAGTATATATCAGCGCATACCTTCACACTTAGAGCCAGCGTGGTTCAGTCCCGGCAGCGGGGCCTCCGCAGCCCCCATCCCTGTCTTCACATGAAAATGGTTTCTATTGGCCCAAGGTGTCCATGTAAATAGCTGTAAATGAAACCAGATTATTCCTTTCTCCGAAACCCCTCCTCCCAGAGCGATTGTCATGTGATAGCGAAGAGGTGGCACGTTAATGGGGCGCCTCTACAGGGGGTCTCTTCTGCTGCTGACACTACACGGAACCTTCAGATGATCGGGAGGAACATGGAAGCGTCCGCATAGCTCGTCCTGACCGCGCACGCCGGATGACGCCCATTCTGATCCGCTGATGGGACCCCTCTGACTTGTGCTCTACACCCAGGAAGATCTGCAGCGTTGACTGCGCCTCCTCCATCCTGACTACTTGGGTACCTCAATGCCCAGCGTGCGGACCCTCTAAGCCCCGGTTCGGCTCGCATCTTAGATCACACCATCTCTCAACGACTTGTTTCTGCACATCTTCTTTTTGGGGTGCATGCCCGTAAAGATTTGCCCGCTTTCGCTGAGGAATTAACGGAGAATTATAGGTTTTTACACTTTTGAAGGATGCCTCGCCCGGGAAGAAACACGTACAGCGACCAGAAACCGCCGTACTCCTACATCTCTCTCACGGCTATGGCCATCCAGAGCTGCCCCGAGAAGATGCTGCCGCTGAGTGAGATCTACAAGTTCATCATGGACCGCTTCCCTTACTACCGGGAGAACACCCAGCGCTGGCAGAACTCCCTGCGACACAACCTGTCCTTCAACGACTGCTTTATCAAGATACCCCGGCGCCCCGATCAACCAGGTAAGGGGAGCTTTTGGGCGCTGCACCCCAGTTGCGGGGACATGTTTGAGAACGGAAGTTTCCTGAGACGTCGCAAACGCTTCAAAGTGTTGATGGCAGCGGAGCGCCTGGCCCAGAGCAAGCAGTCGGAGGCGGCGCACTACCTCCAGCAGCAGGCCAAGCTGCGGCTCAGCGCGCTGGCCGCCACCGGGACGCACCTGCCGCAGATGTCCGGTTACAACCTCGGGGTGTCCCAGTCGTCCACCTTTAAGCACCCCTTCGCCATCGAGAACATTATCGCCCGAGAGTACAAGGTGCCGGGGAGCCTTGCGTTCTCCACCATGCAGTCCATGTCGGCCGGGTACCCCTTGCACAACCAGCTGACGAGCGCCTGGCCCCACATGTACAACACCGGCGTCATCGACACGGTGGCGCCCATTTCCATGGCGGGAGGCGATTACAGCGCATACGGCATGCCCCTGAAGTCCCTGTGCCACGGCGGGCAGACCCTGCCGGCCATCCCCGTGCCCATAAAGCCCACCCCGACCTCCATGTCGGGGTTCTCCGCCATGCCCCCACACATCCCCGCGTTCCTATCAAACTCTCCGCAGTCTCTGAGCCCCACGTCCCCGCAGACCGCGACGAGCCAGAGCAGCCCCGCCACTCCTAGTGAAAGTTTGACTAACTCCTCATCCATGCAGTCGGTTGCCGTGCATTGACCGGCATGCGATGGCCTGTGAACTCCGGGCCCGGAAGGGCCTTCAAATCAAATCCAAAGTTTATTTTCATGGCGTCGGAAAACACCATCATGGCGCGAAGTTGGGTGGCGTTATTGATCTATTTGTAGTGAATGTGTCGCTTTAAATGTTGGCCATCATGGAGTCCAGCACATAGTCGCACAGATGAATATTGCTCTTCAGTATATAAATTATTTACTTTGTTATGTATTAGCCCATAGTAGGGCAGAGGAGGGTTTTACGCGCAGCCGCTGAAGGGTAAAGGGTGGGTTTCAGAATGACATCTAGTGTAAGTGCTGGTGATTCTTCTTCTAATTGTCAGTAATCAAAGTTATCAACCCTGTCATCGTTTCCGTGTGACCTCTGTGTTGTCAGGAGGTCAATTGTAAGGACATCAAATAGGCGAAGACATCCCTGTAAAAAAAAAAAGACCACGAAATTATGACTTTTCTCAAATTTGAGAATATTGATGATTAACTACAAGATATGTATATTTCAAATTGTGTTATTGAAATGTTGTAAAAATGCACTTTTAGTTTTAATGTTTTAGATATATATTTTGAAGGAGAAAAGAGAAGTGAAGCGTTTAATTTAAAGTGTGTGGTGACCGTGTGGATCTGACGCTGTACGAGTCCTTTTCTGTTTAGATAAAGCATGCCTTCCGAATCTGTGTTGTCGTCGTTTGTTTTTTGTTGATGTTTTTTTGCAAGCATGCTTGCTTTGGAAAAACTGTGCAAACTGCATTGAATTTAAAAACCGGTCATCCAAATATTTTCTCATTAAAACTGAACAAAATAATCACAACGTTTTGGATATTTTGTTCCTATCATTATGATACAATTTTTATAATGGTTATTATTGTCATCGACATTATCATAATCAAAAACATATAATTAGAATCTGCACGTTATTTTCAACATGCTCAGTGTCATGTTTGTTTTATTTTCATTTCACGTCGTTGAATGAATTTATTCGGGCTAGGCCTATTAAACGAACAACCATTTATTTTATTCATAAATAATAAATAGTAAAACATAGCTAAATAATACCATAAATTAAAATTACTTTATTAATAATTAAAGTTAAAACAAGCCCGGCATATAAGAGTAGTTCATGATGATTCGAATCTCTCTGTTTGGTTCTTGGTTCAAGTTTCTATCTCTATTTTTTTTTTCCAACTCAGGGGCTATTTTAAAAGGCTCACAGCAATATCACAAACAACAGCAAAAAAAACACACTTTTAGTTAAGATTCTGTCTATATATCTTTAACTAAATGGATCACCCAGCCCTGTGCGTGTTGACCGTGCAGCAACAGGCTTTCTGCAGGAACAGCCTTGTGCAGGCATTAAGCAAACAGCCCGCATTTAATTCCCTGGTTTTATGCAATCGAGTAGATCAATAAAGCGTCTCCGGCCTCCTTCTCCTCCATTCACTTCAATTCAAAGTGCAAAGAATAGCAAACCTAGACTTGGCCACCGATGTAGATTTAGCCTTTTTTCCAACGAGACAAAAAGAGTGATTTTTTTTACCAACACATTGCTGACTGGGAACCAGGAGACCAGACCCTTTCGGAATTTAAATCCCCCCCCCCCCCCGCCCCCCCCCCCCCCCCCCCCCCGGACTGTGGGGACAACACTGTTAGTTTTTCCTCCTTTGTGCATTTGTATGTATAACACTAATGTGGGCTCACATTTTGTACATTATATCGCTCATTCAAAGTTAATCAAATGGTTCATCATTTAAATGTGAATGTCATTCTCACGGATTTAAGATATACTGATTAAACACATTTACCATCAGCATTATATATTCTGAACACACAATTCTCACTAATTCCAAAACAATTAATATTATTATGCGACAGGTGTTGGACATATGCTCCTTAAACGTTTGTCTAAATGGTTTCACACAACATAATCGAATTTATATTCTTCATTTTTGATAACGCGGGGTAAATTTAGCTTAGTGCTTTATCTAAATGTATTTTTTTTTTCTGGATGCAGACATTCAGCACCGAGTTTTCCACTCCAAAGTCATGGTGTGAGGACTTCAACAGTTTGACTGGAAACATGTCATAATTATGGCCGAATTAATTTGCATAATAATGTCTCCCTTCTGTCATTACCAGCTTTGGAAACATTTCAAATATGAAAACATATATATTACACTTTATTTTGCGGACAAAGCAAAAAAAATAATACAATTAAAATATGATAAAAAAAAATGCAACAATACCACATTTCTGGATATACGAGACATAATAGCCTGTACTTCAATGCTTATTACTTAAGGCAATCATGTGTGTTTCTTATAGACCTGTGTGTTCGCTCAACAAAGGATGTGTTTTTAGGTGGTGGATGAACTATAGCGCACACGCACAATTACAATGTTGTAGTTTAATTAAATTAATTTATTGAAGTTTATGCCCATGGTAATTAGCATATATTATTTATGGTTTGTTTAATGTATGCAGGCAATGGACTCTGCAATAAACTCAATTTAACCCCCAGTAGATTACAGCTTTAAAACACAATGGTGTTATTTACAATGTGTATTGTTTGGGTGTTTGTGAAGGGAAAGCCAGCAAATTATAAAATGCTGGACATTATCTGGCTTTTACTGCGCACAAACGACTTATTTGTTTATGAGTGTATCTTGTGTATATATGCAAAATGTAATAAATGTTGCCAGATTCATTCTAAAAGCAGATGTTTATTTATATTGTTAAGGATTATTTAGTAATAACACATTTTGGATAAGCTGTGGATACTGGCTTATTTGCTGATCAAGCTTTGGACAAAGCTGTTTACTTTCTCCTGTG
>OLKM01000616.1:208422-210922 GCA_900291075.1 Melanogrammus aeglefinus | reverse complement strand
TCTCTCTCTCTCTCTCTCTCTCTCTCTCTCTCTCTCTCTCTCTCTCTCTCTCTCTCTCTCTCTCTCTCTCTCTCTCTCTCTCTCTCTCTCTCTCTCTCTCTCTCTCTCTCTCTCTCTCTCTCTCTCTCTCTCTCCCTCTCTCTCGCTCCCTCTCTCACCCAATGCAAGTTATATAGGCCATTAGTTTCATTAGCAAAAGCAGAAAATGATGAAATCTGCTGAAATAGAAAGACATCTTCACACAGTTTTTCCCTGTGAAGTGTAAAAATAAAATGAAATAGAATGAATCCACAATTCATCATTAATACTTGAAAGTGTGTCATTCCCATGCCTTGAATTAACATATCTGACTGGGTGCTCATTTTCCGACGTTACGTATTAACCTGGTTAAAGCAGCAGCAGCAGCAGCTCCAGACCTAACTGGAAATGTCACATTCTCATGCACTAAGACGGGTCCGTATACAGGTGCAGCCGGTGGCCATCTGAGCCCAGTGGACGGGGGGTCTGATGGGAGTGGTGGTGGGAGGAGTGGGTGGTGGTGGTGGGTGGTGCAGGGACGATGGGGGATTGGTCTAGGGGTTGCTGGGTGTGTGGTCAATGAGATCTCTCTCTTTCTTTCTCTTTCTCTCACTCTCTAGATCTCTCACTCTCTAGATCTCTCTCTCTCTCTCTCTCTCTCTCTCTCTCTCTCTCTCTCTCTCTCTCTCGTTCTCTCTCTCTCTCTCTCATCTCTCTGCTCTCCTCTCTCTCTTCTGTCTCTCTGCTCTCTGTCATTCTCTCTCTCTCTCAATTCAATTGAAAAGAGCTTTATTGGCATGGGAAACATACGTTTACATTGCCAAAGCAAGTGTGAAATAAAAATTACAAATGTTCTGACAAGGCGATACTAAACAAATGTTTGCACAGAGCTATGCAACACTGCAATTAAACGTGTTAATAAGAGAAGGTCAAATTAATTAATTAACTATTTTATTATTATTATTTAACGTTTTTTATATATATAAATGTCTATATATATTATACAGATAAGCAAGTTAATTTAAAAAACATTGCAGTTAAAAAATATAAATACAAATAAGTGAGAACTGAGTAAACAAACTCTCTCCCTCTCTCTCTCTCTCTCCTCCTCTCTCTCTCCTCTCCTTCTCTCTCTCTCTCTCCCTCTCTTCTCTCTCTGTCTCTCTCTCTCTCTCTCTCTCCCTCCTCTCTCTCTGCTCTCTCCTCTCTCTCTGTCTCGTCGCTCTCTCTCTCTCTCTCTCTTCTCTCGGCTCTCTCTTCTCTCTCTCCTTCCTTCTCTCTCTCTGGCTCTCTGCCTCTCTCTCCTTCTCTCTCGCTCTCTCTCATGCTCTCTCTCTCTTCTCTCTCTCTCTCTCTCTCTGCTCTTCTCTTCTCTGCTCTGGTCTCTCTCTCTCCTCTGTTCTCTTCGTTCTCGTTCCCCACCCCTTTTGGGCGGGCTGGGCCGGGGCTAAATGCCCCGCCAGGCTGATCCCCATACAGCTCATTGTTTGCCGGCCTATGGAGGAAGACACTGCTGTGCTCTCAGCTTCTGTTGACAAGCAAGAGTTTAACACAGGTATGTAAAAAACGGAAGGTTGAGCCTTATGGGCGGGGGCGGCTGTGCGTACCAGGAGGCAGAGGGTCTGCGGACCCCACCCACGCCCCCGCAACACACTACCAACACCACCACCACCACCACACCGCTACGACACCTCCTTAAATGGGCTCTGTCAAAGCTGGTCCTGGGCAGCACATGGGCTTCGCTCTCTGGCCATGGATTGAACCGGGGCCCCCAAGGCGTCAATTAGCATCGAAGTTGCACAGGGGGCCCTTGTGGTCAACAGGCCGCCTTCGAAGGTCATACTCCTTTCTAACAATCCCGAGCCCAGCATCCGAGGCACCCGATTCACCAAACCCTTTCACTTGTACCGTCCCTGTCCGCGAGCTGTTGTGAGTGTCGTTAAAGTGTGTGCCGAGTGTGGTGTTGGCGTTGTGTTGTTGCACTGAGATGGAAGTCCGAGCAGAACATCGGAGCGACCGGTAGGGTGCCCGTACCGCTCTCAGGCGGGGGAGACGCATGTGTGCGGGGGGGTCGAGGGCGCCTGGGCCACAAAATCAGCGGGAGGAAGCCAGCGCATATCTCTTCAAAGGGTGGGGCGACTCACCCCGGGCGCTGCGGCCCCCCCCCACAGAGATGAAGTGAGGCCCGGGCCACTGTGCCTGCACCTGGGCCCTTTATCAAGCAGCCAGGATGGGCTCTTTGCAGAAGACATTCAAATGTCCAAGGAGCAGATTAGGCCGACTCCATCTCCTTTTGACCTCGAGATAGAAGGCAGCAGAAAGGGCACAGAGTGACATCAAACAGGCTTTTTTTCTTTGGGGCCCTGAATGTTGTGTGTGTGTGTGTGTGTGTGTGTGTGTGTGTGTGTGGTGTGGTTGTGTGTGTGTTGTGTGTGTGTGTGTGTGTTGTTGGTGTGTGTGTGTGTGTGTGTTTGTGTGTGTG
>OLKM01000616.1:197429-206090 GCA_900291075.1 Melanogrammus aeglefinus | reverse complement strand
GGGGGGGTAATATTGTTCAGCAATGACACAGAAGTAATTTGGGGTCTCGCTGAGTGATTTCATCGGGGGCCCATTGTCCTGTTCAAAATGTTTGACCCCGGAGGTGGCGGCGAGGGCCGTGGTTAATAGGAAACGCAGCAGAGTGACAGGCCCAGAAAGTAAAACATTTTACAACTAATAGCGGGCCTCCAGAGGCTTAGCCATCCATATCTAAGCCCCTCTCCCCTCTCTCCTCTGTACCCGATACTGGGGGGTCTCCACGGTGCGTTTATCGGCAGCGCAACATAAAGAGCCAGCATGCATCCGCATACTGGATTAATGACTGTATCCCTTCAGATCGCTGGAGTTACAAAGTGCATCCAATCACTAATATAATAATCATTGGTGCTACACTGCGCTATTGATTCTTTTTTAGAGATGCAGTTGTAAAAAAAGAAAGGTTACATGAGCGTGCTGCTTTAGGAGGCTAGCCTGTGAACAAGGCCTCTAGGAATGGCGGTTGGGGCATGGAGATAGGCACTGCTACTCTTCTCCGGAGTAAACCTAATTATATGGGTTACGTGGCTTGTTTAGGTGGTCCGACGGACCCTGAATGATGTGGCGGCCGGACAAAGCCGCAACACAAGTCATCGAATTATCTCTGTCAAACTTTGGCGTAATCTGAGTTGATCCTCTTAAAAATATTTAAATGAAGACATTTGCACATCAATGGGCGCCATGGCAACGGTGTGTGTATTCTTCCGTTCAGGGGGGGCCTCTTCAACGCCGGGGCTTTAGAAAAAGCACATCTCCTCTGTTTGTGTCGATAAACAACAAAACAAACATTATTAAATGGAGGGAGCTGAAGTTTTTCACATCATTAATGGATAAAGGAATCCGGGAGACAGAAGACGGCCGCGGCGCTCAATGGAGAGCCCCCCCCCCCGTTTGAGACGTTTGTCATCATATGGTTGGTGCCCGGAGGAAGTGAATCCCTGTCCGGTGGGGTTCCCCCCCTCTACGGCTTCGGGGGGGTAAATATGAGGAACACCTTCAGTGTGTTGGTGATGGGGGTTTGCAGGGTGTCCTCTGAAGAACTATGTGCAGTTGTGTGTGTTTTATTTTATGTTTCAAGAGCACATTGTGGTCCCATCCAGCTTGAGATTACTGTAGAAAGATTCCCTCCTAGTGGAGAAGAGGTGCACAACCGTTAGAAACCCACACAGCAACAAACCAAAACAGCTTAGATAATATATCAAATGATGGAGTATATATAATTATAAATGATGGCAACGCTGTTGGTGAGGCTGTTGCAACAAAAATATTCTGTTTGTGGGGATAATAGTGCTTCCTGGGTACTTCCTCTGCATTCTGGGAATAGCGATGAGTTCATTTAGCTCATGGCTTAATTGTGCTTAGGAAAGGAGAATCATTAATTTATGGCTAATAGGCACAAACATCAGAAAACAAACTTCTTTACTTTAAGCACATGCCTTGCATTGCATCTAAGTAAGTAATGTAAATTATGCAGTCGGTGTTGATTATTCTGACAAAGAGGTTTGGTAGTTGGTGTTGTAAAATGTCTATCCTTCCTGGAATTATGTTGTGTTTTTGTTTTGATTTCATGAATAAATAATTACATCTTATTTTGTATTGCAGGAAATATTAGTGAATCGCTATGCGAACTGCATTCTAATGTGCTGTTTAGTGTTTATCACTGTCTAGAACACAATAATTCAGCAGGCCTATATCTTCAGAAACCCTGCCCATCGTTCCCAGACATTGATGTTGAACAGGACTGATGCAAAACAGATGCAAACTATGAAAACATCACATTTACATTGACAAATACATTTAGCTTTCAGCAGATGCTTTCATCCAAAGCGACTTACAATAAGTACATTTGTTTGAAGAAAGAGAAACAACAGTATATCGCTGCCGGTATAGTAAGGATGTGCCAAGTACACAATTGTTAGGTTAACCCATTCCCATACAACAAAGATAGCCAGGGTAAGATGCTACATGATGCTAAGGACTATTTTGAAGTGCCCGAAAACATCTGGGATCACACTGGGCCTGGGAACTTCCTGCAGACCACAACAGCTCAGAGACACAAGGTGTGACTGCAGTCGCTGGTCCTGAGGCCTACGTTCAGTTCAGGAAACTATAGGTTACAAATAAGGTGACCTCAATGAAATAGGAAGAAAATAAAAACCTATTTTTATTTTACTGTGTACTGTGATCTCCAGACCTTTGATATAATAGTAGTATAATACTATGCCTACTGATAGCTTCGCATATTCAGACTGTCATGGTGACTGTCCCCATCCTCCATGCTGCGGGAGGACATCACTCCGACCTGCCCCTGTCATGATTCTCCAAAGCTAAACAGCCATAACCGGTCGGGAGAACTCTGACCTTCACTGTCTAACTAAGCAGGAGACTCCAATGATGTGGAACAGACTCAGACACACCACTCGGATGATGATAAACTATGCTTCTGCAGAGAAAAGAATATCTGTATACGTTCCATGACATATATACTGCAGCATTTCAATACGATCCCAATTTATTTTGCACTAAAACGGTTTATCATCGGCTATAAAGCATGTGCGCGGAGGAAGACGTCGAGGCGAGATTGCCTCGACGCGCGGAGCGTTTCAAAGGCACATTGTTCTCCGCGAGGCTCGGGAGCGCATTTCAATAACGCGTCTCCGCAGCCGCCGTCGATGAAAAAAAAAAAAAAGGCCATAAAAACAAATCAGAACTTATAAACCTTATCATTAGCGCCTCTCTTGTCACTCGTTGTTCTCGCATTCATAACAGTTTGCTGCTTTTCTGATGAGACTTTCTGCAAACTTGGGGATGAAGAAACGAATCCAACTTCCATAAGTTGGAACCAAACTTAATTCAATCTCGTGAGGATTGTTGTAAAATGGTGATAAACAACCTTAAAAAAAACACTTAAATTTGAATATATCCAAATTTCCGATTATTTATGTATTTATTTATTTATATTTTCAAAATGAGTGCACGGGCCCTAGAATAGAACAGAATAGAATAGGACTGCAGGAATATTTTCATTTAACATCGTATTGGTGTGAGTCTGTCTGGCATAAAACGAGGTCGTTTACTATCCCATAACGTATTCAGACAGAGCAGCCGATAAGTGGGCGATTCATCCTTCAGCGTGCCTGCCCTTCACACTTGTCATAGCCCCGCAATAAACAGCATCCATAACAAACCCGCCCCCCCCCTCCCCCTCCCTCTCCCAACATGCAGAGGAGCCCCGAGCTAGGGTATACAACACTTACATACAGTGGATGCATTGTGATGTTTAGAAAGTCAATGTTTTTTTGCAGTAATGTACACTCGACACTTCTATGTTCAATATGGCCCGCGTGTTTTCAGTTGTTGGTTCTTAAATGTAGGCTAATCAACGTGTGTATGCATTCATCCTTTTGTGCGAAAATCAATGAGCGTGCAAGACAAGTATGCTTTTCTATACATATATCTCCATTGGCCGGGGCAATTAATCTTAATTAAGAAGATTATGACAAGGGTGCGAGGCCGGGGAGAGACAAAGCCCATTTACATGTGGGATATTCCCACGGAGGGCCGGGCCAGGCGGAGCGGACAGCGGAGGCTGCGCTCCACACAGCTAATGAGAAACATTTAGAATGTCGCTCGCTGTGGACCCTGCCCTCCTCCAGCCCCTCCTCTTCCTTCTCCCTCCCCTCCTCCCCCTCATTCCTACTCCCTCTCTCCCTCCACCCTCTCCTCCTAATCCACCTCCTCCTATGCCCTCTCCCCCTACTCCCTCTCCTCTTCCCTCTCTTCCTCCCTCTCCTCCTCCCTCTCCTCCTTCTTCTCCTCCTCTCTCTCCTCCTCCTCCCTCTCCTCCTCTCTCTCCTCCCTCTCCTCTCCCCTCTCCTCTCTCTCCTCCTCTCTCTCCTCCCTCTCCTCCTCGCTCTCCTCCTCGCTCTCCTCCTCCCTCTCCTCCTCTCTCTCCTCTCTCCTCCTCCCTCTCCTCCTCCTCTCTCCTCTCCTCCCCTCTCTCCTCCCTCTCCTCTCCCCTCTCTCTCCTCTCTCTCCTCTCCCCTCTCCTCCTCTCTCTCCTCCCTCTCTCCTCTCCCCTCCTCCTCTCTCCTCTCTCCCTCCCCTCCTCCTCTCTCCTCTCTCCTCCTCCCTCTCCTCCTCCCTCTCCTCCTCTCACTCCTCCTCCTCCTCTGTCTGCATTAAGGGAGATCATTGTGCGCCCTGACCAGACCAAGCAGGCCACCCTCCCCGCACCCCATTTGTTTCTCCTCTCCATCTTAGATCTATTACAGTGCACTTTGTAAGGCTAAGTACCATTTAATTTAGTCACCCTCCGATATTTGTCTTGTGTGCATGATTTATAGTGTTTAAAGTGTTGCAAGTGGATAGTGGTGGGGGCCCACGAGTATCATTGCCACTGTGATTAGCGTGGAACTGTAATTTGTTTCCAGTAAATGTCCAGTTAAATGTATAAATCGGAAACGGGTACTGTTTTTTGTTTGCATTAATAAATTATTTGTTTGTGTGGATGTTACGATGGGGATGGACGATGAACTAATGATGGAACCTCATCTAAATACATGGATCGCTAGATTAGACAAATGGACATCCATACCTTAACAATGGTTACTTACAACCCCCCCTGAGTTTAATGAACTTGTTTAGTATGATTTGATAGACTGCTCCCTAGAGACACGTTGTGGACTTGCTGAGGGGTCAAAGGTTAATGGCAGGGGACTTTGATCGGACAACATAGAGACATATTTAAAGACATATTTCAGACTTATATCATTACCGTTAAGTCTGTTTGTACCTGTATGGTCTGTGTCTGTGATTAGACTAGAACAGCATACCCGTACGTACTCCTATCTTGTTTTTGAATGAAGTGTAGAGGACCCAGGATTAGTACTGAACGGGGAACAAGTGCTAATGAACCTCTTCACCCATTACGCTCTTTGCTTTTTTAAAGGAAAAACGAATGTGTGCGCGTGTGTGCACTTGTGTGCATGCGTGCGTGTGTGCCTGCGTGCGTGCGTGCGTGTGTGCGTGTGCGTGTGCGCGTGTGCGTGTGCGTGTGTGTGTGCGTGTGTTTGTGCGTGTTTGGTGTATGTAGATTGTTGGCCACAAACAGTGTGGAGGATGTGGAGGACACCTGCAGCCTCCCTGAGGCCGCGACAGCCTGCTGGGACAGAAACACCGCTCCCTTACCGCTCCCCTGTTCCAGTCCGCACCAACCACATGCTGGAGGTTCAATCGTTCAGCCATAGCCTCGGCAAACGTTGGCAGGCGAGGTGAAAGCGCAAAGAAAGCACATTCATTTTGGGCGGCGAGTAAACGAGTAGTTCAAATTCAAATCGCAAAAATAAAAAGTTTGTGCTAAACTTATCGTCTTTGTATCTTCTATCTGAGTGACGTTTGGCGGGGAACGCAAAACACCGTGCGGCTGGCGGTAGCCTTCAGCCACCGCATCGCATCGCACCGCACCGCAACCCGCCCGCCCTCGACCGCACAGGAGAGATAAATATGTTTGGAGTAATCAAGAGAGCTGTCCCACTTGGCACGCAGCCGGATTGTGTTTGATTTCATAAATTATTGCAGTCATCGGGGACTCTCATTGTTTTAGGCCTAACCGTGTTGTTTACCGAGGCCACATGTTGGGGGGGTTGGGTGGGCGAGGGGGTGGGGGGGGGGATGTGGATACGATGCATTGCCCTCAAGGAGCTGGCAAGGGTTTCAAAAACAACACGCATCTCTTAGCTAGCGCTCGGGCCAAGCTGTAAGCAAACACATCCTTGTTTTAATGAGCCGTGGTGGTGGATATATATAGAAGGATCAGTCGGAGGGTGCTGCTGCTGTCGGTTAGACCCGAGTGGTGAGTGTGTGTGTGTGTGTGTGTGTGTGTGTGTGTGTGTGTGTGTGTGTGTGTTGGTGTGTGTGTGTGTGTGTGTGTGTGTGTGTGTGTGTGTGTGTGTGTGTGTGTGTGTGTGTGTGTGTGTGTGTGTGTGCTGCTCGGTAGAAGGGCTGCACCTTGGTGTGTTGTCAATGCTAAACCAATCGCGGTGGGAAACAAGAGATGGAGGAACTGGGTCGCTAGTGTTGGATTGGTGTCCGTTTTTTCTTATATAACCCACAGAGTGGTTAGACTTCGGGTCCCTCTAGTCACGGTTTTCACCCACAGAATTAAAGATACAAATGTTTGAGTCTGAAGGAGAGAAAGGGAGGTTTACTGGCTCAGAGAATCTAGGCTTGGAACAGGACAGTGTTTGGGCTTCTGTGGATGTATGTGCATCTGTCTGTTTGTGTGTGTGTGTGTGTGTGTGTGCGCGTGTGTGTGTGTCTGTATATATATATGCAAGTGGCCCGTTTGTGTATATGCTGAAACTGCTTCATTTAAACAGAGGCAGAGGAGGGATGCTGGGAGTGTGGCGATGGTTGTTAAGGAACAGCGTTGGTGTTAAGGGACAGTGTGGCGTTAAGGGACAGCGTGGTGTTAAGGACCCAGTGGTGGGGTGTTAAGGGACAGCGTGGTGTTAAGAGGACAGTGTGGTGTTAAGTGGACAGCGTGGTGTTACGGGACAGCGTGGTGTTAAGGGACAAGTGTGGGGTGTTAAGGGACAGCGTGGTGTTAAGGGACAGTGTGGTGTAGTGTGTGTTTAAGAGGACAGCGTGGTGTTAAGGGACAAGTGTGGGTGTTAAGGGACAGTGTGGTGTCTAGTGACAGTGTGGTGTAGTGTGGTGTTAAGAAGGACAGTGTGGTGTTAAGGGACCAGTGTGGTGTTAAGGGAGACAGTATATGGTTTTACAGGGACAGGTGTGGTGTTAAGGGACCAGTGTGGTGTAGTGTGTGTTAAGGGACAGGGTGTGTTAAGCGGACATTAGTGGTGGTGTTAGGGCCATGTGCGGTGTAGTGTGGTGTTAAGCAGGGCCAGTGTGGGTGTAGTGGTGTGTTAAGCGGACAGTGTGTGTAGGTGGTGGTGGTAAAGGGACCAGCGTGGTGTTAAGGGACAGTGTGGTGTTAAGGGACAGTGTGGTGTAGTGTTGGTGTTAACGGGACAGTGTGGTGTTAACGGGACAAGAGTGAGTGTTAAGGGCAGGACGAGCGTGGTGTTAAACGGGACAGCGTGGTGTTAAAGGGACACGTGTGTGTGTTAAGGGACCAGTGTGGTGTTAAGGGTGTGGTGTAGAGTGTGGTGTTAAGGGACAGCGTGGTGTTAAGGGACAGTGTGGTGTAGTGTGGTGTTAAGGGACAGTGTGGTGTTAAGGGACAGTGTGGTGTTAAGGGACAGTGTGGTGTTAAGGGACAGCGTGGTGTTAAGGGACAGTGTGGTGTTAAGGGACAGTGTGGTGTTAAGGTGTGGTGTAGCGTGGTGTTAAGGGACAGCGTGGTGTTAAGGGACAGTGTGGTGTAGTGTGGTGTTAAGGGACAGTGTGGTGTTAAGGGACAGAGTGGTGTTAAGGGACAGAGTGGTGTTAAGGGACAACGTGGTGTTAAGGGACAGTGTGGTGTTAAGGGACAGTGTGGTGTTAAGGTGTGGTGTAGCGTGGTGTTCAAGGGACAGCGTGGTGATGAGTTGGGTTGTGTGTGGCGCGGATAAGGGGTGCAGTATTGGTTTTGTGGGCCTGAGGAACAGTGTTGGGTTGTGTGTGCTGCTGAAGAACAGTCTTCCCTCGGTGTCCAGCGTCGCCAAATCTCATGAGGTCTCAAATGTTTCAGTTTGTCTGCTCTCTATTATTGAAGTGGTGAAGTCCCGCCCCCAGATCAGTAAACACTAGCGCTATTAAAGCATGCAGGGGCCAATTACAACACAGCACATGTATCACCTCACCACAACACGAGTTAAACTGTATTATTGATTTATTGGATTTGACAAGCGGCCATATATTGGAGGGTGTTTATGTGTAAATGTTTAATTAACCTGCCTGCTTACATCGATGCTGTGGTCTGGAGCCGGGGAAATCAATTAACTTACAGCGTGGGCAACCCTGTTTAACAACGCCCGCTATCCCTGTTTATAGGGAACAACCAAGCCATTGTTAATGCCTACAAATTACCCAAGGAGCCATTAACCCAAGTGATCATGTGTTGGTGTGTGGTGTGTGTGTGTGTGTGTGGTGTGTGTGGTGTGTGTGGTGTGGTGTGTGTGTGTGTGTGTGTGTGTGTGTGTGTGTTGTGGTGTGTGTGTGTGTGTGCCGTGCGTGCGTGCGTGGACGTGCGTGGCGTGCGCAGCGTGCGTGCGTGCGTGCGTGCGTGCGTGCGTGCGTGGCCGTGCGTGCGTGCGTGCGGTGTGTGTGTGTGTGTGTGTGTGTGTGTGTGTGTGTGCGCCCATGTGTGCAGTGTATTCACGGACGGTAAAGCTTTATAAAACTTTGGATTATTTTTTCCTCGCTCAATGAAATCCATGTGGAAAAATTAGCATTTTAATGATTGGAGATATGTTGTAATAGAAATGTGACTAATCAAGGCTTCGTTTGAGCTGATTAAAACCCCCAATATATGCCAATGTGGATCTATGCTTCATACCAGAAACCCTAAAGCCTAGCACAACCAGTGTTAGCAGTCAGCAAGCAACATAAGATAAGACCGTCCTTTATTAATCCCAGACGGTAAATCAGGGAACATGTTATCATCACAAGCTAAGTGTT
>OLKM01000616.1:124929-192429 GCA_900291075.1 Melanogrammus aeglefinus | reverse complement strand
ACTCGTAATTGTCCCAACATGCCTGGAAGACACACACACACACACACACACACACACACACACACACACACACACACACACACACACACACACACACACACACACACACACACACACACGTGCGCGCATCCGTGCGATTCCACCAGACAACCAAAGCCTTGCTCATGTTTTGCATATGCTCAGCATTACATGAGTCAAATAAAAGGCACAGTGGGTGTGTGTGTGTGTGTGTGTGTGTGTGTGTGTGTGTGTGTGTGTGTGTGTGTGTGTGTGTGTGTGTGTGTGTGTGTGTGTGTGTGTGTGTGTGTGTGTGTGTGTGTGTGTGTGTGTGTGTGTGTGTGTGTGTGTGTGTGTGTGTGTGTGTGTGGTGGAGGGGATGTGAGGGGATGCATCTGTGAGTGACTTTGATTTTATTTTATCATTCAAATGAACACCTTGTTCCATTATCCATGAGAGGACGGTGATGTGCAAATGTCCCCTGCGTTCCACGATGCTTTCATCCTGACTTGACACAGACCCATCCCATCGCCGTGTCACATACAAGACAGGCCACTAAATAAAAGGGGGAGAGAGAGAGAGAGAGAGAGAGAGAGAGAGAGAGAGAGAGAGAGAGAGAGAGAGAGAGAGAGAGAGAGAGAGAGAGAGAGAGAGAGAGGAGAGAGAAGAGAGAGAGAGAGAGAGAGAGAGAGAGAGAGGAGAGGGGGGAGGGGGGGTCAGAAAAACAGGTAATTACCTCATATGTGAACTTACGATGAAACACCCTTAAGCGTTCGTGTTCCCCCTGTATAATTAGGACCAAACAAGACGGGGTGGTCCGGGGTACCAGCGCGCGTGGGGTACCAGCGCGCGTGGGGTACCAGCGCGCGTGGGGTACCAGCGCGCGTGGGGTACCAGCGCGCGGGGGGTACCAGCGCGCGGGGGGTACCAGCGCGCGGGGGGTACCAGCGCGCGGGGGGTACCAGCGCGCGCGGGGGGTACCACACGAGGACCGTCGGTGGCAGGAGACACCGGGGAGGAGGACTTTGATGAACTCGGAGGTTGTGACGAAGACTTGCGGGGGGGGACGCCGCCGCCGGCAGCCGGGAGCGTTGTCACTCCTTTTGTTTGTGTCGCGGGCTGGCGGAGAGCGGAGACCCTCCCCAGCCTCTCTCTTTGCCTTTACATGTTGCCATTTGATTGATTATTTAAAAGGGGAGACACCGCAGAGCTGGAGCCAGCCCAGTGAAGCCCAACAACAAGGGGAGAGCAGAGCAGGTCCACGGGACCTGCTCTGCTCTCCCCTTGTTGTTGGGCTTCACTGGGCTGGCTCCAGATGTTTTTGAAGCTTCTCGGAGCAGCCACGGGCGGGTGGATGGCTGTGCTTCTATTTCCCCCATTTTTAATAACTCTCCCTCTCGTTTTAATGATGTGCTTCCTCTCCTTGAGTCAAGCTCTCCTCACAGCCAGGAGTTTTCCTTCTTCTTTTTTTTTTTTTTTTTTTTGCGCCAGAGAGAATCTTTTTCCGCCTTTGAAATAAAATGTAAGCATATATTTAATCTCCCAAGTTTTTAAAAAGCTTACAGGGCCACGGCAGAAATACATTTGTGAATTTATGAGCAAGCATATTGACTGTTATCTAACTATAACCAACATGGGGACAATATATGAATAAACAATGTGAGACTCTGGAGGTTATCTGGAGGAATGAGATTTTGCGATGTAAACATTTAATTGACCACTCTACATATAGCATTTTAATGGTAGTACCATTCTGTAAGTGGTGTTGGGGTCTACTGCAATAGATGGTTCTCGTTACTATTACATTTAAAGCTGTATCACTGATTCATTTAATCTTATTAACTATGACCCAATTACTAACCCTCCCTCTATTACCGATACGTACCCTATTACTTACCAACCCATTAGTGACACTAACAGTATACCCTCACCCATCACGTATGAGATGAAGACACTTTTCATCAACATTTTCATGCAATGATAAACTCTACAGTACACCACTTAGCGGACAAGAAGAGAGGGAATTAGGACACTGTGTGCAGGGCAAGGTATTATTCTGACGTGTATCTGTCTGCATTTACAAGCCGGCGTGTGTATTCAATTCCATCACATGAGTGACAATGACAATGAAAACAGCTATGCATCATGGGATACAGTGTGTACAGGAGCCCAGCCCCCTGTCTTCATCGGTAGCTGCCATTACAAGGCGCCGATATCAAAGCCCTACTTTTTGTTCGTGTAGCGGGTCCAATGGAGGGCTGCTCCCACTTAAACATGTTTCTAATGAAGGGATCACATCGCTAGCTATCACTCGCTGGAGCTAAAGCTTTGTACTTCCTCCCGTCTCTTCCCCACTCCTCCGCCCCAGGCCTCGCAAAACATACCTGCATCTCTCTCTCTTCTTCTCCACCAGACATCCACCCACTCTGGGGGTGGGGGGGGGGGGGGGGGGGGGTTGGGGGGGGGGGGCCAACTAACATTGGCATGTTTCATGTTAAACCATCTCTTATTCTGTGTTAGGGAGCGGAGGTAGAGCTGGAATACATGAATTAGAATGTGAGCACGATTCCTCGGTCATCATTTGCATTGTTTTACATTTGAAATACTACCGATGGAGAACAAACGGTTAACCATTCTGTTTTATCGATCAATTAATGTACACCTTGAGAACGTGCTTTTTCTCTCAAACAAGACTTTATGCTGTATTTTGCAATAAATACGGTCAGAGAAAACAGAGGTTTCTACACAAACCTTTCACATATAAAATATATCGGTGAGCAAAGGCCTTAGCCTGTGATATGAGATTTTAAAGAACGTATATTCTGCGTTTTTATTTTCTTAATTTACAATAAGTTCGGCATGGGATTTATGGAGCCAAAATCAACACTTG
Source organism: Melanogrammus aeglefinus (assembly GCA_900291075.1). Classification (NCBI taxonomy): domain Eukaryota; kingdom Metazoa; phylum Chordata; class Actinopteri; order Gadiformes; family Gadidae; genus Melanogrammus; species Melanogrammus aeglefinus. The sequence goes on along the minus strand of OLKM01000616.1, from coordinate 189,542 downwards.
GATGCATTGTTCGAGGTTGCTAACTTTTTGAAGGGAGAGCTAGCCATCCAAAAGTGCTTGTTCAGTCCACCCCCCCCCCCCCCCTCCCCCCACACACACACACACACACACACACACTCCCGTACCCCTCCTCTTTGTCTCTAGGCGTAGCTTTGATCAGTCCCACCTCAAGACTTATCCTGGAGGGAAGAGCCTCACTCCTTTCCTCCCTGGCTGATCCTACTTCCTGTCTCTGCCTTTATGTGCTTTAGACAAGCATCAGATAGCAGTATGGGGGCACAGAGAGAACATATTTGCCCCAAGATTCTGGGAAAACACAGCCCCTGGTTGTGCCGCGGTTTCATCTTCTGGCAGCGAATATCCTCATGAATATTTTCCCAGTGTTATGGAGGAGAACTCAAACCCCATCGCTGTTTATTTTATTTATTATTTTATCTTCTACAGAAAAAGGTTCATCATGGAAGAAGATGAGAAGCTAAGCCATGCGGTGCTGCTGTGTGCCGTGGTTTGGATTGTAATTAAGGTGATATTCCCCAGATGAAGGGTGAAGATTAGAGATGAGCGCTTTCAGTGTGGTCGTAATGACATGTAAACCCATGACCCCATAGTGCTCGACCAACCACGGGGAGCAGAACCCAAAGTAGCGACCTGATTGACTCCGTAATTACGCATGCAGATCATATTTTACGAGCTCGGGCGATGCTCTCTCTGCTTGTCACCAGTGGCACTTTTCACCCAGAGAAAAGAAGCGTGCTTTGTGTTTGTCAAGAAGTGCCGAGCGGACCATTTCAGCCAGCAGCCAAGAAGGAATGAAAAGGAAAAATCTTTCTCCCTTTCAGTGCGAGCACCGAGGGCTATGAAAACCATCTTGTGTGCTATTTCTGAAAAACATTTGCATATGCATGGCCACCTGATGGAGGTCCGGCAGCCCGGGCCAATTCCCCTTCAGGGAGATGGACGTGCATTGACACTGGGAGACACATCAAAACCACGCTCCTCCTCCCCATCGTCGTCTCCTCCTCCTCTTCCTCTTCAATCCTGTCACCAAATCCCAGGACCTCCAAAGACCTTGGCGGTGCCACCGAGGCAGACAGACTCCAGTTACCATACTGGATGTTCATAGGGAGATGAGTCGGTATGAAAAAAACAAGAGAACAATACGAGAACATGAGGAGTGAAGTTCTCTCTTTGTATCTGTGTGTGTGTGTGTGTGTGTGTGGGCGGCGGGGGGGGGGGGGAAAGGGGTAGCTCGCTCTTCAAAGCCTTCTGCTCTTCGTTCTGCCCTAGGGTTAATTAACGTGATCCAAACAGCGAACGATCAGAGGGAGAGAGGGGAAATCTCCAAAGGTTAAGTAGCACATGGGGAAGCATGTTGTCAGAGGAAGAGAAGGAGGAAAGTGATTTTTCTTGTTCTCCTCGTCTCATGTTAAATGAGAGAGCTGCGACGCAGAGCCGAGGTATTTGTAGACACCTTTGGAAAAAGAAACGTTCTCGTGTTTCATGTTCAGGGATTACAATCCATTTCCCAAATTCCGTGTCACGTTGACGTGCAGAAAAAACTATTTTTTTAATGATTTCTCTTTTAGACGTAAGGTTTGTACAACATACTCATAACACTGTTACGGTATTTATACCCAAGACAAATTCTTTGATCTTTTGAGAGCCCAATATACCAAAAAATTTATAGATGTATAGTAATCATCTCATTAAATTTAAATCGTCTCTTGGATTATTCAAGAAACAAGATTTTCTTCCAATGCATAGATATTCACGGACTCACTTGTCATTCAAGTGAACTAGAGACCATTCCCTTCTAATAATTAACATGGAGGTGCGCCTCTCGCTGTGGCTTGCTACTGACATTTAGTCCATGCTCAAGTGTCTGTCTAGCTGATTTCCATCCCTTGCAAGGTGCTGAGGAAGTATATGTGCATGTGTTTGCAATGTGTGTGTGCAATGTGTGTGTGCAATGTGTGTGTGTGTGTGTGTGTGTGTGCATGTGTGTGTGTGTGTGTGTGTGTGTGTGTGTGTGTGTGTGTGTGTGTGTGTGTGTGTGTGTGTGTGTGTGTGTGTGTGTGTGTGTGTGTGTGTGTGTGTGTGTATATAAAGTGTGTCGTTTGTGTGTTCGGTCCTTTGGACATACTTACAAGGACATCAGTGGCATCAGCAGCTTCAGGAGTTTTTCTCAAAGCAGTGGTGGGTTCCTGTCCAACAACCTTTTTACAGGTTAGGACCCTCTGACCAGACAACCCTAAAGATATCACACGTATGTCACTCACTTCCCACTCATTAAGAAAAAGAAAAAAAACAGGAACGGACGTCCATAACCTCTGTTGAAGAAAGCAGACGTTATATTACATGAGTGCATTATGTATGCAGACTTGAGGGTCATTAATGGACAGACCTAATGCAAGACGGTTTAATTACCCAACATCAGTCGGCCCCTCGTGTCTGGGGCGCATGCATCTCATTAGCCCTAAACATCCACACACAGCCCTGATAGATCCACTGTCTCCCAAGTTCTTAGTGAATTGTCATTGTAGTCGAAATGCAAAGTACACACTCCACAGCTGATCCAGTGGCATGTGCAAACAACACAGAAAGAGACCGGGAGAGAGAAGAGAAAGAGAAAGAGAAAGAGAGAGAGAGAGAGAGAGAGAGAGAGAGAGAGAGAGAGAGAGAGAGAGAGAGAGAGAGAGAGAGAGAGAGAGAGAGAGAGAGAGAGAGAGAGAGAGAGAGAGAGAGAGAGAGAGAGAGAGAGAGAGAGAGAGAGAGAGAGAGAGAGAGAGAGAGAGAGAGAGAGAGAGAGAGAGAGAGAGAGCTAGAGAGAGACAAAGATAGAGAGAGAGTAAGAGACAGACAAAAAGACAGAAAGTAAGAGAGACAGTGTTAGACCGTTCCAACCACTTCCGAAACACTAAACTATTTCTCGGTACATCTTGATGCACCTGCTCTTACATGTGTCCACCTTTAACCATCTATTGAAACGTATCAGAGTGCCAGAGGGGGAAGCTGTGTACAATGTGTACGTGTCCATAGTTTGGATGAATGGATTGATTGGTGGATGTGAAGGTGGAGGTTTGCTATGAACAGGGTTAGGATTGACGCGTGGAGGGACGACTTGAATTAGACGGACGGTGCGGGTGGAAGGAGGTGGGGGGATAGGACGTAGGCTTGAATGGCGGGGTGGAACGGGACGAGGGACGCATGGACTGCTGAAGCGAAGGTGGGTTTGGTGGAGAAAGGAGAGACGTTGGGATAGGCATGCCACAGGGGCCCCCCCCCTCCATCCATCCACCCCCCACCCCCCCCGGCACACGGAGATGAAGAGCAGACTTCAAGCAAAGATAAAACTCAGCATCCCCACCCAGCCCAGAGCATCACAGAGTGCTGATCTGATCAAGTAGAAAGAAAAAAAAAGTCGGTTAGATCTCCGAGCACACTTTTTCTGTATGCTGGGTTTTGATGAGTTTCACATGAGAACAAATTTTGAAATCTTCACTCACTCCCAGATTGACTTTAAGGATAGATTTGCAGTAGTTTCCAAACATCAGACCCTCTGTAAATCTACAAGCGTCTGATGGAGAGAGTCCTGGCACTCTGAGGACAACCAAAGTGAAACTTCTTCAAAGCGAGGGAAAACACCACACCCTTCTTGTTTCTCAACGTGGTTCTATTTCTAGAAACTTGGCTGAGGCTCTTCTTCTCTGCAGACAGACGGACCGACGGCAGAGGACGGCTCTGAAGAGGAGACAGGCCCCCCACTTCTTCTGTTTTTTCCCCCCTTTTTTTTTTTGTTTTTCCTCCTCTTATGTACTTCTTATGTCGTCTCAATCACACGTCGGCGCCTTCACAGAGGAGCCCGGGCCGGCGGAGATCCTCCAGCCTTTGCTGCTGCCGCCGCCGCTGCCTCAGATCGGAGGCTCATAAAGGAAGCGGGCCCTGACAGGCGCCTGGAGGCTGGGAGCCGTCCAGAGGGCCTGCGAGCAGCACGCACTGGAAACCGCCCCAGCGCAGGAGCCATCTTCACAGGGAAGGAGTTGTCCTTCACTGTGGCGCCAGCGCTCCCAGAGGGGGATGGACGGGCGGGAGGGAGGGAGGGAGGGAGGGAGGGAGGGAGGAGGGAGGGAGGGAGGGAGGGAGGGAGGGAGGGGGTGTCAGGGTGCTGGGAGGAGGGGGTGTAGCATAGAGAGTCAGCCTCTTATTTACCATACACAGGATCTCTCCCTGGCCTTAATGAGCCGGGATATTCAGCGCCACAGAGGGGGCAGAAACAGGGCCGCCACGCGCTCACCCGAAAGACGCCGGATTAAATAATGATAATTAAGAAAATATTAATCAAAGGCATGTTTGGCGGGGCTGCGGCTGCTGCTGTAATTGTGTTGAGGGAGCCGCTCTTCCAGCTTAGCCTTCAGGAGTTCTCATTTAAACAGTCTGACTGAGGCCTACAGAGCTGCAGGCACACACACACACACACACACACACACACACACACACACACACACACACACACACACACACACACACACACACACACACACACACACCACACACACACACACACACACACAAGCAGGCAAACACATGCATGCACGCACACACAAGCGCACACATGTGCATGTACACACACACACACACACACACACACACACACACACACACACACACACACACACACACACACACACACACACACACACACACACACAATTAAATGTGGACTTACAACTTTAGAATTAAACACCCTTTGGTCTCTGAGTATTTAGTCTGGGTGCAGATGAGAGTGATGCAATTTAAAAAAAAAAAAGATTTGAGAAGAAGAGAAGTCGATTCTCAAAGTTGGATGTTTTGTTCAATGCTATGAATTAATGAGAAGCACAAACTAAAGCCTTCCCGATCTACAGTTGGTGTGGTTGGCGGGCCCACAGCAGCAGCAGCAGCAGCAACACAGCTGTACTGTGAAACTTTAATGGCAGCGGTCGCCCGGAGCACGGCGTCCTGGGCTCCCCCGCTCGGCTGCTGCCCTGGTGCTCCTCCGGCAGATACAACGGGAACCAGGGCTGGCACGACGCGCTATTTCTTAACACCACGACTGCCAGACATGATCAATGGACGACTGCAAGATTATCTATGGGATTATTCTTGTTTTGATCTGCGCTAGTAGGCTATTCATTTTTTTTTTAACATTGTTTATTTCTAAAACGGGGGTATTGTTAAGTAATCACATTGGAAAATGCACCTTTTAGGAACTCGAGTGTTTCCCGTTTGACTCCAGTTGTTATGGTAATAGCAGGCCCCCCATTTCCTTCCCAGCATGCTCTGTGTTTGACATTCATGGGGGTTAAGGTCCTCTGGATGATTAACTGCCGACGTTTGGGACAGTAAATTAGACTGTTTCAATTGAGGAGAGAGATCCCCTCGGATCTGGTGGTGGGGGTCCCATAGGCGGGTGTTGAACATAACAGCATGTTGTACATCCACATAAAAAATAAATGATATGGCGGTGCTCTCGTCTTTATGACGGCAGGCGTTAATCTGTCATCCCCATCCAGTGGTAAATCTCTCACTCTGCCGGATGATGTACAGCCCGGGCGTCTAAGAGATGATCTTTCTTTTATTGGCGATAAACACGGACCATCACAAAAGGCTCATTTTGTCATCAATATTATTACAAAGGGTTATAAATCCAACAGCTTGTCAAAATATGAAAGGAGTTTAGCTGCTTTTGGGGTTGATTGGTTATAATTGTGTTTTCTTTCTGTCACGTGAATGATCGAGGTGTGACGGCGTTATGTGATCATTTATTTGATGTCCAACCTCCTCCTCCTCCGGTAGTTATCAGATTCCTCCCCGGCTGGTTCAGAGGGTCCTCCTTGTGTTCTGGGGGCCTGGTTTTGCTTATGAGTGGGAATGTCTTGTCAACACCGGCGGATCTGTTTCACCCTGAGAGACGGCAAACTAAACAGCAGAAACAGACTACACATATACGCTTGTTTAGTAGCCTGGTATGCAAATCTTCTTTGCCGAAGGTAAAATATATTTTTTAAATTAAAATATTAGCACTAAACAAACACAGAAAAACACACTAATGATTAACTCATCATACCACCTCGCACCTGAAGAACTGAGAAAGGCATAATGGTTAGGATTATGAAGATTATTTTTAAGCACCATAAGGCCTATAGGGCTGTTGTTACAAAGAACACATAATACTCTCAAATATGTAAGAAATGCTAATGCATTCACCGAATTAATAGGTTATAGCCGATTTAAGATTTTTAAGAATTTGTTATATTTCCAAAAATTATATATCTGCCTTGTGTAAATTATTGTACATATTATATAAATGCAGCTACATAATTATGAATTGAATGACAACCTGACAACCTTAAATTCGTATTTCATTTTTTTATTATAAATGAAGAGAGCAGCGGACTAGCGCTCACAGCATGAAGCAGGATGAAGAACAGACGCGCTCCACACAGCGACCTACCGAACACCTTTAGCGCCCTCTAGTGGCTGTCTGCGTGCGTTGTAAACCACAGGACATGGACCATGGAAAATAGCAGTATTTCAATAGGTCGATTTCAAATATAAGCTGCATTCTTCATCTTGAAAAGTCATCGCAAGACATCTCCAACTCCAACTTGGAATTAAAAGTGCCACTTTTAATGTTCACTCACTTCACTTAAAAAAAAAGCATTAATTTCTTCCAGTATGATATAACTGATCCAGTTTGCGAAGTGACTCTTCTAATCCTCTCCTCCACACAGGCAGACCAGGGCCCTCTGATAGTCCCCCTTGGTGTGTTCCTGCACAGACGACAAAAGAAGGACGTCAGATCAAAACCAAACCATAAAAAGAATGGACTCATATGCGTGTAATGGTGTTCTGGAAACACTTGGTGGATTGTTGTTCACACTCACTAAAATGGTCTTGTGCAGAGACTCTCCGTATTGGGACTTGTATTCCCTACGGATCTTCCTGAGGTCCACCTCACAGCGCGACACCATGATCCGGGTCAGAACCTTCTCCTTCGCTCCTTTGCTCTGAGGGGGGGGGGGGGGGGGGTCAGAAGAGCACAGAGCTTACATCGGACACAGATAGCACGTTCTGTTCAGTTCCTGCAGGAACGTAAGCTTTATCCCGTTTTTAGATTTATAACTAATCCTTTCCCAAAAAAGTGTGGGGGCTTAAATAAAGCACTGCAGGGAGGGAGGGGGGGGGGGGGAGAACAGTATTTACCTTCATGGCGTCGTTGAGTCTGCTGGCAAAGTACAGCTGCTTGTTTTCCAGGCAGTCCACTACAATAGAAACAGCAGACAACCGTTACACAAAGACGGCATTGGGGTTCATGGTTCGCAAAACATGACGGAAAAAACCCCAATTATGATCCATTGAGATATTCCAGGACATGTTTTGGCAGGTGTGGTAGGCGAGGTTGGCGTACCTAGTGTAAGGAAGGACTTCTCCAGGTCACCTTTGACCTCCTTGCGGATGCTCTCCTGCATGTCGTATGGGCTGTAGCTCTTGTACTTCTGGAACACTGAACCACACAAAAACAGACGCACGCACGCACGCACGCACGCACGCACGCACGCACGCACGCACGCACGCACGCACGCACGCACGCACGCACACGCACACACAGCACACGCACACGCACACGCACACGCACACGACACCACCGCACACCACACCACACGCACACACACACACACACACACACACACACACACACACACAAAAACACTGAGCTATGGGGACCTATTTATTTTACCTCAGACTTCTACTAAGGAAACAGCTTTTGCATCATATATTTAATTGAAGCGTCGTTCCGGTTCAAAACACAGACACAAGACAAACACAAGAGAAGCGGAGTAGTATACCTTTCTGTAGATGGGGTGCACTCCTCTCAGAGAGGATGGATATCCAGCAAGCTACATCCGTTCCTTTCCTCTTCACCCCGGCTTCGTAAAGCGCCTGCACACACCGTTTCATTGAGATGGATCAAAGGACCCTTTTACAGACTCATTTAGTTACATAGACATCAATATGGACAATTCTGCAGCACATAAAAAAATAAATCAAATGTTTCTGGATTCGTTTGAGGTTTTCAGATCCAGCTGAACTCACCCTGGCGTCGTCGTCTATCTTCTGGTAGTCCACGATGCTGCACGGGTCCGCCCTCTGGCCCTGCTCAACACACCAGAGAGAAAGGGAGCGTCCGGTTAGCTGTCTGACGGGGGGACTGTGAGCCAGGTCAGGTCATACCGGGGGCCCCAGCTAGGGTCCCAGCGCACCTCCTCACCTGCACGAGGGCCAGGAGCAGCTTGGCGAAGTTTCCAGACGTGTCCCCGGCCACGTCCTTCTCCAGGTCCTTCTTGAACACTGTACAGAGCAGGGTTCAGAAGATGTTAACGCGTGTGTGAGGAAATTCAAATTCAGAAGGAGAACAAGAGTTGAAGGGGAGGGATATGGGACTGTTGGTTAAACAGAGCAGAGGGGAGTGTGTGTGTGTGTGTGTGTGTGTGTGTGTGTGTGTGTGTGTGTGTGTGTGTGTGTGTGTGTGTGTGTGTGTGTGTGTGTGTGTGTGTGTGTGTGTGTGTGTGTGTGTGTGTGTGTGTGTGTGTGTGTGTGTGTCTCTCCAAGGATTCCAGTGAATCCCTACTTGAAGAATGGTGGTAGTACTTACACTCCTTGTACACTCTCTTGATCTCCACCATCTCTGCTTTGCTACGGGAACACACAATCTCAATGAGAGTCTCCTCGTCAGTTCCTAAGCCCTGAAGAAAAACAACCGCATATTTTACATAAATAATTTATTAATGTTCACATAAGCCAATCTTAACATATGTGAAACTCTGTAGGATACTTTTTTTTTCATGTTTAAGGATACAGAAAGCTGAAGATATTTATCCATATCCTCCAACAAAACCGGAAACAAGGCTTAACCCCGCCCATTGTCGTTTCTGGTTTCCGGCTCAGACTGTACCGTCCCTCCCCAGAAGTTCCGCTAAAACAGCAGGAATTCTGGAGCCGAAATGATCGAATCTCAAACGGTCAAAATGTTAATGCCTCCCAAACCACTAGAGGGCGGTGTAACACCGAGTGTGCGTTTACCTTAATGGAGCCATTGATCACGCTGGCATCATACTGCGCTGTGCTCTTCATCAGACCCAGGATCACCGACTCCAAAGAGCCAGAAAGAGCAGCTTTCAACGCAGGGATCATCTCCTTAAAATAAAAACAACAGACACCCATGAGGTCATTGGTAACTTTGTGTTTTTCTGAACCACACCACATCAATCCCAGAGAGACATCATTATCACTTCTTGGGAGAGACTTCTAAGGAAAGACACATTGCATCCCTAATCTAGATCTTGAGGCTTCCTCCTTGATAATTAAGGGAGTTTTCCTTTTCTCGTTGTGGTTGCTAGTGTAAGTGGAGTGTCATAACATAAGAGGTAGAGAGAGAGAGAGCCCAATGTGATTAAGGACAACAGAAATCTATGTGAATTGAACGAGGCAGGGCTAACCCCCAGGTCGTCTTGTGCTCTACCTTCTTGGCTCTCTTCTCATAGGCAAAGGCGATCTCTCTCCTCTGGGAGTAGGTCCTCTTGGTCAGAATGTCAATGATGGTGCTCTCGTCCACTCCTGTAGCGCCGAGAAGAGGAGAGGTTGTTAGAAAAGATAAGAGGCTCTTAGATGATCAATCGTTTCCATGTTTAAAGATATGTTAATGAGACTCGTAAAGAACAGGATTGATGAGGTTATCCAAGTAGAATGACTCATGCTGACATAACGGTCCCACTGTTATGTTGGCATAACATTGGCACTAACAGTGGTTCTTTCTTGTGATTACAGTAGCACAAGAAAGCAGGTGTAATGGAGTGGGTCTGGCCTTGAGATATTCCTAATATTGCAGCAATCCAACGCTTTGAAAGTAAACATGTGCCGGAACTAAATGCATATACTACCCCCCAGCCAAGAGCCCCTACCCTTGGTCTTGATGGCGGTCTCTATCCTGGCCGCGTCCGTGCCCGGGTCAAAGTCCTTGAAGGGGACCAGGGTGGGGTAGGTGGGATCCACGGTCTGAAGGAAGGCAGAGCATGTCCTTATGACAGAATAATAATCAAATAATAACTTGGTTCAACAGTGCTGTGAGTGTGTGGTTGAAGCTGAACCACCATACAGGAAGTGTTGTTTTTAGGTTTCATTGTTGTGCAGACAGATATATACAGGCTACTGCATTTCTATGTGCCATTACCGCTGTGTTCAGGGACAGCTGACCCAGAAACTCTGATACCATCGCCATTTTGATAGTCCTGGAGGAAAAAACAAAAAGTCAGTTATGAACTCCAATCTTATTTCGGTGAATCATCACATACAGCCCATTACGTTACATCTATATGCAATATAGAACTGTTCCAGCTGAGCTTTTCAGAGCTGGTTTCCCCGTTGTGCTGAACATGTCACATTGCCTCAGTGCCCCTGAAGCACTTGGAAAAATAAATCAAGTTAACCGCGAGTTCAGGCGGGGAGAGAGTGAGTCATGAGGCTGCTGCCATCCGATCACAAGGACCACTTTCTTCGACTGCTCTACTTGCTGGAACCCAGCAGTGGGATTAGAATACGCAATCATCACTTCAGACTATTTACTGTTCCTGAGCTGGCAGGGATCAGAGGCCAACCCTAGGAACGCTAAAGGCCCCCCGATGATATCATTAGTCTCCAACAAACGGGGGTTCCTCTGGAAACAACAAAAAGAAGCCCTACTGAGTTTGGCTTGGACAAAACTGTATTAGACAGCCTTCTAAAAGCACAAGAGCAGGACCTTGAAGATAATACAGGGGTGTGGGGTCACCTCACTTAACATTTGACGTACCCAGCAACTGTAATAGACCAGAGACACAGGGGTCACCTCACCCAAGATTCAACATACCCAAACTGTAATCTCAAAAGTAATATACTACACAGGTTTTGGGTCACCTCACCTAACAATGGACGTACCCAACTATAATTTCAACAGTGAGATATACAACACAGGCTCTCAAGCATGCAACACACACACACAACCCTCATCTGTCATGTGAACTATTTAAATCAGTTTGAGCTACCATTCATTGCGTAGGCCATCATGAATGGGAGCTTACCTGTGTTTTGTCCCGACTAGAGAAGTGAAGCAGCTGTACAGTCCTGGGTGCTCAGTGAACTGGGTGTGGTGGTTAAATACCATCAGGGGTGCCCACTGGGATGTGGCTCCCAAGTGTCTCCTCCTCCACTCTGCCCAGCCGCCTCCCACTTCAGTGCCTCTATGCGTCAGGCATGGCTGAGACCCCACCCTGTTCCACCAGGCTGGCCTGGCCGACCAGGAAGGCAAACACCCCCTGCCGCCATCGGCGTTGAATCACTGTGATTAATGCACTGCGCTGGGTTTGAGTGGAATGAATAGAAAAACAGACGAAGGGACACAAAGCTCGCAAGGGTAGCAAGTGGCATGGAGACACGGAGACACAAGTTTTCCCTAACTGAGTCTTAGCAGAGGGCAGAGAACCAGTTTGCATAGCATACTTAAGACAGGTTCCACGACGTGGAGTGAAACAAATCCTACCCTTTCACAGTGTACAACATGAACAAACCAATGCAAACCTTTTCACTAAACAAAAACGTATTTATTGTCGACATTTTCAGGAACCAAAAATAGAGAAAACTATCTATACATAGAAAAAAAACCACGAGTGAGTTCAAGTGCTGGGTGTTGGCGGGGGGAGCGGGACGGCTGTGCTTTTGGCTTTGGCTTTTTTCTTTTTTTGTTTCTTCTTCTGGTTCTTGGTCCTTTTGGCACCGGCCCCGGGCTGGACCTTGGTTCTGTTGGTGGACTGGCCAGGACCACAGTTCCCTTTCCTGGTCTGCTACAATAGATAGTGGGGGGGGGGAGGATATTACTCAATGGCTGCTGACAAACGTACATTAGAGAGGTGTTACAGTTGAGGTATTTTACATTCTTCTAGGTGAGTCTCCAAAGACTGTTTTGAGGCAAGTCAGGATGTAACAACTGAAAGAATAATAATTGTATGCATCGTGAGCAGGGCGTGATAGATAAATACAATGTGACAGAGAGAGAGAGCGAGTGTGAGAGAGAGAGCGAGTGTGTGAGAGAGAGAGCGAGTGTGAGAGAGAGAGAGCGAGTGTGAGAGAGAGAGAGAGCGAGTGTGAGAGAGAGAGAGAGCGAGTGTGAGAGAGAGAGAGCGAGTGTGAGAGAGAGAGAGCGAGTGTGAGAGAGAGAGAGAGCGAGTGGTGAGAGAGAGAGAGAGCGAGTGTGAGAGAGAGAGAGAGCGAGTGTGTGAGAGAGAGAGAGGAGCGAGTGTGAGAGAGAGAGAGAGAGCGAGAGAGAGTGTGAGAGAGAGAGAGAGAGCGAGTGTGAGAGAGAGAGTGAATGTGAGAGAGAGAGCGAGTGTGAGAGAGAGAGAGCGAGTGTGAGAGAGAGAGAGCGAGTGTGAGAGAGAGAGAGAGAGCGAGTGTGTGAGAGAGAGAGCGAGTGTGAGAGAGAGAGAGCGAGTGTGAGAGAGAGAGAGCGAGTGTGAGAGAGAGAGAGCGAGTGTGAGAGAGAGAGAGAGAGAGTGTGTGAGAGAGAGAGACGAGTGTGAGAGAGAGAGAGAGGTGTGTGAGAGAGAGAGAGGCGAGTGTGAGAGAGAGAGAGCGAGTGTGAGAGAGAGAGAGAGAGTGAGTGAGAGAGAGAGAGCGAGTGTGAGAGAGAGAGAGAGCGAGTGTGAGAGAGAGAGAGAGCGAGTGTGAGAAAGGGTGGGTGTGTTTGAGCGTTCCCTATAGTTGAGAGTGGATATGTACTTAGTGGTCACAGTAGCGTCATTCTTTATGATGCTACTGCATCAACAGACCCGTTCCCCCCCCGACCACAGAGCCCTTCAACCACGCTGACCGAAGCGGCCAGCAGTCTGGGTGGGTGGTTACCGTGGGGACGACTCCGGGAGGGAAGGTGCAAGGCACGCGCCAGTGGCTCTTGTGGAAGGGTAGCGCCACGCCGGGGTCCACGGGCAGCCAGGGAGCGGGGGCGGCGCTGGGCCGGGGCGGGGCGCCGTGGACCTGCTGCAGGTCGTACGTGCCCCGTGTCACCTTCCCGCTGGGCACCGCTTTGAAGATGGTGACGAAGGGCTCCCCGGCCTTATGGCGGATCAGGTAGCGGCCCTCCTCCAGCCTGCGTTGGTGTGGGGGGGGGGGGAGGAAGGAATGCAGCCCAGTGTGACCCCCATAAAGCAGTCGGGACCCATTCTGAAGGCCCATTGTGGAACTTGCCCCAAAACAAGTCTAGCAACATATTTTAGCATCTGAATGTGGGTCGAGACTATGTCTATGATTAATAAAATGATATATATCTCGAAATATACCTATACCCATCTCTATTTCTATATAAAAATCGATTTCTCTATGTCGATATATCCATCTCTCTCTATCTATTTCTCATCGGTAGCATCACAGTACAACCAAATATAAAGTAGGTGTTATACTACGCCCTTACCCGGTGAGTTTCTTCAGCATGTGCTGCAGGATGTTGAGGGACTTGGAGGGCCTGTTGAAAGGGAGACATCAGCGTCAGGCCAGGGGCGCTGCTGGAGGCCATCTGATCCACATCAGCCATTTATTCACACGCCGGCGCAAATTGTTGCCAGGGGCTTGTTGACGGGTTGTGATGAAGACGACCGCTAGCACACATTCACTGTGCCCCGCCTTGGCGTGGAGGCGTTAAGAGCCTGGTAAGAGGCGGGCTTAAAGGGATACTTACCTAAAATCACAAGAGAGCTTCTGCTTCCAGTCCTCGGACAGCATTCTTAGCAGGGCCACTTTGGACGTGTGCGCATTGATGTGGGCTAGGGAGAGAGGGCAAAGAGGGGGAACAGAGAGACAGACGGAGAGAGACAGAGACACACAAAATGAGACGGAGACAAAGAGACAGACAGAGAAAGAGGTGGAGACAGAAAGGGACAGAAAAAAGAGACATCGAGAGAGAGAGAGAGACAGATACAGAGACCGAAAAAAATAGACCTCGAAAAAGAGACAGAAAATGAGAGACAGAGAGCGAAAGAGAGAGACAGAAAAACAGACGGAGACAGAATGAAAGAGACAGAGACGGAAAGAGAGAGGCACATTTAGCAAAATATCAAGGGGGTGCTATACTCTCTTACATGAAGACCTTTATTTGCTTGTGAACAGCAGCGTTCGCCTCCTCTAAAGCGATTAGCCCGGGTTGGTTTGTCTGTGTGTGGGTGTACGATCAGGGCTAGCTAGCTAGCTCATCACATGAGACGCCTTGAAATAACCCTTGCTCAAAGATGTACAGAGGGAAAAGGGGATCCGTCCCACGGCACACCATGTGACCTGTGCAGAGGAAGTCGTGGATTTGCCGGTCCTGCTGCAACCGTTACATGATTAAGTCAAGCTCGACCCATCCCTGTGCTATTGCGTAACTCTCTAATGACATCACATCCCTCATCCACACAGAGAATGAACTGCAGTTCACCACCTACAGTTTCAACACTCTCAATCACTCACTTCAAATCCAAAAGGTTTGATTGAATTGTTTTGATAGGCAAACGCCCTTAGCATGTATTTCCAACTAAAAACCCAGGCAGATGTCTTTGGGGCGGTGGGTCTGGCGTTGGCGTAGTAGCAGATGCACAAGGCATCATTATGTCTGGTGAGGTCTTATGTAAACAGAGATTGAGTTGGAACTCTGGCTCCACCGGAGCGTATCGGATCCGTCTCTTGGGGATATTTAGGTCAGTACACAGGAGGGTCTGCTGAGCAGTGGGTCCTACACCCCAGTACCTGGAACCCAGGAGGCTGTTAAAGACGTGTTTTCAAAACATAGTGGGGGGGAGGGGGCGAGGGGACAGAGCAAAGCAGGGTTGCTGAAGTTATGCCCCAAACAAACCTTCAAAACAATACTCAACCCTAGATCTGTGAACTGTATCCTACGAGTCACGCCTACTAGCCTGAAAATGGCTGTAGCCGTGGCAACATCGCAAACTCCACCGCCAAACAGAGAAGCAGAGCGATGAGTCATGTTGGCACCGCTCCAGTGACCGCGTGGGAGGATGTCTTCGGCTCACTGGGATTTTCCCAGCAGAGCAAATCACTTCCCAAATCACTACAAACCATTTCCCAAATCAATACAAAACCTACTTACAACTATTCTAACAAGTGAACTGCATTTTGTTGTGTGAAATGCACCTATATTATTTTGATACAGTGTTTGATACATATATGTTGTTTTTTTTACGGAATATTCCTGCTTTGAGTGGGCCAGGCACAAACAGGGCATCCAAAATGGCGGGTTTGTTGTACCATGAGTCAACCACAGATAGTAACATCGGCAACTCCGATTTTAAGCTTTTAAGCCTCAGGCGTCCCTGACCCAGACGCCCCGTCACTACCTAGTCATTATCAATGACAAGAGGCAGCGTGATGAATGAGTGGATGGGGTGTTTTACCGACGTAAGAGAAGGTTGAGGAGTGGAGCAGTCGGTGGGCCCACAGCTGACAGGCCTGGCTGCTGCTGAGGCACTCCACGCCGTAGGTCAGCTGGTGCTCCAGCTTAGGCAGCACGTGGACCGGGACGTACTGCCAACCGGAGGGGGGGGGGGAAGACAATTGACATTAAGGGCATTTAGCAGACACTTCTGTCCAAAGCAACTATTCATACACATAGTCACACACCAACAGCGGAGTCAACCGTACAGATTGTCGGGAACAGTTGGGGTTAGATGTCTTGCTCGGGGACACCGCGACACTCAACTAGGAGGAGCCCAGGATTGAACTTGCAACCTTCCGGTTACAAGTCAACCCACTCTACAGCATCCGCTAAGCCGAGAAGAGCCTTATGAAAAGACGCGCTGGTATGTTGTCTGTATACTAAGTTTACCAGGCAGGTGAAAGGGGTGTTACCACCAGTAGGTCCTGTGACGTGGTGACAATGAGTGTCCACCCAGAAGGCTGCTTTATAGGTCAGTCTACCAGCTGACCCAGTGGACAGTAGCAACTGGTAGGCTTATTTATCCATGACATATGTGGGTGGACCGTCCCACTTGTGATGCTACAGAGTCGCAGGGCAGGACAGATTTATATACTGCTTGTAATGGCCAATCACACTCTCACCTGGTGCCAAAATAGGGGCCCTTTAAAAATGTAATATGTGTCACACGGAGAGTCTTAAGATGTCTGTCTGTTGTTTCACATCAATAGCTAGCTTAATGTTATGTGTCTGACATTCAGTTTTGGAGAAGATCCAACAGGTGGTAGGCTGCTAGGGTACCACCTGTAACAGCCGCTGGCTGGAGACGACTGATGGCATGATGGCACAGGCGGGAGGGTGCCGTGCGTGCGTTTGCTTTGTTCACGAATGAAAAAGATCTGTCGAGTGTGGGAGTGTTTCGCTGTCTCGGAGAAAGGTTAGCGGTTCTGAAGTTTGAAAGACATGTTCCAGCGACCGTTCAAGAGGAGAACCACAACTATGAATTTGAACACATCAGATCTCATCCGCCATTTGATAGGCAGACAGGGAGATATAAAAATTACCTGGAAGTCGATAAAATAACCGGAAAATGAACCGGAAAACCCACCAAACAGCAAAACCCACCACCAGCAAGTCCGTGGTGACAACCACGGCATATGAGAAAGGGGAAAAATTCCCCCACGGAGAGTGCCAAAGGTACAGGGATGACTGACAGGGCGATGGAGATCAAAGTATAAGATCTCTGCTGAGGGTGACGTGCGGTTACGAAGCCTGATGGAGTATATCTCGCCTCGCAACACACTGCCCAGTTGTTGTCATTCTGCTGACGATTGACTTCCCGATATGTACAACGTTGAGGACACACACATTCATGAGCTGCTGCTCGTGACATCACTGCCATCAGTTTACAACTGAAGTACGGGGGTATGGATGTTGGCCCTGTGAGCAAGCCTAGCCTAACGGCACTGGATTGACTGAGATTTGAACTTGATAAGAGCAGAGTTACACTCCCAGGAGTCACGGGCTCTCAGAGGCGTTGGAGAAAATATTTCAAACATGGAAACTAGACAAAGTGCATGTGTTTATGAGAGATAACACCAGAAATACAGCAGACATTAGGAATGATAGTTGTCTGGCTAGCTTTGACAGCAGGACACACACACACCCTGCAGCTGGCAATTCCACCATGGCTTTCTTAACCAGCGCAGGAACCCGGACGCAGTAACACTTTACGCAGTCTGCAAACTGACATGCACGAGCAGTTAACATCCAAGCCTCTTCTATTCCATATCTTATTCCTTCCCAGCCTAACTCGGCGTGAACGATGCAGTGGTGAGTGTGCAAGCTGCGGGCGAGGCTCTCACCCGGTTGATGCCGTTGCTGCCGGCCCTGGAGTACGTGAGTGACCAGGGAGCTCCGCACTAGCACCAGCAGGTTGGCCAGGCTGTACAGCTTGTAGAGGAGGCTGCCCTCCTCCGGGGCCTGGTAGTCGCACTCGTCCTCCGCTCTCTGCTGCAGATGCGCGGCGAGGTGCTCTGCAATCACAAGTCGCACACGCACATCTTTACTGGTACACGTGTCATGCTGGGAGCGGGTTGGGAGACAGGTCTGCGGGGGCTGGGACCAAGGAGCCGGAAGCAAGCGGCCTTTTCGGGACATCCGACGACCGTCCGACGACCATCCAACAACATGGGTATTCGAACCATGATCCTGCATTTAGCGTTCAGGTGTCATCTTTATGAGAGGGATGGGCTCGTTGGGAATAGAATAGGGAGGTCCTCGTGAAATCGATTTATGGGATTGTATGGTTGATATGTTAGGACACTTTGCCAACCTGGAGTGCTCCTTCAAAGCATAGATGTAGTTTGTAGCGTAGAAGTTTTTGGTTGGTATTCAACTGTAGAAGCCACTCCTAATGAATGTAGAAGTAGGCGCATTGTGTTGCTAGTCGATCACCGTGCGTTGCAGTGTGTGCTCATATATTTGACTGTATTGCAGAACTGAAACACTACCACCCAGGCCTGAACTAGAGGCGAACTCCGGCGCGTCACGGGGGCCACTCACTTCTGTGCTCGGTGGTACTGGAGGCGTGGTGGATCACATGAGCGCCGCCGCCGCCGCCCTCTCCGTCCTGGCTCTCTAGGTACGAGGTCACGCACGGCTTGACCAGCGAGGTGGGGTGGGCGTGGCCGGAGGACGGCGGCGGGGAGAAGGAGCCCTGTGCCGGAGTCGCCGCCGCAGGGGGGCAATTGGCCCCGAGGCAGACCGGAGGCGCCTTGGCCTTTGGTTTGAGCATGGCGCTCTGCATGCGCAGGATCTCCCCCAGCTGGTCCCCCGGTGCGGGGGCCATCTTGGGCCCGTCAGCTTTCCTGGGTCTGCCTCGCTTCCTCTTCGGCGCCGGGATGCTCGCCACAGGGCTGAGGTCGGCGCTGCTCGTGGTTGCCGTGGTTTCGAGGTCAGCCGGGGCCGTGGGGTCGTCGATGACCAGCACCTCGTCCTCCGAGTCGCCCGTGGACGCCGCCGCATGCCGTGGGAGCGGGGCCCTCCCTCACGGGGTCCTTTGTGTCCGTTGGCGTCGTGTTTCCTTCCTCCGTCTCCTCCTCCTCCTCCTCCTGGGAGCTAGCGGAGGTCTTCTCACAAGCATGGCCACCGCCGGAAAGAGCGACCTTCTGCACCGCTGCGGTCTTCTGTCTCTTGAGCGGCCGAGCCGCCGTGTCTCCGAACGTCTCCAGGTCGGTGACGTCCACGTGGCTGAAGTCCAGGCCCCTGCTCTCCGAGGCAGCCACCCCTCTCTTGGAGGGGTCCTGGATTCAGAGAATAAAAAGCAGGCGAACCATAAGATTAAAGTCGCCCAATTAATTTCGCCCAGCATGTGGCTACCTGTGTCTACGTACGGGCAGGGGGCCCAGCTTCTCCGTGTCAGGGGTCTCCGTCAGGACCAGCGTGATCTTCTTCTTGCCGTGGTTGTTCAGGGAACTCTTCAGACTCTCCTCGTGGAAAACCAGACTCCTCTCTCCGGCCGTCACCTCGGTCTTCAGCAGGGGAGGATCGATGTACACCGTCTTCCTCTGTAGTGCTGCGTAGGGAGCCAAATTAAATCATGGATTTACAACGAGGGATGTGAAATAGTGCCACCATGTGGCCATACACTACCCATGCACACATTTGCTCCAAAACCATCCAAACATGTTTATATTAACACGTCTTTTTGGTCTGCTAGGGTTTTGTATTCATATACAACAAAAATAGGAGAAGTATGTTTCACTATTCCATGTTCTTATTTTCGAGCTTTGTAAATTTTCTTATGCCCTGCACGTGTTTTTAATTGGGGTCATATCTTTTATTTTTTTCCAAATAACCCACTCATGACATTAGATGGAAAATTATACCTTCTGAACTTGTACTTTGACATGTATTAAGTAGTGTCAGTCGTCGTAGTAGTATCAGGGTACATTCTAGGATGTGTAGCTGAAACCATCAGCAATTTCATCGTTTCCTGTAAAGACAGATTGTGTAATAAAAATGTTTTACCTTTCTCCGGGTTTACTTTGACCCACACGGGAAGCTCCCAGGGTGTAGAGAACTCGGGGCCATGGTTATCCAGCAGGGTCACCAGAGCATCGTGAGTCAGGCACACATGGGGCTCATAATGGTGGCTAAGCTTCTCCGCATTAGCGTCACTGCTGATTGGCTTCAGATAGACAACCCAGAGTATAGGAAAAAGGGAAGAATAATTACACGTAATCAAACACTATACATTTTTTGTTGAATTAAATCAACACATTGGGACACCCCACTAAAATAACTAAAAATGACTTGCATTGAATATTGACCTTCAGTAAATATATTGTATGTCTTGAGCACCCCCTGGTGTACGTTTTCACAAAAATTGCACAAGCTGCAATTGTTATAATACTAGGCCTCTGGTCATGAATCCCGTTTTAGCTGGAGAACTACTACATCTTTGTGGCATACCTCATTAGAGTAATTACAAAGAAGACAAGGCAAAGGCTTACAGCACATTTGTCTCTGGCTTTCTTCGCTGGGGGATTTTGTGATGAAACACTTTGATAATCGGTTGCAAGCTGTGCGTCAGCAGCCACTATATCGTGGTCTCCAATATCCACACTGCCCTGAAGAAGTAGAAAAGAAATCATACGCAGATAGAAAGTTAGTGAGGCATGAACAAAATGATAAGTTTTCATTTAAATACTTGTGCATGTACACAACAAGATCAGGGTCCTTATCGCTTACCATTATGAGGAGCTGTTTCTCAAAGGTTAGAGCCAGTCCCTGATCAAAGGTTCCTCCTGTCAAACTAGTCATCTCACAGATCTGGTAGAGGTTTGGCAGTGATGCTAGATTCTCTATGCAGGCCACGAAGAAATCCTTAAAAAATGCATTGTGCATAAATTAACTGGGATGATATTAAATTGGTTATTGAAAAAGATATGCTGTTTGTTGCTCTTAAAGACTCAATACCTCAGAGTATTTCAGAGCCCCTTGGGAAATATATTTGTAATCGTCAGGACACAATTTGAACACATTTGGAGGTAGTGCATGAACTCTGCAACTTCATTGTTGACTTGTTCCTTCAATTTCTAGAATGCAAGAGTAGAATGATTAGGCATCACAGCGACAAACACAATTTAAAAAAAAAATAAAGAAACACAATCCAGAAGCCAATACATACCGGAGGAGGTTCCCTGGGCTTTTTACTGTTCATTATATACAGATATTTCTTCTGGTCTTGAATGGTCAGACTGGAAATGCACGGATAAGGCAATCTAGGTTCTGGGAAATCTACTTTTTCAACTACAGTATTCTTAACCTTTTTGCCTTTTTTCTTTTTGGCCTGTTCGTTGTCATTGGGATTTTCTGTGCTCTTTGACCTATGATCATCGCTGTCACAGTTACTCAAACCCCCATCTTCGTCTCCCTCATTCGTGTTGCGGCTGTTGGTCAACTTCACAGGTTCCTCCGTTGGTTGGCTGCGGTGTACTTCTGCATCTCCACTATCGCATGGGGCTACTGCATCTCCATTAGGGCTTTTTCTTTTTTAAAGGGAGAGTCAAAAGTATGATAAACAATGTAAATCCGTGAGAGTCCTGCATGGCGTCGTGTTATAGTGTCAGTAATGTACCTTTGTGATATCTCCCAGAGTTCTTTAATAGTGGGCGCGAGGGAGTACTTCTCGTATAATTCTCTGGTGAAGAAGGGCATCTCAGGGACTGTAATGTCTTCCCTGACAACACAAGTCATACACAGACAGGCTTATAAAAGGAAGATTGCAGAAAATACACACGGAACTAAGCAACTACAAGAAGCAGCTAACGTGACGTTGGCTTTGCACTGACTATTGGGGGGTAAACTCTGACAGTATCACACTGACTAGTGGTGGTTAGGTCTGACAGTGTTTGAGTTGCGTGTATGCAAGCTAGCTGGCTCGTTAATCTAACTTCTATTCAAATTAACTTACACATCGGCATGATTAAACTCACCACTGCAGGTCCATTGTTGTTACACATTAGACTAGCTTATAATCGAGATGTCGTTACAAACTGACGTCTGCCATACGGTATTGTTGTGGTGCGTCTCTATAAAAGCGCCCCAGAAACCGCACTGGATTAAAGTTCCTGGTTGGCGAAACCCGTCAATCTTACTAAATTTGAGTTTAATTCTTCAAGTCGTTTCAATCATGTTTAAAGATCATTCATAGCCTATGATAATATTATTCAACTATATAATTGTACCATTTTAAAATCTAAAAGTCAATAAATCAATGTTAATATTAAACCTTACGTTGTGCAATTCAACGTAGGCCTATTTGAATAACTGAATGCAGTGAGAAAGAGAAAGAGCACAATGAAAAAGTATGGTGCTATTGGTTTTATTTGGATGTTTCCTAACAAAAGGGTTAGATTAAATTCAAATTTAAGAACTTTAGGTCACGCATGTAGGCCTACGGCCTTATCGAAGTCCTCATGTTTGCTGTGGTGGATTGACATTTATATTATGTAGGCCTATAGTTAATTTAATTCAGGACTGTATCTTGGATGTAAGGGGGAAATGAACAAAGAAGGCTAATGAATTAATGAAGTTCAGATGCTATTTGGTGAATTTTATTTTTTTAAAAGAGAAACAGACAACATAGAAACAGTCAGGAAAATAAAAGCCCATTACAAGCAGTAAATTTTATTATGGGATAACAGCACATAAAGCACATCTAAAATCGATGTGGCCAATGCACTTTTAATAAAGGTAATATTAAAGGTACAGTTTCTAAGTACAATATAACAACATTCATATTAGAATGAAAAGTATTTAAAAGACAACATTAAATTTCTTATTTTTCTTTACAGCTGTATTTACAAAATGAATCAAAATACTTATTTTCCATATTTAAGAATAAGACAAGAAGGAGCAAAACTACATTTGTGAATAGACTACCCGCTAAAGAGAGTTTAAAAGAGCTGGATAAAAAGGTACATGATCATCTTTCCCCCATTTCAACATCAGTAGCAAACATGTGACTTAGAAATTCTGTGAAGACCATACACTAGTAGTTTGATGGACCATAGTTTGTACTGCTTCTGCACGGACACAGACTCCGCCCCCACGCCCCTCCCACCCCGCTGAGCTCCTGCGGAACACAGATCCGGAAAGTAAACGCAGGTGTGCTTGATGCTTCGGTTTTACAAACAAATACAAATACTTGGTATACAATGCATTAGTCAATATTCTGTAGTCAGTGAAAAAAAGGTGATATAAAACAGAAACGGTAGCCTAAATGAAACAGATGTCGACTGCCTGTTAGTTTATTGTCATTTTTTTTCCTTTTAAATTACGTTTTTGTCTATTATTGTTGGTGTTGCTTTGCTCTGCTGTTATAGACCAACGTTAAAATAACCCACGTGGTCTCACTGGTCACGGGTCTCCCGTCTTTATGCTAAGGTTGTTGCATGAAATTTACGCTCTGCCCATATTGTACATGAGAAAAACGTTAACGTTAACCCTGGTTTAAATAATATACATAACACATTAGAATATAACCAGACGACATTTTAAGCATTTGAGAGTGAGAGTTAATCCCGCCCATAAAAAATACATTGTCACTTCAGTACACACTGAAAAAACCACAGAGACAATCAGAACACGTGTGCGTCAGGTTCCCCGCGAGGCACACCGTGTGGTACATTGTGAATTATTGCGAGGGTAATCGAACTGATCAATTGCTACAGAGTGGAGAGGAAAGAAATAGAAAGGTCATATTGATCTTCGCGCGGTTTCCGTTCATGTACTTTTTAAATAACACTTCGATGTGGTGTCACTCATAAAAAACAAAAACAAAACGTCTGTTGGTGGGTCAGTTTCAATGGGGGCTAGAGCAGACTCTGCATCTCGCTTCACCGCATCTAGTGAAGAGCTACGCCCACAATAGAGGTATAAATACTTATAATTATCTTAAAATCCTGATCCTACTTCCCCAGTAAGTGGTTCTCATACAAAAAAGAAAAAAAGAAAAATAACCCACAATACTGCAGTTTCTTTTTTTAAATATAGCAATTTCCCCGAACCAGAAAAGCAACCTTAAATAGCTTGTTAATTAGCAGACTAGCTTTGCTCTAAGTGAGAAGGAAATATGCTCCTTACCCAAAGACTAGCACACTGATACAGGTACCTGCTGGGCAATTTAACCATTATCATAATCATTATTGTTATCATTTATTGAATCCTAATATCAATAACACATTAATAGGCAACAAAATTAACAGACTTATAGGACGGCCTGGCAAGGAATCAATACTCTGGTCACAAAATTAACTTACCCAGCACCACACTTAGGGAAACACAAAATAATCGAGTGGCACGCCCTATTCCCTATCAAACTAATCCTAAAAGAGGGAGGCCAACTAGAAACAAGTTATCGTACATGGTGTCCTCGAAGAAACAGATAAATATTTGCACCGGGTAGGCCGTAGTAGCAGTATTTTTACCTCTTACCTATACAGACAGAAGTTACAAAGCTACCTTTATACATGTGATCAATAATATTAAATAGGATGAGTGGTGAGGAAGAGAGAAAATAAGAAAGCATAGGGTTCATGTTAAGTTCTTGGCTCTCCAACCTGGGAACAGAATGGGTCAAATATACAGATGGGAGACAAAATAATGTATTAGAAATCAACACAAAACCGAACAGAAGATAAACAAAAGTGATAAATAAGAGGTGTATTTACATGCAGATGTTTGAAACCTATATTCACAAAATTCTAAAATAATACACCACATATATTATTGCTCGACATTCGATTATGGCTAAAAGCTGTTTTTCATCCTTTTTTAAACTATACTCTTAATTGTATTTTAATAATAAAACCTTATCAGTTGTGCTTTGGAAATGTATTTTCTTCAATGTAATGGTATACTTTCATTATTCTGGCCGATACACTCTTTCTCCCTCACTTACTTACTTGACAAAACACAGATCTTCAAAAAAAATTGGTCAGAACCACTTCAGAATTGATCGTCCAAAACTCAATTTCAGCAAGAACCACAACTATTGGTCCAATGGTCGGTTTTGCTGAGAGACCAGTCTGCATTTTTTGCCAGTCATCCAAAGACCAATGAATTGTTGAAGGTGTGCCTGTCTCGCGTATAAACATCTTGTAATGGATGGGAAAAGCTCAGCAAAAAAGGAACTGTTTTTTTACAAGAAAAAAAACCAAGACCAACCGACTCTGTGTTGTGTCATTTGACCCTCTGTTCCTGCGTAATTATTAAAGCCTTGTCTGGGGGTTCTTTCATTCTCAAACGAGGAATACAAACACATATACACACAAACACACACACACACACACATATAGTACTATTGCTTTTTTTTCTTTCTTTTTTTTCTTTTTTTTTACAAACAGAGCAGAGACAGAAGGACTGATACAGTTCACTGTATATACATCGATTAAAACACACACTGTCTGGTTATCTGCATATTATTGTAATGTATGCAATACTGGCCAAGTTGCTGACTAACTTCCTCTGTGGGAGAGTCCATGGAGTAAGAGGGCTTTTATTACTAGTATTTGTTTGTGAGTTTGGGACCAGAAGTCCTTTGCAGAGAATGCCACAATTGAGAGGTGTTTGTAAATGATGTCATGAGGACTGCACTACAGCCGTTACACAGCAGAGACCCGTAATTGTAACACAACCTTGTCCTGTATTGAGGGACACAATACTGAGGGATGAAACATGTTCACTGTACGAAAGATGAAATAAAAGACTACCGTCTGGTAAGTATTATACAGTTAATAAAATTATACCAAAATATTGACTTGTTTCATGTCAAAGGAGTTTTTAAGCCTATTAGCAATAATTAATGGCAGTAATCTTCTTAATGTACAGTTAAATAATTTTGTTACAAAGATAAAACTGCCTGACGGCGAATGACATGATATCAGCCAGTCCCCCTGGAGCGCACTCTGTATTTTTAGACTGAACGTTGAAGCGTTTCATGTGGGGGAAAATCAGCCACCGCACACTTCAAACTGTCAAAAGATGACGCAACCAAGAACATAAATATCAACAGAAAAGAGCTGCTTCTCCAGTCCACCTCCCTGAGCATGTAACACCTCGTCTTCTGCTCTCCTACAGGGCCTGCCGGGATTGTCTAGTACTCTTCCACTCAGGGGCGTTTATGTTGAGGTTTACGAGTGACTAGGGTTTGTGCATATCCAAATGGCCTTGGACCAGAACAGAGATTATTACTTAAATACAGCATATCTACTACAACTCAAACACAACGGTTTTAGTATTGCATAAGAATATTTGGTTTTTCTCTTCTTCTTTTTTTAGGTTGACCCTGATGACACCATTTGAAACTTTGAAATTTTCGATTTTTTTCTGTGAGGAGAATATGCCGTGTTTGTGAAATTATGTTTTTTTCATAAGGTAATGCGATTTGTGTTTTTACAAATGTCTTTGCATTGGATTTCAATATATGAGGGCAATGTCAGTGGTTGAAGGCCCCTTAGGAAAGAAAATTGTCACAACTCATAATGCATAATGTCAAATAATAATCTCCAACGGACAAAGACGGTTACATCCCTGAACTCAAACTACCCTGAACTACCCCGAATGAGAACTAGAAAGCACAACAAAATGGCCTCTTGAACAGAAAGCATTAAAGAAACTCTTCCCTGAGGGGTGACAGTACCAGACATTAACGTCTTGTACAAATTGCACGGCAGAAGAATGTGCAAATCAAACCAAAACAAAACATAAATCAACGGAATCTACGCTAATGTCTGTGACTCAAACTGTTAATGTGTCGTGATGAGTTTCTTGAGGAATACAAATTGTTGTTTTTGATCTTCTGGCAGGTTATATTTGTAGAAGCTGCTAACAGTTCTGGAATGTCTCGCTGATCCACTCTACATCGACGAGGGCTGTGAGTGGGAAGCACAAGCAACAACTACGTTTGGCACATCCAGGAATTTTCTTTTTTTGTTTACAAATTGAACTACCACAATGACAAGAAAGACACAAAAAACTGGACAAAACAGAAGCACAACAACAAAGCATTCTGAAAATAGCACTTGTCCTACCATTTTTATACCTCTCCCCAAACCGTACGAACAACAGCTAAGCTAATTATTGCGGGAATATACTTAAGTGCTACCTGACATCTTTTCCTCTCCTTCCATCTGTTTCACAAGTTTAACCAAAAGATGGTACAAAAATAGAAGCTTTACGACCAGACAAGGCTTTGAATATTCACTCTATTTCCTGTATGTTTGTGTGAGTCTGTGTGTGCGTGGGTTGATGCATGTGTGTGTGTGTGTGTTTTTGTTTGTGTGTGTGTATGTGTGTGTGTGTGTGAGAGTGTTTTCTGTTTAGTTGTCACAAGACAGAGGCTGCAGAAAGGAGACAAGGATGATGAGAATTAAGCATAACTAATAAATACTGGATTCTATATGTGCCTTAAGGGAAAAAGAAATAAAGTTTTGTTGATCGGACCGTAACTCGACTGTTGTGTCTTTACTCTCCACTAGATGGAACAGTTGTATCGACGGGAAAATGGACACACCTGTGGTTGTTTGGTGTCTGTTGTGTATTTTTATAACATCCAATGTTCCTGTTGGACCTTTGTTGCAAGATTGCAGATCTTAATCAAACCAAGCTAAATAATTTCTGCAAAGAATCTGCAAAGGGCATTTGATATCCCAAAAATATCTTAAACTATGCAGCAAAGGATGCAGGTGTGCTGTCTTTAAAGCAGACACACTCGTACACGCCCTTCCTAAATCCACTGCTCTTAATAATTCGGCAAAATGAAAAAAAAAAAAGTGGGATTGTTAATGCTTTCTTTGCTGTATTCTTCCGTGCAATGGTGGATTGACAACTTTGTGAATCTAACCTGTCTCCTCCTGCAGAGCTCCGCACCTGACCGGCCAAACAGAAGAGGACACCCGCACAACACCACACACCTAGAGACCCCGTTCGCAACCTGCAGCTCCCAGGTTAACCTCTGTAACTATGCTTCAACTTGTATTTCTTGTGCACATGCAACACATCACTAGGTAAATATACAAGTCTTAAATTAAAGAAAGGTGCAAATAAAAAAGTGCCTTATCAATTCAACAATTAAGAAGATGTTCCTAACTACTAATATCATACATGTTATTTAAAATAGATTCTATAAACATTACTTTTTTCTGTATAGTAAGTACTTATGACCGTATACCCTGTAGTACATTATAAAACAGGTGGAGTGGACCCTTTCCATTCAGAAGGATTAATAGCAAATGGCCTAACATGATTTCACTATGCTACCACGGTGGATGGAGTCATCGACAGCTAAAATCATTAGAATTTTGTCAAGAATTACCACAATTCTATGCTTGATCATTGTTATTTCCTTATACGATTGTCCATAGAGAGTTGCTGTGCTCTCAACGTCGCTGTGTTTTCATCATTAAAATGTGTCCAAAAAGACCAACCAAACAGAATGGGGAACAAGGGCTGAACTTGACCACAACGTCCATATTCGCCAGCCATATATTTTTCATTAAGGACTTTTATGTTCTGGTCTAAGAAAATGTTGGGTTTAGCCACTGTTAATAAATAGATGTGATATTTGACTCTTATTCACTGATTGTTTTGGTATTTCAGGAGTGCATAAGTATTATTTCAGTAAATCCATCCACATTACCAGAAAGAAAAAAAAACGACACAGACAGAAACAGAGGGATCCCGATAGTTAGGCTTGTTAACATGAACTGGAGCAGTCGAGCTCAACCCCTGACCGAAAAGAAAAAAAAATCCTCTGTCCCCATATACTTTTTTTTTTCTGTCAGAGCAATGGGAGAAGGGGGGAGGGGTGGGGGGGGGAGGGGCGCAAGTGTCACACGCACATCTTCCAAACAAAGAACCATATTCAGTGAACGTAAACCTCAATAAGTGAATCGATTTAGCCCTCCCTGCCAAGGTACACGGGTACGTTGGAACAGAGCGCCGCCTGTCTGTTCTGTTTGTGCAGGGCACAGCTAAAGTGTCTCAGATCCCTCCTTCACATTCCCCTTAACGGTGGTCACGCCGGCCCCCGGGGGCCCCTCGGCCGACTACCCGTCCACGGGCAGGGATTGCTCAAAGTCCGACCCGAACAGCTCCTTGTATAAGGGGGGGAAGTGGGCGCGGACAATGTCTGGGTATATTGCTTTGAAAGCCGTTAGCTTCTCTGTATGCCTGCTGCACAGGGCACGCAGCGTCGATACTTTGCATATCAACTGTGGAGAGAGAGAGAGAGAGAGAGAGAGAGAGAGAGAGAGAGAGAGAGAGAGAGAGAGAGAGAGAGAGAGAGAGAGAGAGAGAGAGAGAGAGAGAGAGAGAGAGAGAGAGAGAGAGAGAGAGAGAGAGGGAGAGAGAGAGAAAGAGAGGGGGGGGGGGGGGAGGGAGAGAGAGAGAGAGAGAAGGGAGACAGGCGGTTAAGATTCACGGTGAAGCATGAGGGAAAGGAGGAAGCAGAAAACATTGCTCCCTACAGCGCATTGCTTCTCGCAGAGGCACAAACAGACTGGTAAATATTGAGACAAGCTCCTAGGCATGGGCGCAACCTGACACCTTCCATCTCACAGGATTGTTATGCACTTGATAAACTGCCATTTCCACTGGAAAAGCGGCGGAGGCTTTCTGTACAGACTCTCTTTATTTTTTCGTGTCGTGCGGAAATGTGCACCGGGGGGGAGAGAGAGAAATATAACTCTGACGTGAAAATAAAGCTAGAGGTCACTGTTGTTACAAATAGGGCTGTTTACCGGACAGTCAGCAGTGGAGAAGTACATGGATGATTAAAATGGACGTTGTGAATGAGGTGTACCTTTGTGAGAATGCCATCTTCTCTGTGGTTCTTCTGGAGGACGTGCTGGAGAGCCAGTTGGATCTTCTGCTGGAGCTTCTCGACCTTCACCTTCTCCTGGAGCCAGGACCGGTCTGAGGGGAAAGCACCACTTAGCTTAGCATCAGGCTAACTAGAGCTTAGGACCTCATCTAGATGAGCTAGTTCTTCTCATGCCCACAACCTGCTCATGGGGAAAGGCGTCAACAATGTCACACGTGTGTGATAGTGGTTTTTTTTTCCTTCTTTTCGATATAATGCATGAATAAATAAAAACAAAAATAGACGCTCTCACCCAGAACCTCACCCCAACCGAATGAATATATATATATATATGCCTATGTTTTATTTATTTAATTTTTTTCTGTTTGCACTATGAGTGACACCTACCGGCAGACATCAAGACGAACGCGGAGAACAGGGCGATCTCATCCTCAGACAGGTGCATAGAACACAAGTTCTTCCCAAACTCGAAGACGGAGCTGATCAAGTCGTCACAGCCTGCCACAGGAGCCACAGCAAGGACACGGCATAGACAGAGGGAGAGGGAGAGAGAGAGAGAGAGGGAGAGAGAGAGAGAGGGAGGGAGAGAGAGGGAGAGGAAGGGAGAGACATAGATATAAGGAGAGGGAGATAGACAGAGGGAGAGGGAGAGAGAGGGAGGGAGAGAGAGGGAGAGGAAGGGAGAGACATAGATATAAGGAGAGGGAGATAGACAGAGGGAGAGGGAGAGAGAGGGAGGGAGAGAGGGAGAGACATAGATATAAGGAGAGGGAGATAGACAGAGGGAGAGGGAAAGAGACATAGATAGAAGGAGAGAGAGGGAGTGAGAGGGAGATAGACAGAGGGAGAGGGTGTGTGTGTGTGTGTGTGTGTGAGAGAGAGAGAGAGAGAGAGAGAGAGAGAGAGAGAGAGAGAGAGAGAGAGAGAGAGAGAGAGAGAGAGAGAGGAGAGAGAGAGAGAGAGAGAGAGAGAGAGAGAGAGAGAGAGAGAGAGAGAGAGAGAGAGAGAGAGAGAGAGAGAGAGAGAGAGAGACATCGGAAGAGGAGAGGGGGAGAGAGGGAGAGGGACACAGACAGAGGGAGCGGGAGGGAAAGGGAGAAAGAGGGAGAGGAAGGATGAGAGCAAAAAAAGAAAAAGATGAGCGGTTTTCAGGACGAGGAAGAAGACCAAAGAACAACGTGCACTCCACTGATCTTTATTGGGAAAGATTGAAGAGGTGGGGAGAGGTGAGAGCCAAGGAAAATAACAGAAAGAGGCAGCCGGAGAGGTGGCATGCCTCCTGACAGCGCGCGGCGGCGCGGAGATGCTTCTACTGAGCCTCAGCCGATGAGTCCCGCTGGCAGCCGGGTGGTTTCATGCGAGGCGTAGTAAGATCACTAGATATTCTTTTAGTTATATCAATTATTGGGGATTGGGCGAGACAGCCCGTTGCAACGGCAGCTCTGGGAGAACCACCTCCCCCTCCCGCCACTGCCGGGCGCCTCATGCAAAGACGAGGCCCGGGAGACACACACACACACACACACACACGCACATGCACACACACGCACACACACACGCACACACACACACGCACGTACGTGCATCTCACTTGTTTACACACACACACACACACACACACACACACACACACACACACACACACACACACACACACACACACACACACACACACACACAGGAGACATTTATGCTCACTCAAGCATGCGTATAAAAACATGTGTGCCTGAGTAAGCACACGCCAGAAGGGCTGCAAATAAGCACAAATACACACAAAAACGCACACACAAACACACGCCTATACAACGGCGCGAGCGCACGCACACATGCCTACGCATCTGCATGCAAAACCCAAATGCCTACACATCTGCATGAGCACACACAGACACGCCTACACATCTTGCACACACACACACACACACACGTCTACACGTATGCATGTTTCACACAGACACACACACACACACACACACACAACATGCCTAACCATCTGCACCCATGCGCAGTTGCGCACGGACACAAACACTCACATAAACCCACATATCTGCAAGCATACACATAGACACACGCACAGACACACGCCTACACATCTGCATGAGAGCCCACACACACACACCTACTCATCTGCACACGTGTGGTCAGACACAAACAAACATTCCACACGTCTGCACAGACAGACACACACACGCATGCCTACACTTCTTCACGCGTGGACACAGACAGACAGACACACACACACACACACACACACACACACACACACACATCACACATACACACACACACTCACACACGACCCACACCAAGGGCTCCATAAAAAAAGCCATAGAAACTGAAAACATGACACTTCTACAATACAGAGCAACATGTTTTCATAAGGACACAACGTGGCACTTCTCCACATTTCTCACCCAGAGCATTTAGATAAAGCAACACAATTGATAGCAGAGAGTCTTTGTAATGTCATGGCATTCAAACACAAATGCAATTTGCTTACACCAGAGATATTCCATGCCAGACTCTCAGCATTGGTTTTGATAGAACTCTCCCAAAAGGCACTGGAGTCTGCCTTATTTATTCCCAAGTAGCAGGAGCTGTATGTAGCACAGCCCTGGTAACAACCCTGTTTTGCCATAAATAACCACAAAGCCAGGTGTGTTAGGGATGAGTGCTCAGTTTGGCTCCCAGGCCATTAGCAATGTGGCGGAACAGCAAGGCACAACTCCACTAGGTAGCACGCGCATGGGAACACACACACACACACACACAAATGCACCCACAAACATAAAAACACACACAGTTTACACTAGTCAGTTAACACAAACACTCACTCACACATGCAAGCATACAGGGTTTATTACACGCACACACACACACACACACACACACACACACACACACACACACACACACACACACACACACACACACACACACACACACACACACACACACACACACACACACACACACACACCGATAATAAAGCAGTGGAAATGAGCTCACCTAATGACTTGAACAAATCAGGTCCGGCGTACTTCCCATCAAAGTAGACGGTGTTGTTTTGTGAGTCGAAGGCACGGCACATCCTGACAAACACAACTTCCAGAGAGCCTGTGAAGGTGAGACAGGGGTACCGTCATCAACACTGCCTTTCCACCCATCCATCCATCGGATGTGTATCTGTGTGTCTATCCACCTATCTTATCTATCTATGTATGTATATATCTGTCCCTCTATCTATCCATCCACCCAGCCATCCGTCTCGCTATCTACATATCTGGAAAGGAGAAGTCATAAAGTAAGCAACACCAAGAAAAGTGAAGCCCTGTCACAGATAAAAATGATATTGTTCTACGACTTGTAGATGGTAGAAAAACACCAGCAGTGAGAGGAGTCACTCGCTGTTATTTATGGAAGGTGTATTTAGATAGGCAGGTGGAAGATGCATTCCCCTCCCTGTGCTTGTGTGTCGCTCTGTGGAAGTGAAGACGGAGAGAGAGAGGGAGAGGGGGAGAGAGGGAGAGGGAGATGCAACACAGGTCGCATCCCTCTTCTCAGGGCCATGTTTTTAAATGTCACTTCTGTTGACAGAGCCCTACCTCTCTTTCATTATTCATCGTGTCGGGAATCACACAGTGACTATGTGTGTGTGTTTCTGTATGTGTGTGTGCGTGTGTGTGTGTGTGTGTGTGTGTGTGTGTGTGTGTGTGTGTGTGTGTGTGTGTGTGTGTGTGTGTGTGTGTGTGTGTGTGTGTGTGTGTGTGTGTGTGTGTGTGTGTGTGTGTGTGTAGTAACCCACCCGTATCCCTGTATTTAACCCTAAATAAGGTATCCCATGGCGTGTGTGTGTGCTTAAACCTCCCCTATCCATCCAGCACACCTTCTTTGCGACTGTGTAGACACGGCGACCGCACATGCATGCATGCATGTGTGTGTCTCCATGCGTGTCTGCTTGAGTGACTGCACCCTGCATTGATCAGTGTCGGCAGATATCATCCAGGGGGGACGGGGACGGAGAGATACACAGAGAGAGAGAGAGAGAGAGAGAGAGAGAGAGAGAGAGAGAGAGAGAGAGAGAGAGAGAGAGAGAGAGAGAGAGAGAGAGAGAGAGAGAGAGAGAGAGAGAGAGAGAGAGAGAGAGAGAGAGAGAGAGAGAGAGAGAGAGAGAGAGAGAGAGAGAGACAGAGCGACAAACAAAGCGATAGACAGACACAGAGACACAGACAGACAGACAGACAGACAGACAGACAGACAGACAGACAGACAGACAGACAGACAGACAGACAGACAGACAGACAGACAGACAGACAGACAGACAGACAGACAGACACAGAGAGAGAGACAGACAGACAGACACAGAGAGAGAGACAGAGAGAGAGAGAAAGAGAGTGGGGGATGGCAGCCGTCATGGCGGCTTGGTAACTCCAGGCCAGCCACACACTGCATAATACGTAACCGTGTGTTCCTACTCCTGCTCTGTGTTTGTAATGAACAGAGGGGAGAGCAGGGGGAGGGACAGACCGGGTGGGGTCTTCTTCCCAGTGACACACTGTCTCCGTGCGCGTTTGCGAGGGGGGGCTTTTGTGTAGTCAGGTCAGCTACGCCCTTGTGACAACGCCAGGGGGGGGGGCGGGGGTGTGCGGGGGTGCGCGGGCGGGGGGTGTGGGCGCGTGTCGGTGGAGGCGGTGGCTGGTGAGTTTGACGGCTGCAGGCGGCGGTGACAGGCTGTCATACCTGCTTTCAGCAGCACTATCTGATCGTTCTGACACAGCTCCATGAAGCCGTCGATGCGCTTGGCGAACTCCACCACGTACTGAATGGCCTCCGTTATTTTGATGGCGCACAGCTGCCACATGACTTCCCTGGGCTGAGCGGGAGAGGGGAAAGCACAAGGACAGGTTACACACTGTACAGAGAGTACGGGAGGACAAAATAAATAAAACTAGATTACTTTCTGTGACTGAGTTGAATATTGCATTTCGCATTGTGTCGTTGTTGAAGCCAGTAAGACAGGGGTGAGTGTGGCGGTGGTACACAGTGGAGCTAGCATGGTGGAGCTAGCACGGCGGAGGTAAGATGTTGGCACTAGCATGGTGAACGCCACCTTGTTGATGATGAAATGATGGCGCTAGGAAGGTAGGGTTGATGTAGTGGAGCTAGCTTGGTTGGCCTAGCAGGGAAACTAGCTTGGTGGAGTTCACATGTTGGGGCTTCAAAGACAGGGATAACGTTGTGGAGCTAGCATGGTTGAGCTAACATTTTGGAACTAGAGTGGTGTGGCTAGCACGGCGGAGCTAAGATGTTTGGCACTAGCATGGGGATCGTGGCTTGCATTGTTATGCCACCTTGTTGATGATGAAATGATGACACTAGGAAGGTAGGGTTGATGTAGTGGAGCTAGCTTGGTTGGCCTAGCAGGGAAACTAGCTTGGTGGAGTTCACATGTTCGGGCTTCAAAGACAGGGATAACGTTGTGGAGCTAGCATGGTTGAGCTAACATTTTGGAACTAGAGTGGTGTGGCTAGCACGGCGGAGCTAAGATGTTTGGCACTAGCATGGGGATCGTGGATTGCGTTGTTACACCACCTTGTTCTGGTAGTTCTCGATCTCTTCCTGAAGGAACGCCTGCCAGGTCATCTGCTGCAGCTCCTCTCTCAGGTACTGACACGTCTCCATGTGCGACTTGGAGATGTTTTGGGCCAAGTGCTCTGAAAAGAACCACAAGGAACCAGGGGAAGCACATCCAGACAATCAGCCATTGAACAGAAAATAGCACACACGGCTCACAATGTGAGACCTCACTGATGAATTTTGCCACAGGAAAAGAAGATTTATTTACTGAGGGCTTAAGGAAGAGGGGAGGCGGATGTGCGTGGGTTTATTTTTTTTTTGAGTGCAAAAAAGAAAAAAAATGCCTGTTGACATTTTCTTTTTTCTGCCTACAGGAAGCTCATAGCTTGGGGTTGAAGCAAAGCCAATCTAGTTATGACAGAACTGCAAGGAGTGGGGTGTGGGTGGGGGGGAGGGCGTTACTCATCGAAACAAAGGTCACATTTTCACTAAGAGAGAAATATTGAGTATAAGAAATTAAATGGTTTTGAAAACACATCTGTTAAAAGGACTTTTCCCGGCACAGGGGAGCCTAAAAAAATGATTTCCCCAGACGCCTGCCCTGCTGGATCCTGATTGGCCCTAATTAATGGAAACTAATTACAAAAAAAGAGGCTCTTTTAATGAGTGTTGAAGATGAGTTTCCAACCTCCTGCTATTTTAAGCAACCTTTGCGTCGTTTGCCCCACGGTCGAGTCCCCCCACACCCCCCCCCCCCCCCCCCCCCCCCACGTTTCCTCTTCCTCCTCTGCGTGCTCTCCCTTTGATTTCCTCCAGTCGGGGCTCTCTCCTCACCTAGCTCCGCCATGGACACGGTGGGGGAGGTGTCTCCGCTGGTAAAGGAGCAGTAGGGGAAGAACCCCGACCCCGGGGCGAAGTCGCAGATGGGCTCGGGCTTGATGCCGTTGATGTCCAGTCCGGACTGGTCGGGTGACGGCTGGATGTCCAGGTAGAAGCTGCTGACCGCCGAGTCCTGCTTGCTGCCGTCGGGGGTGTGGCCGTCCATGTAGCCGCTGAGGTCGTCGTGGAGCTCCGTCAGGCCGTTGGCCGAGAGGCCGTAGGTGGGCGTGAGCGGCTCGGCCTCGCCCGGCTGCTGCTGGTGGTCCCGCTGCTGCTGCTGCTGTAGCCGGTGCTTCTGGACCTCGGCGTACAGGCTGTCCCGCTGCTTCTTGGACATGCGGCCGAACTTCACCGCTACAGCGCGGGGGGGGGCAGAGACACAGGTTTTTAACTATGAGATTTATTGTGATCGTTTATAGGAACAAGGCAATGAGCAATTGAGCAGTCTTAAATTAAAACGTTTGCATAAAAAGGGACTACATTTGGACAATGTGGAATGTGCCATTTGACTGGGTTGAAGGTATTTGGTAGCCGGACTAGTTCGCACAAATATATCCGCCTGGAACCGCTCAGTCCCTTTTCGATTTACAAGGGGGCCGCAGACTGAAATGCCCCCGGACGCAATTGGATAGACCTACAACCAATCAGAGCAATGAACCGCGTGACACATCAGCAGCAGCCGAAATGTCCCAACGGCACTCAGACTGGCCACTCCTCTGGACAGTCCTCGTATTAAACCCGCCCCCTGTTTGATAAACGGCTGTGATTGGCCGACCCAGGCCAGGTCTGCTGGAATTCTGTCCGAACGAGAGGGGGGGAGGGGGGGGGACCAGACACATTTGCCAAAGGATATAAAACATGAGCTCTCAGATTCGCCTGGACACAAGCTAGGCATTTGCTGTTTTTACTGCATTATGGGATCAATACAAACTGTTTACCATTAAGACTCGTCAATCTTATCAACATTAAGTTAACTATTGGATGTGCGCTGTTATGTCACCTTACCTCCAGGAATAAAGATTCAGATTTGACGAGGCAATGGTGTGTGTGCTTAATGGTGTGTGTGTGTGTGTGCCTTCCTCCATGATAAAGTTGAGTTGAGGATGGTGTGTGTTGTGTGTGAGTGTGTGTGTGTGTGTGCGTGCGTGCGTGCGTGCGTGCGTGTGTGTGTGTGTTCTCTCAGCTTAACAGCCTCTCAAACAGAAGGCTATGTTACTGCTGGCTGCTGTATGCTTTGGACTATGTTATTGCTGGCTGCTTTATACTATGTTACTGCTGTCTGCTTTATACTATGTTACTGCTGTCTGCTTTATACTATGTTACTGCTGGCTGCTTTAGACTATGTTACTGCTGGCTGCTTTAGACTATGTTACTGCTGGCTGCTTTAGACTATGTTACTGCTGGCTGCTCTAAGACTATGGCACTGCTGGCTGCTTTAGACTATGGTACTGCTGGCTGCTGTCTGCTTTCCAGACTAAACAGCAAAAGCGAGCACCGCAGGACGGCACTCTGCAGGCCTGGCCATGTGTCAGCTGGTCACTGTGTGTGTGTGTGTGTGTGTGTGTGTGTGTGTGTGTGTGTGTGTGTTGTGTGTGTGTGTGTGTGTGTGTGGTGTGTGTTGTGGTGTGTGGTGTGTGTGTGTGTGTGTGTGTGTTGTGTGTGTGTGTGTGTGTGTGTGGTGTGTGTGTTGTGTGTGTGTACGAGCAGATTAAGTGGAGCAAGGCAGGCGACAGATAGTGTGGGCAGATGGGCTCTGGTGTGTTGGGTAAAGGCGAGTCACCTTGCCCTGTCCTGATTGTGTGTGCATGTGTTTGTGTGCACGTTCCGCACACATGCGGGTGTGCATCTGTGTGTGCGTCTGTGTGTTTCCGTCTGTGTCCCCCATATGTACATGAAAGCATTGTGAAGTGCTAATGTGTGCCAGTGTTCATCCACACGCCTCAATGTGCATGCGAGCGTGTGCAGTTGAACGAGAGCCCGCCTTCATGATGTGCCATGATGAGCCAGAGGCTGTGTGCTCCACTCCTCTGCTCGTCTGTCTGTGCACCTCTCCTCTGTATCAGCTCGAGCCTCGCTAAACAGCTCAAACGATGCTGATGATACCCTGGACCAGCCAGAGGTCTCCTTAGCTCTGATAAGCTCTCTGTTTAGCAAGCCGTCCCAGCAGGACGCTTCCAGGTAACCAGTACCCACCTGCGCGCCCCCTTTTACTGCACCTCAGACGCAGCGATTACCCAGAACTCCTCTCGTCTCAACCCCCTCGTCTTTCATCAAGCCTTGTTTCTGTCAGCAGCCAATTAGAGCCTGACTACTGGGAGCGGGAGATATTGTACTCACATCCATCACGGTGTGTTGTGGGATCCCTGGCGGTTCATCTCCTTCCTTAAAGGATTTTTAATGTGGTTTGTATTTACTGCTCTTATTTGGCGGTGGCTCCGTGATGCCTGTCTACAGTTGGGTCAAGATTTATGGGTGCCAAAGGCCCCTCCCTCCACGGAGAAACCTCTCTGTGATGATACATCGCACAACTCTAAATGGCAATAGGTATTTTCTCACGCATCTTGTGGTCGTGTATTCAAACTATTAAGACTTGTTTTTTAATGTTTACTCGTGTATTCAAACCACAGAAACCCCCCCCCAACCCCCCTACCCTTGTTTTTAAATTCCCCTCCTCAACGTCAGTTGCACCACACTCATCCAGCTCTGGATGTTTCCGTCAGTAAAAAGGCCCAAAAAGCCAAGCCGGGGCCTACCATCTCGTGACATGCCCACCGCCAGACACTTCTGCAGCCGGCAGTGCTGGCAGCGGTTGCGGCTGGTCCGGTCGATCAGGCAGTTCTTCTGACGCGGGCAGGAGTACGCCGCGTTGCTCTGCTGACTCCTCCTGAAGAAGCCCTGTGAGTGGAGGGGGAGGAGGCAGCGTTAGGATGTGGAGGGTTGGGGCTCACTCCGGGGGGGGGGGCCAGATTTCATCAGCAGGTGACGGATTCGGGAGTGATTGTACGTAGACCCAGAGGGGGAGGAGGGGGTAGTGATGATCATGTAAAATCCTAGAGACACTAATACCGTCGCTGACGCCCTCATAATAGCATCCTGTCATGTCAGGCTGTCGGCCATTCAGCGGGCGCCGTGTTCTTTGCTAGTAGTAGCGACAGCGGCGGCGGCGGCGGCGGCGGCGGCGTTCTGACTTACAAGGAAGCCGATGTTTACTAGCGCCCTGCGCGGCCCTAACGAGTGGTGTATCTGGGCAGACATGATACCGGAGGGCGGTGTTTCATTCCACGGGTTATTGCGAGTGTTCATTAGCACAATGCTTGTTGCATCGCTGAAGGATTGCATACTCCTGCACAGACACACACACACACACACACACACACACACACACACACACACACCAAACACAACACACATCCACCGATTCGATTCCTCAGTCTCTTTGACTTAATGAATTGATTCCAGCATGTCATTAACATGCACCACTCTACTGCTCCGCACACATATGTCTTAATTAGCTGCTCATTGGCTGTTTAATTACAAGAAAACAGCTGACAGCTGCCAAGTTGCTTTCTAATGGAAGCCATTATGGAAGCGGGCTATAACTGCCGGTGACAGGCAGCGCTCTTTAATAATGCTATGATTTATAGTCCCAACTCTTGTGCTCGCACATATCATTAGCAGCCGCTCTGCCTGTACTAATTAGCGATCAATAAAGATACATTTCAGCAGTTTATTCTTTTGTGTTTTGTTTCTCCTCACTCCCGGGTGAGGGAGTGGAGCTCGCTCGCACCTTCCCTCCCTCCCTCTCTCTCTCTCTCTCTCTCTCTCTCTCTCACTCACACTCTCTCTCTCTCTCACACACACACACACAAACACACCCACACACACACACACACCACACGTGCGCAGGCAGCAGAGGTGCAGGCAGGCGGAGGAATGCTAATGATGAGTGCGGTGACAAGCACAGAGACAAGAATACACTCTAAGCACAAAATTGCGCTCACTGTGAATGGCTGGTGCATTTGAAAACAGAACAAAAAGAGGCTTCAATGGAAGCGACACCGTGTAGCAAAACAGCCAACAATCTGCTGCGATTCAAAGAACTCTCCCTCTGAAGGTTTTATTTCAAGAAGAGCAGGCTCACGCAAAAACAAACGAGGAGGAAAACAAAAAGTGGAAAAAGACAGAGGCGGGCACAGGAACAACTTTGTGTTATTAGTCGTATGTTTTTCCTCTTATGTCCTCCGTGATGCTTGACCAGTGACGGCACACTGCATGTTCTGCGTGTGAACACCCACTTCCTTCCCACCTTCCCACCAAAAAAAAAAGTTGTGGAACACTTGGGAAAGCTTTAACGCAATTCCCTTAGTTCCTCAAAGTGCCACGCTAGCCTTTATACCTTGCCGCCCACTGACACACACACACACACAGACGCACACACACACACACACACACACACACACACACACACACACACACACCACAGACCACACACACACACACACACACACACACACACACACACACACAGATTGCATAGACATACAATCCCACACACACAAGAGCACACACACACCACTGACACACACGACACACACACACAACACACACACACACACACACACACACACACACACACACACACACACACACACACACACACACACACACACACACACACACACACACACACACACACACACACGCACACACACACACAGAACACCAACTCAAATCCTTACACACGTTCCGATGGAACCATTACAAACACACACATACACAATCACAAGAAACTGATACACACACATACTAACAAGGAACGCTAGACACACACACATTGACAAGGAACACACACAGGTATACACACACCACACACAGGAAATGCCAACGCACATCCTTACACAACTTCACAACAAACGCTTACACACACACACTAACAAGGAACAGAACACCAACACACACCCTCAAACTTGATCACAAGGAGCACACACCACACGCAGACACACACAGACACACAGAGAGAACAGTAGCTCGGGGGTTCTCACCTTACAGCCCTCACATGTTATCACGCCGTAGTGGATGCCTGATGATTTGTCTCCACAGATCTTGCAGGGAATTATTTCGATTTGAGCTGGAAGGAAGGAAGGAAGAATAAGAACAACATTAGCATATGATTCAGTCGTAAGGCAACGCACAGCACTCCAGCCATCGGGGATTGTGTTGCTCTGTGGAAGAGCGGAAAAGCGGCGCTCACGGAAAATCAGTGTGTTTGGGAACCTCACTTATTAATGGAGTTGGAAGTGTGATGAGGAGGCCATTTTTACTCCTCACCGCCAGCACATAATACGGTGTCAACTTGCATCCAGGGCACAACAGAGAACAGGTCCCACACTACCCATAAATCTTTATACAACCCACAACACACAATGCAAAAAAAATAGAGGCAACAAATGACGCAAAGACAGGCGACATGAGAGAACTTCCCTGTTGTAAAAGCACTTTTTGTTCTGCTTTCTCCTAAACTTCAAAACCTTTAAAAAGCGGATGGTTTGTTTGTGTTTGTGTGTGTGTGTGTGTGTGTGTGTGTGTGTGTGTGTGTGTGTGTGTGTGTGTGCAACGCGTGTGTGTGTGTGCGTGCGTGTGTGTGCGTGCGTGTGTGAGACATGTGTGTGTATGTACGTGTGTGTGTGTGTAGCAGCTGACAGGTCTGTGATGTGCCAGCCACGGAGGACAACAAACAGAGTTGGGACAGCCTCATCAATCCTCCACCCTCCCCTGCAGGACCAGACCAACGGGAGACCCAACAGAACAGCGCCGAACAGAACACACAGGCTTCAGACACACACACACATACACGCACAACAACCCCCCCCCACACACACACACACACACACACCACACAGACACCCACATCCAGACCCACACACTCCTCACAACTCTGTCCCCTAACACTATCCAGCTCCATCACTGCAGCCACTGATGCAACATTTAGCTCAACCTCCCTCTCTCCCTCCCTCCCTGCTCCATCCTCCTTTCTCCCCCACCCCCACCATCCTCCTCCGTCCCCTCCTCTCTTCTTCTTCACCATTCTCCTTCCCTCCCATCCCTCCCTCTTCATCCTCCTCTGTCCTCCCTCTTCATCCTCCTCGCTCTCTCCTCCCCCCCCTCTTCATCCTCCTCTCTCTCTCCTCCCTCTTCTTCATCCTCCTCTCTCCTCCCTCTTCATCCTCCTCTCTCTCTCCTCCCTCTCCATCCTCCACTCTCCTCCCTCTCCATCCTCCTCCCTCTTCATCCTCCTCTCTCTCTCCTCCCTCTTCATCCTCCTCTCTCTCTCCTCCCTCTCCATCCTCCACTCTCCTCCCTCTTCATCCTCCTCTCTGTCTCTCCTCCCTCTCCATCCTCCACTCTCCTCCCTCTTCATCCTCCTCTCTCTCTCTCTCCTCCGCCTCCGTTCTCTTCCTCCTCCATCCCTGCTGCCATCCTCCAGAAGCCTGGGCCTTCCTAGCCAAACATCTTGGCTCCTCCATCATCCTGCCGTGTGCATGGTGGAGCCAGGAGGGCCGGCCCCAGACCTAGGCGGTGTGTATCTTCTCGTAAAGAAAGGTCAAGGACAGCCCCTCCGTACGGACCCCCTGGTGCCATCCTGATGAGGCCGCTGGTCACAACGGGAACCTAAGGACGGAAGGTCCCGTTTCTCCGCGAAGACGAACTGTAATAATAGTGACCCCCTTTGTGGTAGAAAGATACATTGTTTAATTTCATGGTTTTAAAATCACTACATTTTATTATTAATCTGATTTAAAGAGACAACTGATTTGAATGATATATATTTTCGTGGAAGGTGATTAAAAGTGATCCCATGGCATGGGCTTTTTTACAATTCTACCAGCCGTCGGGCCGTCCCGCGCAGGCCGGGCAACGTTGCGAGGAGGAGCGTCAACTCCAATGAGGGAGGCCCGACTCTGCGTGGCCCTAATGAGACACAATAATAATGATCGTGGTACATTTCACTATGTCAGAGCGTTACATCAGCCTCTCCCCTCCGGTCAGCCCTCAGAGTCGACTCGAGGAGGAGGCCATGTTTTATCCGAGCCTAGCGGGCGCCGCGCATCCACCGCTACACCTTAACAACCGAGCCCGGCTTTTAAAACCAATTTGATCACATCAAACGTGCCTTTTTTGCTCCCGGGGCTCAGCCCATTTGAATCAACCCTGGGGAGGGATTGGGACGGGGGTGGGGGGACGGGGGGGTGGGGGGACGGGGGGGTTGTGTTGTGTCATGTGGATAATATTGAGTCCCTGTGGCGCACCCAGGGGGAGGTCCTTAAAACACACAGCCTCTAATCCTCGGCTAACCCGGAACGCCTGTGTGAGCTCACTGCTTCAAAAGAGAGCCGGCTCCCTCCCTTTTATTAGTTAAAGATATCATTTGTCGTCCGTTGACACGTCCTAAACCCCTTTAACCCTTCGTTTAGACAGACCCCCCCCCCCCCCACACACACACACACACACACTTGTCCACTGCTCTCCTATGGGGACCCCACGACCGGCCTTGTTTACACTGAATTATCTGGCATTTTTATCATAACTTGATCCTTTATGGTATCGTCGTTTCGGGCTAGGTAGAACTCGGCGAGTAGTAAATGTTCAACTTCAATGCGTGATTTATTCAGGGACACAAAGTCAACGGGCTTGGGTTCTGGAGGTGGCGTCTCGAAGCATCTCTCGAACACAGGTAAATATTCAGTTTATATTGGAAACGGGATAGTGGTAAATAAGCCACGCCCCCAGGGTTTAATTGACCCAGGGCAACCTTCAGTCTGTCTTGGCTTGGGCGAAAAATGGCAAAGGGACCAGTGTTGAACTTATTTACAAACTCATAAAACATTATATTGTGCTGTCCACTATGTGGAGGAGAAGCCATTCATAATTGGTGTTGGTGTTAGCTTGAAACATACTTG
The DNA here is from genome assembly GCA_900291075.1 of Melanogrammus aeglefinus. Lineage (NCBI taxonomy): Eukaryota > Metazoa > Chordata > Actinopteri > Gadiformes > Gadidae > Melanogrammus > Melanogrammus aeglefinus. The sequence continues at coordinate 145,708 of OLKM01000616.1, read as the reverse complement.
AATCAAAATGAAGCGTAGACTGAAATATTTGACATCAATTTCGGTCAAACGAGCGACGGTGGCACAGGGATCCTCTAGCATCCTTCTAGGATCCTCTCGTACGGCAGGAGGTGAAGTAAGTCCACCCCGCCGCAGAGTGGGCTTGTTAGTTTGTTATTATGGAGGCGGGAGGCAGGTGCTTATATTCTAATCAAGAGGGGGTTAATTCATAAATAACCATTCGCCCTCATGGCTTGTTATTCTGCTCAGGCTCATCTCCGTGCGGGCTCCCGCCTCGCGGACAGCGCGCTCCCGGAGTTTGTTTTTGTGTTCCCTCTGCATGAACATTAGCATTTCAGGGTGCTTTCCATTCCTTCAGCGTTTTCAGCCTGATTACTTACATAATTTGTTCCGACATGCTCTTGCGGCAGGCGAAGCATGCCGTAATTATGACTCGCTGTGGTCGAGGCCGAGCGGGCCCGCCTGCAGAGACGGGCCCCGGCCATCGGGTGGCAGTGCAGGGCCGTGACTGTGGATCCCCCCCTCCGCAAGCAAGTCAAGCATCCACCCAACCCTTCCAACCCACCCCTCTTCAGCCCACCCCTCTTCAGCCCACAAGGTTCCTGGCTCTGCGCTCGAGCCTCTGACAGCTCCAGGCTTAGGCTACCGCTAACGCCCCCCCCCCCCCCCCCCCACCCCCGTTCAACCCACAGCGTAGCTGCAAGATGCCTTCATCTCCCCCGGAAGACGTATGGCTGGCTGGGCACTTGCTCAGGCCTGACGGGGGCTGTGCCACATCAGGTGAAGGAAGTGGGAGCAGAGACGAGGGCTTGCCAGGCCAGACAGCGCGCCCTACTACGTACACACAAAGCGTGCCTCACAAAGCACTATCTGGAAGGAAGGTGGGACTTGAGCTCTCTCTCTCCCCCTCTCTCCCTCTCCCTCTCTCTCTCTCTCTCTCTCTCTCTCTCTCTCTCTCTCTCTCTCTCTCTCTCTCTCTCTCTCTCTCTCTCCTCTCTCTCTCTCTCCCTCTCTCTCTCTCTCCCTCTCTCTCTCTCTCTCTCTCTCTCTCTCTCTCTCCCCCTCTCTCTCTCTCTCTCTCTCTCTCAAGAAGCACTCATCGGTTTAAAGAGCTCGTCTTCAGACTGGCTGCAGCAAGCTTTTGTTGTGATGCGAAGAAAGAAAATAGAAAAAAATAATCGATTCCTTGTTTCTACAATGGGAATATGCGGCTCTTTTCAAGAGGCTGGAGAGAATGCATATGACTAATTAATAACATGGAGATCAGACTCACCATTGAGTCACCCGTTCCATTGCTCCTGGCCTGTGGTCTGTTAAACGCTACGACGGGGCCTCTGGAAAGACTCCAGCCCCCCCCGGAGTTGCACTTCAGACAACAGGAATCATTTATTGATTCGGGACCACGCGAGGGGGGCCTCTCAGACAAGACAAAAAAACTATTTGCCTATAAGCACTCCCGATCCGAGAGTCGATAACTATTGACACGGGCTGCAATCTTAACCGCCTCTCGCTGGAAAACGGGCAGCTGGCTGCCATGAGCTTGACTCGCCTGCAGCGTCCTGTCACTGATCCCGTTCAGCCTGCCTGCCTGCCTGCCTGCCTGCCTGCCTGCCTGCCTGCCTGCCTGCCTGCCTGCCTGCCTGCCTGCCAGCCTGCCTGCCTGCCTGCCTGCCTGCCTGCCTGCCTGCCTGCCTGCCTGCCTGCCAGCCTGCCAGCCAGCCAGCCAGCCAGCCAGCCAGCCAGCCAGCCAGCCAAGCCAGCCAAGCCCTGCGATGTTTAGGACATCAAAGCGCGCCTCACTGAGACGGGGTGGCCGTGCTGAAACCCACCCTGCTCCTCACAGCAGCGCCGCGTGAGATGCCCGCCGCCGCGTCAGGCAGGGGGCCGCTTCAAAGAGCCCTCCGCTGAGGGCGCAGAGATAATGTGCGGCCGGTGTCATGCGGACACCCCGGCCAACGCCAACTTTAGCGGCGGACGGGCGCCGGCGGACGGGCGCCGGCGATGCCACCGATGACCTTTGGCCTTGGTGGACGATGCACAACACAGGGGGTGGGAGACGATAGAGAGGATGGGGGGGCCGGGGTGATGGGGAGGTTGTTTGTCCCGGTGTTGGGGACAAACAGAGTCCTGCTGCGGCGGCTGAATTGTTCAAGGACAGTGAGTCACGCGGCCCCTGCTCTGAGGGGATGAGCGCGCTGGTGTTCAGAGCCGTGCACAATGGAGGCGCTGAGGACCCCCCGGTGACTCTTACTGTGCCCCCCCCCACACACACAGCCCGGACCAAGCCGTTTCTCGCCGTAGCTAGCTGTGCTACATCAGGCTATCGCATGGCCTGCCACTGTTGTTAGCCATGTGAATGCTAACGGCTAACGGCTAACATGAACTCTTATTAGGCGCTCTGAAAGAGTTGAGAGGCTTAATAAATGCAGCGATTGGTTGTTTATTAATTATCGCACTCTAACTAGAGCTGAAATATTTTTAAATTTATTTATAATTTATTTTATCACCCTCTTTTCTTTATCTTTAATTTGGAATTCCATCACAATGCGAAAATAAGGTTGTGCATAATAAATCCACATGCATATCATGAAATCCCAAATAAAACATCCAAAAAGACCAAAATAAACACAGGAAATAATAAATAATAATAAATAAACACCCCCCCTCCCCCCACCCAAGGCCCCGGCGGCTCCCAGTGCACTCAGCGACCACGGACACAGCGCTGAAGGATTAGGATTAGCCCTTACATTACAGTCCCATGACCAGGCCGTCGTCATAATGCCCGCAGATTAACCCATCCCTGACTTGGACCATTTGCTCATCTCCACAGAAATGATCATTTGCGATAGACGTGCACTCCAGATGAACGTCATCAGTTGGGTCTCTCACATGTTATTTCATTTGGATGCATAAAATACGATTTCATCTTTCTTGTGTACAATTTATGTTGCCAGCGACAAATTCATCAAAACGTAGCCCATTTGGTGAGCCGGAGGTGGACGACGTCCACCGCTTTTGAAAGGATACAAAATACACATTTTGGTATAAATAATACACTGGTCTCCTTTTTTTGGAGAGCGTCCCCCCCGCCTGCAGCGGTTCAGCAGCAGATCAGCGCCTCGGATGTAAAGGGATGTGTATGTTGTGACAGGGCAGCGCTGACAGCTGTCAATGATCAAATGGCGACAGCCTGTGGGCTCATGAGAAACATTATGTAAGCTAATGAGAGAGTGTGCCGCGTGGATTAACAAAGACTCACCCAGCAAGCCAACTCATAGTCGCTTTAACAATATAAGGCTAGCAAACGGTGTCTGCTTGCAGGACTCGGAGAATAAAAATAATTGAAACAGTTAAATATAAAATGTGCAGGGCGAGGAAAAAAAAAAAAGCCCTGCCATGCTCACCGAATTAGCTCAATGTCAAACTTCCACTGAAAACATTTGCTGTAATTTATGTACTGCCACATTAAGTCCCTCCTTTGGTCGTGGATATGAGCTGTCATTTGATACACAGTCCAAACAGATACCCATGACAGGCCAACAGCGTGCGAGAGCACAAATCTGAGCGTTGCCTTTTTTAATGTGGCCTCACAGCAATACTATTTTATTCCTATTTATGAAAAATTATACATAACTCAATATCAGCGGGAAATTAAAGTGCTTTATTTATGCATTTGTAATTCATTAAGTAATCAGGGGATGTTTGGATAGCATGTCATTAAAGGTTTATTTCCAGGTTATTGAAGCAATAAATGCACAAATTCCCTCAAAGGCCAAACTTGAGCATCATCAGTTTTCCCAGCCTCTGTTAAACACAGAAACATGCTGAAGTCATCAACAACATTTCTGACCAGTAGCATGAAAGGAAAGCTAATACATAATTGACACATTTTGCTGTCTACTCAGTCCCCCTATCACCTGCGAGCACTGGGCTGTCATCTCCAGCACCTGAATAACCACTCCATTAAAAGAGATATTCCCCTTTTTCTGAAGACGGCTAAAGGCTTTTACCAGCCGTCTTCCTGTTCAGGGAGAGCACAGGCCGCAGCCCGGGCCCTGGGCTGCCTTCTGCGTGAACTCAGGCGTGCTCCTCTAGGTTTGTTTGTGAGTGAGGCCCATTAATATTTAAGCCCTGCCTGTACAACACTGCAGCGTTTCTCTCTTCATATCTGCGCCTGTGTTTCCCTGACTGGCCCATTGAAATGCATTCTGACACCTTCCACACACGCCGCGCGGCGGTATTCCCAAACCGCACCTCAGGACTTGTCTTTCCGCATGTGTCTCTTTCGTCAGCCGCCTGAACAATAATTTGGGCACTAATTTATGTGTTGCCGTGGCAAAGATTGACGAGCTTCCTGTCTGGGAGGCTGTGCACCTGCACTCCAGGGGAAACCACCGAAAAGCCTGGCTTTACCCCGCAGACGAGCACAATGAAGGGGAGCGTGTGTGTGGCAACCCATCCCCCCCCATCCCCCTCTCCCATCACCAACGCTACCACACACACATACACACACACACACAGAATCATCTCTACCCCCAGCTGAGCACAAACATTTTTCTGTTCCTCCTTAAACCCACCCCCCATCCCATCCCCCCACCTCATCAACACCACCAAACCTCAACACACACCACACACACACGCACACACACACACACACACACACACACACACACACACACACACACACACACACACACACAAACACACACACACACACAGGCTCTGTCTATGCATGCAGTGACAGCAGGTAAAGTCGCACAAATGTGCCCGAGACTGGTGCACACAACCACGCCTGCCAGAAGATAGATTGACACACACTCCATCCTCCGATGTCAAAATACAGGCAGATCTGCAGATGCCACTTCTGTCTTCTCCAGTTAGTCATAGTAAACCGAGATTAACACAAATGTCCACGCTGTGTAGAAGTTCACAACAGTGGAAACTTTCATAAAGAGATGTGTTGTGATACGCAACACATTTTTCCATACAGAAATAGGTGGGTGGGGGATTCTGGGTGCATGAAGGTATTTCCGAAATGTCAAAACATTCTCACACCTTCATTAAGGGAAATGGTGTGCAATATCAACATCCGAAATTTATCAATGTTTAATATTTTAAAGCTTTGAAACCAAAATCTGCGTGAACCTTCCACCTCAATAAGCCATAAATCACACAGGACGAACGAAGGGGTTCTGCCGTGCGGTGGTACTAAGTAGAGGACACTGCTGCTGCACTAAAAGGCAACAGAAGGTGGATAAATCTTTCATTGTGGGGGAGCGCTTTAGTCTCTATGTGCCTCCCCCAAGGCTATCCTGATGCTAGCCCATCTTAGCCTCCTGCTATCCAGACATCACAGAATTCCTTCAAAACAACCATTGCAAAAAAAATGACATAAAGATTTCAGATTGCAAGTACTACCTTAGACAGAGAGACGAATAGAATAGAAATTGAATACACAAACAGACAGACTGAAATAAATACAGACAGACATGCCGATATACACCCAGAAATACCTAGGGACAAACAGACAGACAGACAGATAGGCCATCTGTCTGTCTTTCGTTGAATGGCAGGCAGATGGGTGCAAGGATGCATAGAAGGACGGACAGAAGATATACATACAGACGGACAGCCTGCAGTAATTGTCCCTCTCCTGAGAGAAGCATGTTGCCAGACTGCGTAGCCATAGCTGCATCGGGCCAGATAGTAATCACTAGCTTGATTTGCTCCATCAGAGAAGAGGGGGGGGGTCGAGAATGTACTGTAATGGCAGTCATCAGCGTTTCCACTGAAGTCTGACCTGAAGTCTGCGTGTGCATTTGTGTGTGCATGTGTGTGCGTGCGTGTGCGTGTGTGTGTGTCGTGTGTGTGTGTGTGTGTGTGTGTGTGTGTGTGTGTGTGTGTGTGTGTGTGTGTGTGTGTGTGTGTGTGTGTGTGTGTGTGCGTGTGCGTGTGCGTGTGCGTGTGTGTGTGTGTGTGCCAATGCGCTGCCGAATCTAGTATCCAGTATATATATATCTATGGTATTTATCTGTGGTATCAAACTTACGATCGATCTATCCACCTGGTTGTGTGTCAGATGGCCTCTTGGCGTATGACACTGTGCTGAGGAGGACTTTACAGCTGTCTACACTGCAGAAAGGCTTATACAGAGAGAGATGTTTCGATGACAGCTTTGCCTTTTCCGCCATTACTCAGTCTGTGTTTTATGTTTATAATGGTTTGTGAGACAAACTTTCCGCACAGATCAGAGACACGAAAACACACACCAAAAATCTAGCAAGGCAGTTTCTTAGGCTTCATTACAGTTTACATAACACGCCACTTGGTTTCTTTCATGTCAGATCCGTCCTGTCTGCCACTGGAGAGATGCACGCTAAAGCAGCAAGGAGCAGATAAAATAAAACACGCGCACTAACTTGGGGAAAAATCGTCCACTCGCATTTTCAGCGTATACAAAGAAGTTGAGCGCAAACGTTGGTATTTTGCCCTTTTTGTCTTGCTATTTCGATTTGTCATTTAGAGGACACAAACACAGAAGACAATAGTAAAGTCTGAATAACGGTCTTTAGTCTTGGCGACTGCCCTCAGCGCGCCTGTCCCGCTCACACCGTACAGCACGCCACCACCTCGCCTCGCCTCGCCACCTAGATTCTCTTACTACGGGCTGAGACAGTGTTACAGTGTCACCAAACCTCTGCCATTCAGCCTGAAGGTCCCGTGTTTTCCATCGGCTGAGAAAGTGCAGGCAAGGACGAGCGAGGGGAAGATGAATGAGCTCGGAGGCCAGACGATACTCCCAGGGACGTGTGATTGAGACAAACGAGCCTTGTTACATTAGCTGGGGATACCGAATCCTGCTGCTCACAGATCCACAGTCTGATAGAGCTGAAACCAGACGCACCCAACCTTTCCACTGGATTACCAGTGTCACGGGTGGGGTGCGATGGGTGGGGGAGGGGGCCCGGTCAGACAGCCGGTAAGAATGAAAGTGAGTGATGAAATAGTGATTGAGTATCCATAAATATAATATACAAATCCTTTTTATATGTTGTGAAAACAATCTGTGTGTATGTATAAATATATATATATATATAAATTTCTGACAATTGATGTTTGCTTTGGCACTATAAATAGTCGATGTTGTCATGCCAATAAAGCGCCTTGAAATTAAAATGTAATTGAAATTGAAAGAGAGCGAGAGAAAGAGAGAGATGCACGCAGACGTACAAACGTAGACAGACAGACAGACAGACAGACAGACACACAGACAGACAGACAGACAGACAGACAGACAGACACACACGCACACACACACACACACACACACACACACACACACACACACACACACACACACACACACACACACACACACACACACACACAAGCACAGCTTTTTGGACCATTTACTTCACCCTTGCAGGTGTGGAGCAAATGAAAGTGGGAGATGCAGGCATTCTCTAATCAATATACAACGCTCCTGGCTATTAGTGTCTCAATAAGTGGCTGTGAAGACCTCCATCACACACCATTTAGTTGTAACCTAACTACATGTGCTAACTGATTACACTGAAATCATTTGATTACCACGTCCAATATTAACTTGATGAAATTCAAAAGGCTTTCAGAAAAAAAATAACATCATGTTTATTTTATTTCCTCCTGCTGGCAGTATCAAAGCCTTGATGGAGCGCTAGAGATGAAGGGTAACGTCATGCATGCGCATCCACTCCCATTTATCAAAATCAATACACCCATGCCAAGAACATCGCAAAGTAATTTCCCATTTAATACCGGCCATCATAATTAACTCCAAAGATATGCGTGTGCAGTGTTCTCATCTGGCAAACTCACACACACACACACACACCTACTGTGTACATAGGTCATGTTGTTAACACATGTTGCGCAATTTATTGTGAGTTCCTCCTCTGGACCACATGAAAGGCATTTTTTGACAACGGGGTAGCATGGAGTACTCCATGGAGTTTACAGATGCAACAGTGTTTTCACAGGCCTGCAAATACTGCAGGCCTGTTATAGACTAACAAGGCAGGGTTAGGCAGTGCAATTCAGAGCACACAGCACTCCCCCGGCAGCTAGCATGCAATGCTAACACAGGTGTGACTAGCTAGCTCTCGGTGAAACACCCTTTCCAAACGGCCACTGGTGAATGACCCGCTTTAATCCCAAAAGCAAATAAACAAATGCCAAGATTAATGATTGCATAAACTCCCCCCACTCCAGCCCCCCCCCCCCACCACCACCACACCACCCATTTTACCACCATCACCACCAAAAGCCCTCGCATAACAATTGGCTCGCTCGACCCATTCTCTTTCCATGCAAAGGCTCTTACAGTCAGCTGACAGCCTGGCAAATCCCCTCCCTCCCTCCCTCCCTCCCTCCCTCCCTCCCTCCACCGCCTGGATGGAACCTAACGGTAGTCCACGCTTTGTTGCTTCATTAGTACCAGGAAGGGACCAATATCCCCCTCCTCGACCCGGGGCATATTCAAACCCGACGCGACACAACAGTGGCGGTGGCGGGGTCCGCTCCGGAGCAGAACGTATCGGGGCTCCTCCACGCTGCGGTGGCCAGCCGCTCCCCCCCCCCGTCCCCCGTCCCCGTCCCCCCTGCAGCGACCCAGGGCCAGGGCCACGCGGCGGCCCTGGCCCTGGGAGCCTGAGCAGATGTGGGCACGCCTGTCAGGACACTTAATGAAGACAGCATGCTCCGAGGACGGGGACGGGGGAAGAAAGAGCACAGAGATTCCCACGTGCCGACTCTGTTAACCTGTTCCTCATTATGAGTGCAACAAGAGAGATGAGCGAAAGGGAATGGGCCCCGCAGGTCTCCGCTTCTGAAGACAGTGGATGAGGGGAGGAGGAGGACATCTTGGAAGTTGAATTGGACATTATGGGCGATAAATCAAGAGTCTCGGCAGAGCAAACAAGGCCATTAAAATGACATTAGGGCGTAAGAGGAATCGTTTGGACGTGACGACAGGGGTAAAGCCGGACACCGGACAGAGTACAAACAAACAAAGTCTGTGTCTGAGGAATTTGGAAAGGAAATATGAAGGAATATGACTAGGGTGACAGATGAAGAGAGGGAGGGAGAGAGAGTACCCAAGAAACACAAAATGCGACAGAAAAATGTACATATAGAGCGAGAAAGAGAGAGAAAGAATCACACAGTGTGAGAGAAAGATAGAGAGGATGAGAGAGAACAATATAACGGGAGACAGGAGGAAGACAGAGACAGAGACAGAGAGAGAGAGAGAGAGAGAGAGAGAGAGAGAGAGAGAGAGAGAGAGAGAGAGAGAGAGAGAGAGAGAGAGAGAGAGAGAGAGAGAGAGAGAGAGAGAGAGAGAGAGAGAGAGAGAGAGAGAGAGAGAGAGAGAGAGACCAGTGTAGCTCACCGGTCCGGGGCAGGGGGAGCGTGGGACGCTGTAGACGGAGTCAGTGTACGGGGGGTTGGGGGGGGTGGGTTTTTGGGGTGGGGGATGATCTCCAGGAGGCTGCTCCCCAGCATGAAGGCGGAGGCAGCACCCCCCGCCTAATGAGGGGTGAAGTGGAGACCCCCGAGGGACGCCCTCAGGCACATTCATTAGGAGATGAGAAAGCATTTCCTGCAGGCAGAGAGAGGCTGCCTGGCTCGGTGGGATGTTTAATTTAGGCCCACATGAGGCGGGGCAGCGGCGGTCAGGCCTGATGGTGCAGGCGGGCCTGACGGTGCAGGCGGGGCTGACGGTGCAAGCGGGGCTGACGGTGCAGGCGGGCCTGACGGTGCAGGCGGGCCTGACGGTGCAGGCGGGCCTGACGGTGCAGGCGGGGCTGACGGTGCAGGCGGGCCTGACGGTGCAGGCGGGCCTGACGGTGCAGGCGGGCCTGACGGTGCAGGCGGGCCTGGAGAAGGTTGGCGGGGTCAGCGATTGGCGTGCGAGGACAGCGGGCCTCAGCTCTCACTGAGAGGCCGTTTGGGCCGGAAACAAATCGTGTTCGGAGCATGACGCAAGTTGTGAAGCCCGCCACCGACGAGCTGAGATTAATAAAAGGTCCCGGGTATAAGCGGAGGATCTCAGCGGCGGGCGGCTACGTGCGCCGTTATTTTGGCAGCCAACTGCTAATAGGGAAAATGCGTGGCTTCTCAAGTTTCATTCGTTTCCCAACGCATTGCATTTCCTTGCATCTTTTACGCTCTCGGCAAAAATAATAGATTCATTTAGCCAGTGGTGGTTTGTGGAAGGCAACCAAGGATTATGGTAATGCAGCTCCGAATGCTCCGAGCAAATGCACTGAAAATAAGACATTGGTGCAGCAGGAGACACAGGGCAAAAAATACGAGAGGGGTTTAATTTATACCATTAAAAAAATGGTATCATTTTCAGCATTCAAAAAAAAGTATTTTCCAAAATCTGATAAGAACTGAACTTTTTTTTTTTTTTTTTTTTTTGCTCAGACAATGAGACGGCAGAAGGCGTTACGGGGTATCAATGCGCACCCATTCAACCCCAGCCTCTTATCACAAGCCACTCATCCTTGTTTCTGATGAATCCTCGCATTTATTAAGTCTGTCTCCTTGCCTTGTTAGATATGTATAACCAATCTCCTGTAATTAGCAACTGCTAACCTTTGGGGTGCTAATCCCCCATGAATTGTGGATTTCTACATCAAAGCCCGCACTCTCCCATATAGCGGCTGCTTGAAATTACACTCGATTTGAAACCTGCAATTATTTGTATAGCGTGGATACAAACAGCCTCCTCTTTTATGTCTTGCAAGGATCCCGTGGGTTTGCGGAAAAGAATCGCTAATCCACTCCGGAGGAATCCAAATATAGAGTTCACATTAGCCTCCTGAATTTCAGATGCGTGGCCGGGCGCCCGCTGAGCATGTGAGATGCGGAAGGCTTCCTCTTTTTGTGGAGGGAAGATTCGATTTCTTTGGTGGCTTAGATGCATCACACGTGAACAGAGGAGGGGATTGTAACGGGGGGATAGGAATCTCGACATCCAGAAATAATTGATCACGGCTACACCTTCCCGATTGTTAGCTGGTCGCTTTGACGGGCGATAATTGATAATTTATTCGACGATCGATGTCTTGCCATCGTGTCCGATGTAATTACATGCCCACAACTCTGCATGGTGCATGTTCTCACACACGCGCACGCGCACACACACACACACACACACACCCCTGTGCACACACACACACACACACACACACACACACACACACACACACCCCTGTGCACAAACATACTCCTACTCACGCACAACACACAAGCAAAAGTAATGCACGCACACACACAAACATACACACACACACAAACACACACTCACCCACGCGCACAATCTTGACAGTTTCAGGGAGGATGCCTGCAGCATTTATTTCCTCTAATGAGAGACAAGAGTGCAGCGGGCTGTCAGGCAGCCCCGGCGTGGGAACAACAGGGTGGGTTTTAATTCCATCAATCCTCAGTGTTTATCCCCGCACCACATCGATACGTGTCAGTTAAGCTGGAGGAGATAAAGCATGTCGTGTTGACTAGCTCAGGTTCCGACTGAGCACTGCGTAAAGCAAACACACTCAGGCCTCAGGTAGACGTGTGTTCGGGGGTCTGGGGCCGTGTGGGTGCAGTCAGAGGCGCACGCCACGACAAACACACTGTCGAGTGCGCTGTCCCCCCCCCCCCCCCCCCCCACCAAAAGCAGGAGAGATTACCAAAGTGAGACAAGACACAACATATCCCCTCATGCCTTCGATTGTTTTTCAGTGGGTAGCGATATTTCTGTGTATGGTTTCTGTACCCATCGTGCTGTTTGTCATTTACAGGTAACAACACACCGCAGCTGTCACCTTATACAATCGTACAAGTCACACCTATATTAGCACGCCGAAATACAGCGACCAGACTCTGTGACCCTGTGTGTGCATGTGTGTGTGTGCATGTGTTGGAGAGAGAGAGAGAGAGAGAATCAAAGAGGAAGATGGATGACAGTAAGAGAGTGAGTGATAAGAGAGAGGGGAAAAAGAGACTGAGTCAAAGTGCTATTCAGTGTCATAAAACTTGATCTGTGTATGTGTGAGACAGAGATCGAGGAAGAGAGAGACAGAAAGATCGAGGAAGAGAGAGACAGAGAGATCGAGGAAGAGAGAGACAGAGAGATCGAGGAAGAGAGAGACAGAGAGATCGAGAAAGACATAAAGAGAGAGAGAGAGAGAGAGAGAGAGAGAGAGAGAGAGAGAGAGAGAGAGGAGAGAGAGAGAGAGAGAGAGAGAGAGAGAGAGAGAGAGAGAGAGAGAGAGAGAGAGAGAGAGAGAGAGAGAGAGAGAGAGAAAGTCAACGTGTGCGTTTGTGGTACATGTGTTTGCTGACAAAGAGAAACAGCAGACGTATCCCAATCTCGCCAAACCCTGCACGCACACACACACACACACACACACACACACACACACACACACACACACACACACACACACACACCACACACACACACACACACACACACACACACCACACACACACACACACACACACACACACACGGGTGCAATAACATCAGATTTACGGTCGGATAAGACCGCAACATACAAAATACTCTGAGGATTGCCTTTGAGCGATAGCAATAACCCTGCAGGCAGTCAAAGTGTGATTTATGTAGTGTGGCTGTCGAGGGTACAGCACATTAATGTAGATGTCTGTGGTGGTTGCTCGTGCGAATGCAGCATAGGACAGGCTGTGCGAGATAGAGGGAGAGAGAGAGAGAGAGAGAGAATGCGTTTCGTGTAAAATTGCTTCATCTGTTTACAATTCCATTCAGAGTTTATGAGGAAGACAAGGCAAACGGCCTGATGTATTGCCCCCGTGTCGCTGCGTGGCAGGAGCATCCACACACAGAATCATCTCTCACTTAGAAGCCAAATGATACGTCTAATTTGCTGCGAGCACGGTTATTTTTAACCTCTCCAGCCGTCAAATAATGGAGCTAGACTGTCAGCACTGGTGTGTGTGTGTGGTGTGGGGGTGTGTGTGTGTGGATGTATTTGTGGGTGTGTGTGTGTGTGTGTGTGTTCACGCACGCATCGATGTGTGCATTCCTATCTCTGTGTGCATGTGTGAGGGGAGTGTGTGTGTGTGTGTCCCTGTGTTAAAAGGTTTCAAAACCTTTTCAATTTAACATTCCCTTTGAGCAAATTACAAAACACACATTCACATTAGTTTGCCTGATTGACTATTTTTCCCCTCATCACCCAGGAGAACCCGGGAGAAATTACAAAAAAAAGAGAAGACTAAATGGTTGATGGAGACTTTCCTTCTAGCTGCTAACTACATTTCAAACAGCGCTGAGAGTACGGAACAGTGCCTTTTCCAATATGTTATTGCTAAGTTAGGGGAAAAAAAAGCATTTGCACTTTCCAAAATAATTATAACTGTATTCATTGAATGCATACATTTAATTCCAAAGGAAACCCAAAGGTCTTCGCCGGGGAGAGTCGAGAATTTGAGTAAGATGTTCTGCGAAGCAACTCTCAGAAAAGTACTGTTACATAAGAAAAAAATTTTTTGTGACCAATCGTGAGCTGGCAGTGGACTGTGGCCTGGTGTCAGTAAATTATGTAATCTACATGGACACACACAGATCTTGTAGCCCTTCTTCAGCCAACGCAGTTGGGAAGTCTCGGGCCTAGGCCACGTAGGCTTGGGTATAAGCTGGCCACTCTGCCTTCGCTGGGTTAGGTAACACGAGTGGTGAGGGGTTGATGTTTCTGAAGACACGACGAGGACCACACAATAAAGGGCCTGGCTGGACAGCCATCATACACGGCAGCACAATGAGTCATGCTCATGTGCAATTTCTGTAATGGCTTAACTCCAATATGTCCTCCATTTTTCGTCGGGTTGTTTTTGTATGGTGCTACAATGTGACTGAATAGAATGTGACCAGATATAAAAAAAAAAATATATTAAAATGACTAATACAAAAAAAGAAAAAAATCATCAGAAATCATGAAAGAGAAATTGTGTTCGGTAAGTCTGTCTTTGATCTTCTAAATAATGCCAGATAAAAGAGTAGCTCTGAAAGGCAACTGTCTGACCGTCTTCTAGGTTTGATAAAGTGAGCGTGTGGCGGGCGTGCGTAAGTGCGTTATGACTCAACCTGGAAGCGTTAAGCTACATACTAAATACACTTTTATTTTGGAAAGTAAACTTTAATGTCCTAGTGCTCAGGGGAATGGGCTTGTCCCCAAGTGTGCTGGTTTCATGATCTAATATTGAAATTAAACAGCACTACTGTATTGCTATATTCACCTTCATGCTACAAAGTGAAAGAAGAAATACCTGCCGAGCTTGACAATATATTTGCAAAGCCAGACCTGGAATTGCAAAGAAAATGGGGGTTTACTGCAGCAAAAAGTTCTAACAAGTCAATAACACTGCAAGCCATAACCGACTGTGTTCATGAGGGTAAAGCAGGGCTTCTTACTTTGTTCAGTTTGTTTAGAAAAAAATAATACTTCCAATCACTTTGAATTCACAATTGTGAATGTATACCGACAAAGAATATCCAAAACATAATGGGATAGATCACTCCCGTTTGCCAACTTTTTCAAAACAATAGAATCTTGCTCTCTTTAATTCTTACAAAACAAAACCCTTCGCACTACAATGGCAGCCCAAGCCAATGACTATTGTCTTGCTAATATGCTTTCAGTCTGGCAGCGTCTCCCTTCTCCAGCCCAAACAAGCCAAACTGCACACTCGGGCGCCAACAAGATTATTCTTTATGAGTTTTACGAATGGTAACTAACGCTGGCAACTGTTTGAAATTACATCCTCAGAGTAAACATGATTAATTATTACCACTCTCTCTCTCTCTTCACGCTGCATTGGCCAAGCGAAGGAAACACGATATGTTTATGAATCTAAACAAACCACGTGAGGGGGTGCTGAATGCTGGATTTCTGTCTGTGTTTTCCTCTGTTTACCTCTGTACACAAAGAGCACCTCACTAACCCTGCTGGGATAATTGAGCAGAGAAGCTATTTCAATTGGCTTGTCAACGGTAATCTTCCATTGCAATTGGCTGTTACAACTAGCTATTACAATAAGCTGTTATACTAGTCTTCCATTACATTTGGCCTATACCACTAGCTAGTACAATATGCTATTATAATATTTATTTATTACAATTGGCTTTTACCACTAGCTAGTCATTACAATAGGACGTTACAGCTAAACATTATAATATTTATTTATCACAATTGGCTTTTACCACTAGCTAGTCATTACAATGGGACGTTACAGCTAATTTGCTATTACAGCAGGCCATTACAGCTAGCAGGCCATTACAGCAGGCCATTACAGCTAGCTAGCCATTAGGCTGTTGCAGCAAGCTAGCCATAACAATAGGGTATTACAGCTTGTTGTCCATTACAGCAGACCGTTACAGCTAGCTAACCATAGCAATAGGCTGTTACAGCTAGTTAACTTTTACAATCGGCTGTTTGATTCGCTGGTTAAATGGCCGTGGAGGTGGCAGCAGGGGGCCTCCATTGTGGCGACGTGCTTGCCGACGTTGGTAAACGGCGGAAACAAAGGTTAGGGCCGGGGGAAGAGAACGCTTTAGGGCGTCCGCCCAGCGAGCGCACACCGTGTCATTAAAATGGACATGTTTCTGGAGCCGCGAACACGTTGGGTATGAGCGAAGTGTCGGGGAGACAGCCAGCGTGATAAAATGGATGCCTCTTATCTCCACTCTGCATATGAAAGGCTTACACGCCGGCTCCGTGACACATCCTACGCCTCATCAACGTGGCATTCGCCCGGAATTACACTCCAGCCTGAGCGGAATCAACAGGGAAAAACAATACACCTCGTATATATAGTCTCCTCTTAGCGCAGTCCACGGCAGCGTTTAGCCGCCTGTACGTACAAAATTGTATAATCTGCGGCTGTATCTGTGTTGCAGAGGACATGTGCATCCCTTCCACATCTCTGTGCATGGGAGGAAATACGGAGAGAGCTTAAACCAACCATTTAAAATAATTTGTTTCACAGGCAATTCACCATGGATGAGTTTATACCATGTTTTACCCCCACCCCCCCACCACCACCACCACCCCGCCCCCCGTGCTGTAAATTCCCCGGTAATTCGTAGGCATGGCGAACTTTGCGATCCCGGGGTAAGCTTCAATTATCTCGATGATTTGTGGTGAACACTCTCAATATAATAATGATATAGTATCTATAATTACCATGATGAGGTGGGTAGCGCGCACTGCACAATAATCACCCGTATCATCCAACACTGGTTTGGGAATCATTATCAATCTGACGGCACTCGTCAGCCCGGCTTTGTTTGTTTACCCCCCTCCCTGATTGCTATTTTACTACCAAAATAAACAACAAACAACTTGCCACTTGCAGCTGCATAATTTGCCCGAGCAGCAAATGGCATTTATCTATAAATTTATTTTCAATTTGGAGTGTAAGCTGCAGCCACGGAGGCCAAATCACTAGCAGGGAGAAGATTATTCTAATTACTTACCAGCTGTCACAGGGCTGCGCGGAGCACCGCAACTAGTAATCACATCCGCACGCGTGCGTCGCTGGAGCGCACGTTAAGGTGTTGTTGTTTTTTGGTAACTCGTGTAATTACATTGACTATTACTATGGTTGTTATTAAGATATGCTCTAATAGGGGGAGGGAGAAAACGAAACTTTGCCCGGTTGCGATGATGTCCTGTTGGTGTTTAAGTGTTTGGGAGTTTTTGAGATGAACATTTTGGAGCCGACCGCAGACTGCTGCAGGTCAGACTCCATTACTCTTTCAGTTTGGAAGGCTCATTTTGGTAGGATATGGCCAAACCTACGATTTGAGTACAAGCAATGTGGTCTTGGTTTAGAGAGGTCCCTTACCATGGATCATGTCCTAAAGAACTACACACAAACAAAGAACGACGATAGGCCTACACAAAAAGAAAAACCATCAAGGACTTTGTTCAAATAGGCCTTTTGTAGGACTGGTTGGTTTCATAAATTCATATGCATTAGCTTCTGTGGTTTCTAACATAGCAGGGCTCTCGCTGTGTGTGGTTTCCCCTGTAATTTACACGGCTAGTCCCACAATCCTCTTGACAGACCTGTTTAGGGCTGTGCGGCTATCAGAGGGCTGAGCCCCACCACCAGCAACCAGCCTTCGCAGGAGATTAAAGTAAATGGCAGCAAGTCCAAATTATTGCTGCCCTCCAAAGCCACGCTGCAGAAGTCACTGGGTTCAGACACACACACGTGATGCTAATGTTTAAAGCCTGTTAATCAATACATGCAACTCTAATTTCTCCATGTTTAATGTGTTATTTGGCTTCAACTCAACTGATGCTAATACTTATACCAGTTAATAATTCACCCAATAAGTAACATTATATACAGATATACAAAAAAGTAATGTTGGGGTGACAGTGAGAGGCATTTTCTCGGTTTAATACAATGCACAACTCTATACCTCATAATATAGACTCTTGGATATACACCTCAAAAGCAAAAGTTTGAGAATGCTTGATGTGTTTATCCTTTAGGCAGACAGAGAATAGACTGTGTGGGTGAAAATGAAGCTTTTCAGCTGCAATGGCAGGATCAGCCAGGCTCAGCTCCTTATCTTATCCATCGCACTACCTTTACTGGCCATGGAGACCCTGTCCTACCCTGCCTTATCACACACTGCTCTGGGAACACACCAGCGGAACACGTAGCCCTAGCCACTTAGAGCTAACTACACAGAGCTAACTATGTGTTTGATTGTCTCGCCTTCACTCCAAACGGCCATTACCGCCTAACATGTCCGCCTATTCCTGACGGACATATTAATAAACTATCCTTCACACGTCTTATCTTGCAAATTCATAGAGTGATGAGGGGGAAAAAAGAGAAGAAGTCTGTTATTATGCTAATGATTGCCAAGCTAGCGAGTGATGATTGTACATTCAAAAAACGCGACAGCTCCTCCTCACCTACACAGTACGCAACAAAGAGCATTGTAATGCATAATAATACTTCCCAGATAAAAAAAAAAAGAGCCAAACCGAGGTTAAACAAAGCATTCATACACACAACACACTTCTTCCGCTTTCCATCACATTTTCCTCCTCTAACTCTAACGAACAAAGCCGCCCTGTCTCGGAGGAGCCGGCGAGACAGACACATGTCAATCACGGCCCCTCGCGACGCCACGTCTCCTGTGTCAGAGGCTGCCGAATGGAGAAATGTGCAATATTCTGATAATATTTCATGCAAACTAATGCAAGTCAGGACACTTCCCTGCTGGCCAGAAGGAGGGGAAATGAGAACAGGTAATTATCGTATTGCCTCAAGGCGGGAAATGATAGAGATTGCAGGCAGAGCGGGGGGATATTTAGCCCTGCTAATGAAGGCCCATGTTTTGGGAGCACCAGGATAGCAGAGCAGAGGGGATCTCTCCTGCAGCCTGGCAGGAGGCCGGCCCTGATAAGACCTCGCTCACATAATGAGGACATCCAAGCCCTGCATAATGTTTTGGACCAAGGCTTACCGGTCCGCTACATGCTCTCACGCTGGCCAGCCAAGGAGGGCTAGCACCATACTACCAAGCATATCATCACCCTCCCGTCAGGCCATCTGTGGCCAAGTCACACCTCACAGACGGGTGACCTAAACAGATTTAAAAGCTTTAAAAATATATGTATTTTTATATTAACTAATGACCACCATTTGAATAAGCATGTACGATGAGATGGAGTTGCCCAGATATTATAGAGTAATAAATCTGCCCATTTCCATGGCAGTCTCGGGCATTGTGTAATGAAGATTGCTCCTATTATTTTGGTGGCTCATGACTAGATTGAAGGGGCCGCCTACCCACTTAGAGCAGTCCTAATGGCTACTGTGTAAACAATCATTGGAACGTGTTAAGCCTGATTCAGTCTCTTGTATAGAATGGCACCACTTACGTGCTAATATTCATTGAATAATGACACCGATCCCCATTATTATTTGGCATTGTGCACAGCTTGATTGAAGAGGCGCCCAGCCCACTTAGCCTGGCCCATTTAACCCTGTTGAATAGTCAGTGAGCGCCCATCGCCACTGCCGCCATAATGGAAAGCACAACGCAAAAAAAAATAAAAAGAGAAGGGAGAGAATGCTTGTTTTGGTACATGCAGCGCCTTCCCCGGACGGATATGAAATTTTAAACACGTCATTAAGATTCACCAGCGATTCCCTCCCCCCAGACCCGCACGCAGACATCAGCATTGCTAATTTGCCGGTTTGCCGTGGATGGCGGGAAGGATGGTGGGAAAGAGAGCAGAGGAATGGAAACAGGAGTTGGATTTGTCCAGATAACCTTGAACCCCCCCCGAGCACTCGGCTTCCCGGGGATGTAGCGCGGCTCAGTCAGAGGCTCGCTCCTTATCATGTTAATCTGAGGCGGCACCCAATACGGCGGCCGGGGTGGCGGTCGCATCCTGGCTCGCACCTGCCGAGCCCCCGGTGGGGTGGACCGTGTAGAGGGGGGGGGGGGCTGTCAGCAGCCGGCCCAATCGCTCACAGAGCCTTCGGGCGGGGAACTGCCCCCCCCCCCCCCCCCGGCTGCCCGTCGCCGACGCTAACACCGAACTGGGGCTCAGATGAATTACACAGGTGTGTGAAGGGAGGATTGAAAGAAAGTGTTTATGGGGAATTAATACAGCAAAGCATAAGATAACAATAAGATCACCCTATGAGTTGGGGGGGGGGGGGGCGGAAAGCCCGCACGGGCGAAGACACGAGTCAAGCGGAAAGGTTCTGACAGGGCAGTGAATCAGCAGCAACAAGAAATTCAAATTGTCCACGCTAAGCAGTTTGCAGCTGATGGTGATCTGGGTGGACTGACCGGTCGGTTTGAACCTGCGGTACACAGGCCCAGGGTGGTACAGAATGATGATGATGATGATGATGGTGGTGGAGGTTGAGCTGAGGGCCAGGTGCTTCATCAGCACATCACGCACGCGGAGGTCAAAACAATGATCCGTCAAACCAAACAACCCCAACCAACCCCTTTAATGCACGAGATGTAGCATGCAAGACGAGCGTGTGTGTGTGTGTGTGTGTGTGTGTGTGTGTGTGTGTGTGTGTGTGTGTGTGTGTGTGTGTGTGTGTGTGTGTGTGTGTGTGTGTGTGTGTGTGTGTGTGTGTGTGTGCGTGCGTGTGCGTGTGTGCGTGTGTGTGTTTTAATTTCATCTGTTGTCAAGCGTCACATTGAGTGAAAGCAGATGGCACACAGTGGTCGGTTAAGAGCCAATCAGAGGAGATGGCTAGCTAGACGGCTAGCCCTATCGCCGCTAGTGCAAAACAACACGTGCAGAGATCCGTCATCGGGCAACAGAGAGGGTCGGGGGGGGGGGGCACAGCGGGGGGCCGTGGCTCTCGCTGGTTACTGTCACAGGGCTCAGCTGTGTGCATGCACGCTCCACGCACACCGCCATCTTTCACTCAGCCGGGGCGCCATTTCTTCCAGCGCCGCCGCGCCCACCGGGCCCGCGGCGGCACGGTCAGTGTGAGCCCGGCCCCGCAAACATTCATTTACTGCCCTGCAGGAGCGCAGGAGGGCCGGGGCGCGCGGCACAGCGGCCCTCACAGCAGCACAGTGGTGCAGCGCTGATCCTCGACAACGAGACCTGGTTAAACATTACCCAGGCTCACCACGGAGAGGGGAGCAGCGCGCGCTACATGGTGACACACACACACA